>VZTE01006496.1:1157406-1342801 GCA_013397775.1 Eulacestoma nigropectus
TAATTTGTATATATAGATATATATATATACTTTTATATATTTATTTGTGTGTTTGTATATATATATACATATAATGAAAGAATAATTTGATTAGATGCAAATAATTCAATTATTGCAAAAAGTAAAATTCTTTGCAGCATTGTCATGGACATTCAAATCCTGCTCATGAAGCACTTAAGCAGGTAAATTACTTTATATGAGAAGGAACATGCCACAGTACACAGGACAATAATATGTAAAATGCTTTTATACTCAAGTCTTTTTTTGAAAGTCATTATATTGAGACACGCAATTCCTGATATAATCTTTTAAGGGCACTTTCCACCACACATATGGTAAAGATTCAGTCCTAGTGACATTAATTCAGCTTAATTATGAAATCAAGAAAGAGTTTGGGGAATCTCTGCAGAAGCTGTGAGGCTGGTCACTGTTAATAATATTTAAAATTCAGTATCCCCATTTGAATGGAATTTTTCAAAAACACAGCTCATCACCCGTTCATTTAAAATGGGAATACTTTTGGAAGTTGATTTTGCGGTCCACTTAAGCTGGTACTGTGCCTCTTCTGATGTCAGGATATGGTATCATGAATAGCAGTGTGGGATCTGTGTCAGATTACTTATTGTTTCTTTGGCTGTGAAGTCACCAGCAATCAAGTCTGTGCTTAGGAAGACTATGGAAGCACTTCTTCGCAAGGAAGGCAAACTGCTTCACCTGTGGAAGGCACAACTACACCTGCCAACGCAACAGAGCTGTACAGTACGCAGGTGAAAAACCGCACCTAAAATGCTTCTGGGGAAATGTCCAGTCTGTCTCACCCCAAATAGACATATCTTTCTGCCCAGAATTTTTTGGGAAAAGCAGTGTGTTCCTTAAAAGCAGCATTGAGTAAAATAAAACTAAGAGGACATCCATTTTATTTTAAAATCATGTTCCTGATGCCATTAATTTTACTTTTGTTGGTTACAGCAATGAAGCACCACATTTTGGCTGAGAGAAGGAAACAGTGCACTTACACTGGCATTAATTAGGACTTCAACATACTTGAAACTAATTTTAAGAAGTATTTATGTATGTACTATGTTTTTCTGCTTGCAAATGCTCTCTGGCCTAATTTCAGTTCAGACCTTTAATTGTGATAAGTAAACTGAGGATACACAGACACAATTGTGCTTGAGATATGCTAGTAATATTCTCTAGAGAGTCAGCATGTTTGCATCTTTTCCAGTTCTTAACATGTTTTTAGAGGTATGCTCCCAGAGATTATAACGTTTTCTCAGTGCAATTGAAATTGGTTTAAAGACAGTTCAGGCTGGAGGACTAGAGGACTGCTTTGATTGACAGTATTTCAGCCCAGCAAACCAGGATAGCTCAAGCTCACACATGAAGCAGAACCATACATGCCTCTTGGGGTACTCATGTAAGATTTGGAGACTCTGGGATAGAGAAAAGAAAAAGTCACACCAGATTGCTTAAAGGAATGCTTTTTTCTAGGAGCTAATTCTTCTTACTGAGGGAAAGTGAATTGCTCCCTCTATACTCACAGTAACCCAGCTATGACCGGGTAGCATTTTTCCACTGATGGGGCTCCCTGAGGACTTTTCCCGTAGTACCATGCTTACTTGCCTTGCAACCTCCACAAAAATAAACAGAAACCACTATGTGGCTGTTTAAATGTGAGTCTTGAGGAACTGCTTTCTAATCTCCACCATACAATAAGGGAATGTCAGTGCTCCAGGATGATAAATGTGCAGGGGCTGAGTTTCCCTCATTTTAGCATAAAACCTGTTTTTTCCCTTGTACTTGACTTGTATCACATAATCGTCAGGGACAAATGGACGCTGTAGGAGCCACTTTCACAGCTAAACTCTTGAATATCTTACAGCTTAATACAGTAAATTCATCTTTGCTGTGATTTTATTGTCTCAAAGGAGTTATTTAGGCTTAGCTGAATACTACATTGAATTATCTCTTGCAAAATAACCCCCCTGCTTGTCTATCTGACATCCAGAAACTTGAAGAGTTTACTTGCTGTCTAATGTCATAGTCAATTACTTTTTAAAAGACAATTTTACCAGTTGGCACCTGGCTAACTGACCGTAGCTGCCCTCTCCTTGGAGGCAGCCTCCCCAGGTCAGGTCTGAAGTTCAGGGTTGGGGAGCACATACGCCTTATCTGCTAGAAATAAATAGATGACATCTCCACGTAAGAAATAATCTGATTTACCTGGTGATTTACATAAAGGCTGTGATAGGAACTTTGTATCTGCCCTCATTTAATCACTAAATTTTTGTCAAGGTCCCATTCCTATTAAAATTTGAAAAGCCAGGAGGGAGAAGTAGGTTTTAGAATCATGAAACACGTTATTCCTTGCATGTCATTTCAAAGTAGAGCAAACATGGGCCCTGTCACACATTTATTGCAGGGAGAAAAAGAGAGGAATATTTCAGAATAGTAAGCTGGGATATTATGGTGAGAGTAAAAACCGGCCTCTCTCTGTATATTTAGAAGTTCAAGAACGTTACAGAGGCTGAAAGGGAATTAATTGGCTGGGTGTGGTTTAACTGAACAGGAAGATGAGGCAGTATATGTGAGACTCCCAGATTAAAAAAAAAAATAGTTCTTTCGGAGTAACGTAGGTGCCACTGATTCTGGTTTAAACAGAAATGCACGAGGGATTTCACAGCCATGTATTTATTCTTTCATTGGCAATAATGGCATAAATACACATTACGCACGGAGTTTATTTTTCATTTATTGAAATTTTCTGTTTTACTGTAAGGAAATTTTGTGCTGGAAGCCCTTGTGGGACTCCTGAGAAAAATGTATTAATAATCTGCCACCAAATTAAAGCAAGGCCTGCGATGACATTTTGATGTTTTGTTTCTTTGAGTCCCTATCCACCCCTAATTTTGTCCTTTTGTATTAAATCCTCTTTGGTTTTCTTTGCACTAGGATCTAGACACATTTATATGAAAGCAATTTTCTTCCATAAAATAAGAATATTGTTTGAAGAGCAACTATTGCCACTTGCAGAAAAATGCAAGAAACCATAGTTCTTCTTTTCTTTCCTAACTTCTAGGAAAATAATATGGACTATTAAGCCTATGTAATATTTTGGAGAAACATAAACATTAATTAATTATTTCTCCAGTATATAATTGATACAGTGGCCAGCAATAGGCACTCACACACGTGTGCTGGCAGGAAATAAACACCTATTCTCCTTTGTATTCTAATAGGGAGGCTAGGATTCACTATCCTGAAGTAATCAAACACTCTGAACATAGACTACTCTGAAGATGAACTAAGGTGGTTCTGAGATTACAAAATAGAGGAGTGGGATGTATTTGCTGCCTCTTAAGAACTTTTATTGTGTGTGCTGTCCCTGACTGTTAGCAGCAATATAGTATCTTAATAAAAAAATAACCCTTTCTCATTAAGAAAAAAAAAAAGAGCTAGGCTGCTGACACAGGAGGACTCCTGTGCTATGATAAACAGCTAGTTTGTTTTGCTTCGACTGTGTTCCTTTCCAGCTGACCATTTAAGAATTTAAATAAATCTAGAAAGTGAATCCCAGCTATGAAGTAGACACATTAAAAAGATTTTTAAAAATAATTAACAGAATAGTAGAAGCATTTTTAACAAAAGATTGTATGCAGAGAGGCGAAAAGAAATGTGGTATGCTGAGGGGAAGATATTGTGGTAATGACAAGATGTATCAATGGCAAGGTGAAAGTTGTATAAACTTAAGTTTCTGTGACCTGTCTCTGATTTGTGTCAGAAATAGTACATGTGCTGTGACCTTCACAGCTGCCCAGGGAAGGGTTTTGTATACTCCATTGTCCTTGCCATAAGAGACTTCTCATGAGCAAAGGTGTTCAGCATAGCCAGAAATTATATGGAACAGTTATATCACTGAGGAACTGTGTGGTTCCATATATTGTTCTTGAAAATCCCAAGCATCTCTTTCCAAAATAAAAGATCACCCCATGCAAGCAGAAACCATGAAACTGTCAGTTCTGGTATGGGTTTTTGTTTGTTTGCTTGTGTTTTTCCTATCTATGGGATCCTATGAGCCAGATGTGTAACATCTAGAAGGCTCCCTTGAGATGCATCTCAGAAATGTTGTGGACAACCCTAGTTTTAGGTATGAATGTCTTTGGTGACTTGCAGACTGGGTTAACTTCAGTGGCAACTGATGATAGTGTACTATAAATGGGATGAAATTAAATTTGGAAATGAAAACTGTCATAAAAAACAGTGGAAATCACATGGATCCTGTAAGGCTATTCAAGAAATATGCAGAATTTCAAACCATTCCCACTTCTCCAAACATGGTAATTTTGAGGCCTGTGCCAAGCTGTTTCAGACCCTACACAGTCCAAGACCAAATGTTTACACAGGAACATTTGGAAAGATAAAATCCAAGTAATATGAATTATGTAAACCACATGAATCCCTTTCTACTCTGTTTAAAATCACTTATTCTGAATGAGAGTATTCACAATTTGGGATTTAAGGTAACACAACTGACTTCAAATTCCCCCTTCAGATGAATCTTTTTGTGTGAAAACAAGCCATGAATTATAACTGATACATGAAAGGCTGCCTTTTGACCCACTTGGCTGTTTGCCTGAAAGCCTGAAAGCAGATGAAAAGGCGTTAAAATTAATGAGTTAAAAGGTATCCTGCCTATTTTTAGAAATAGGTAAGATTTACTCCTCCTAGTGTTACAGATTCAACTTTACTTTCACTGTATTGATGGTTTGCAAAGTCATTCTAATGCTCTGTGTCACAGACTATTTTTTAAACAGAATTTGCTTCTAAAAATTATTTTGGCTATCCGCCTAAAAGTAATGTACTTAAATATCAGAAGAGGACATTTCCAGAAAGCATGCACTGCTTGCTATTTAATTATTTCATGTCTCCAACATGTAATCATTTTACAAGTCAACTTCATCTCCAATCAGCTTACAGAGAAATAGGAGAATTCACTGAAAATAGCAACACTTTTCATTGTTGCATGAGAGACTGTGGTTGAATGGGATGACTTGCTGCAATCTCTAAACTCAGGGGAATAAGAACTCCTAACAGGATACGTAACCAAGGCCTGACCTGTTCATGAAGTCTGGAAACTTTTGAAATACATAGAGGTTTAATTAATACTTTGTATCATAAGGACATGCATTTTAATGAAAAAGAACTGCAATAAAGTGTTCAGTTTAAAAAAAAAAAGAGCTAGCTGAATAGGATTTACATTGCTTTACTCATAGCTTGCACGTATTAGCAGTAGTCATATTGGGTACTTTACGCCTTAAGAAAACAGGCAACTTATTTCAAGAATTCTTCTTCATATCATTCGTCTCTTTAATATGCCATGACACACTGTAGAGTTTCTCTTTTACAGGACTCACACTTATTCACATGGGAAAAAGATTCAGACATACGTGGCACGAAAGTCAGTCTGCGCTGTTCAGTAGCGTAGACAATTGCACAGCTCCTTAGTAGAACTGCATCTCAGGCAATATTTCTGAGGGAGCTTTGTGATATCATTAAAACAATAGTGATATTATAGAATAATTTCAAATTTCAGTGTGTATTCTTCCATCTGGTAAATCACTAAATCAAGTATTTCCACATGAAAAAGATGTGATCTCACTGTTGATGTCAAGAGACAGTTCCCTGGTGATGTTCTTGGCATCTTGGCCTTATACTAACAAAAGAGCAAAAAGTAAAAACTTGCATTTACTATCACCATTTTAGTAGGAAATTGAGACTAAAAGGCAAGATTCATTATTGGAAAATGTATTTAAAAGTAAATATCAATTGCCATGATTGGGGACACAATTTTAGAAGATAAAAAATATCTATAAAGTTATTCAAATCAGATATTAAATGCTCCAGATCTTTGTAGGTTTATTTTTCCAATTTGAAGTGCCGTTGTAGGTGACAACAATGCACAAAAATGGACTGATTCTTTTTATTATAAGTGGACAGAGAGATTGTCATCTGTAACATGTTATTTGGTGTGACCTAAGCTCCAAGAGCGGACTCTCTATTCTCACCCAAGTCAAGAACTACAGACCCTGAGCTGGGCTCTTTTAAATAGTTTCCCAAAACTTTTAATGAGAAGCTTGGATCAGAATATTTTATTATTATTATTATTATTATTATTATTATTATTATTATTGTCACCACCTTCCATATTGAAAAAAGAAATGGGTTATATGAAGCGAATTTGGATGGTCCCTGTTTTTCAGTGAATCTCTGCAGTTTCTGAAAGCTGGAGTCCACACTGCAATTTCTGAGGTCCTTCTCATGGTTCAGATGGTTAAGATTTATTTGTGATAAAGTGACTTCAAGGGATACCAACTAAACCAATATTTTTTTCTGTTTATTTTTGTTTTGTCTTTTGTTTTCCCAAGCATAAGTTCATATCATGATAATTACAGAGAATTATTTTCCCTGAATTATCCACTTGACAGTACTTGGTCTTTACTGTCTCTCAGCTTTTCCTTTTTTTTTTTTATGATGAGATGCTTCCTATGATATTTTTTTAAACTTTTTTTTCCACATCAATAAAAGCAGCAAAAGTATTTAAAAACAGAGCAAGATCTGACTGCTGCAGCACCCCAGAAGGTTTATAAACTGTTAACAGTATTGCAGATGCCTGGGAAAAAAACCCTCTTCTGAAGCCCCTATTCCTGGGGCCTTCTTGTAAGTGCAAATAGAAGTGTTAACTTTGGTGGAAGTTGATCAAGCACACTGGCTGCTGCAAAGTTTACCTCAGTAAAGGGATAGGCAGACATATTTAAAAGGGATTTTATGGGGTGAAAATAAGGAAGTAAATTCCATGAAAATACAAAGAAAAATACTTCAAGAAATATGCTACTAAAAATCTCATATATGACTGAGGATGTCAAAATTTCAGACTTCACACTAAATTATAAAATCATATAATGTAATTTGCATCATTTTATGACCAATGATAAGGATGCCACACACTTACTGGCTGGAATATTTACTCCTCCCAAAGCACCTGCAGGTGCAGTTTCCAGATACCTCCCTTTAAGGCACTCCGTGCACTTGTGCTGAACTTTGTGCTCTCTCTTTCTTTTGCCTGGGAAGTCACTGTTCTGTTCATTGGAAACTTTTCTGAATAAAAGATGCCTCATTTACATTTAACGGTTTCATGTCACCAAAATCAGACTGAATCTCTGTTTTGTCATAAGTTTTAGGTTCACATTTTTAAAAAAATACTGTAAGGTTAATGGCGGACACAAATAACGGCTATTGTTCTTAAAATTTCTTCTGTGCATGAACTTTCAGTAAAACTGTCTTTACAGTAGGCTTTTGGTGAAAAAAGAGTAACTTGTATATAAAACCACACAATGCATAATTTTAATTGTAGGCACTGCCAAAGAACAGAGAAGAGAAGCAGATTTTGGCCTGGGCAAAAGCCACAGAGTGACTGTTTCTGTTAAACACAACTGTAAGCAATCACTGAAGTCGGTAGCTGTATGAACAGTTTAAATTTATCCATAACATAGATCTATAATATACTCTTGACAAGAATAAAATAATGTGTTTAACATCAATACATTACCATGTTTAGGTTCACATGAATGAGACTTTCTTTTTTTCCATCAGCAGAAACAGACCAGATTCTTTAAATTTCTTCAATCAGAATATATAAACAAGAAATGTTAACATTAGTCTAGGAGGCGAATCTAGTAAAGCAAAAAGTAATCAAGAAAATTTTAAATTAAGCTTCTGCCTAAAATAGATCCCTGTGAGAAAAGAGTCAGCTAAACATCCTTTTTTTCAAATGACCCCCCAGAGGGACTTCCATGAAAATCCTTGTTGTACATAACTCACTATATGGGAACTGGCCCAGGAGTTATTTCTGTGATGACTATAAGAAAAACTTGTGAATGTTTCTGGACACATGCTACTTTAAGTCAATAATAAAATTATTATTTTTTAAGCTGTTGTTTGCTATCATCTGTGAGTTCCTTTCTGAATACACCTCAGAGTGAAAGAGCTGACTAAAGGAATGTTCTTTGATCAAACTGGTATTTTCTTTTTTCTGTATTTCAATTTAATCTTCTGTCTGTATGAGAAAACTTCTCCGTGGTATATAGCTGACTCTCATCTTAAAATACAGAATATAATACTCATTGATGAGTCACATGGTTATAGAATAGAAGCAGATATGAAAGGTAAAAAAAATGACAGCAGTCCGAAGAAAACATGAGATTAATTTTATTTCATGAAATCTGTCTGCTTCTTCAGGAAAAGATTTTGCTTTGGATACCAGGGAAGGTTGGACAGGGCAGTATCTTTTGGAACAGTGTTGCCTGTTAATATAAGTGCTGGAATAAACATATAAACTTATAAATATAATTAATAGTCCAATTTGAAGGACTACAGAGTCTTTTGATTTTTTTCCAGTTATTATCACAACCTCTGCATTTTTCTTTCAAGTGTATGTTAATGCATATGAAAGATGTAAACTCATGGCCTAAAGCTCTTTGTACCTTCGTTCGTCCTGTTTTGTAGTACTTATCTACAGTACATGGTATAAGGCCAGTCTTGATGAGTTAATTCTGTAGTATTAAATCAGGAGATGGAAAATTGCATTTTGCACCCTTTTATTCATTTAATCCCTGTAAAATTCAGTTCCATGCTTAGTGGCGTATTTTGTTTGTTTTCTGTAGGACCCTGTGGGAGAATCAATCCATCATCCAAGCCCACGTATGACACAACCTGAATAAACACGAGTTGGATTCATCAGAAGATTGCCAGCAGTGCAATAAAATATACTGACACTTCTTCACATACAGTTGCCATGTCCTATGTGCTTTGCCTTTATAATTTACCTTTGGGGAAAAGTAATATGCGATAAACCTGTTGCAAGTAGTAATAAATTAGTAAATGCAGAACTGATTCAGAGTGGCTGTGTCCGCCCATCTCTAGCACAGATGTTCTCCTGAAGATTTAGAGACTATTTTGCAGGCTCTCAGTCTCCGAGGTGAGTTAGTTGCATGCTTATACAAAACTGGGAACACTTCTTTTCTGCATGTGCCCCTTTGAGTTTTTGTTTTTCCATTCCTCCACACTCCTCCCACACAGAGCCTTTTCCCTGCACAGCCTGTCCATGTGCATAGATTGAAAGTGGTTTTCAATCTGCAGCACTATATTGCTTCTGGTGCTTTATAGCTTTCCTTTAAAGCATCTTGTAGTATCTTTACTAGTATCTAGACTTCTAATTATTTCAGCAATTGTATTCACTTATCCATCAGAAAGTACTTATTGCTTTATTGAAGAACTGTTGCTAGATTAGAGAGGCAGAGCTTTTGTGATCTGAAGGGCTAGTTTGGTCTATGACACTATACATATCCTGTCATCAATAATTAATCTTTTCCATATTAGCAGTAATTCAACATTGAGTACAGTGAAGCTCAAGCTTTGAGATTAATATGGCTCCTCAGCACTTCAGAATAATACATGAGTTAGGTTAAGGAGCACTGAAGACAAATTATTTAGTCCTTGTGGTCATCATATCTTTAAAGTGAAAGTATAGTTGTGACAGGTAATGCTTATAACTTGAGGATAAACTTCCCTAACAATGCCATTGGCATTTCTATTAATGGCAGACACCAATCTTTCTGATCAGGTGAAAAAATGCTACATTTAAAACCTAATATGCAGCAAGGGTGACCTAGCAGTGACAGTGGCCACTGAGAATTTGGAGACCCTATGAGTAGCTCTTCTGTGTCTGTTCTGAGAGGGCACTGAACTGTCGAGCAGTTACAGACTAAAGGAAACTCCTAAGGAAGCTAATCCTATTTTACTATGCAATGTACTTATGAGTTAAAGGCCAGATCTGTGGAGATATAGAGGTGTTTTAAGTGCCTTCTACCCGCATTTCAGCACTTAGGCCTACACCAAGATAGATGGGAAGCAACTTCAAAAACAAATAAGCAACACAAAACTAACTGAAAGTAATTACATTACTTCCTGGTCTGATGATGTAAAAGCCCCACAGGCCACAACACATTTACAAAGAGGCCATTTTTACAAAAACCTGTAAATGAAATCTTCTCTCTCGTAAGAACTCCCACTGTAAGTGCACACAGCACCCTTGCTGCCTGATTTTTAGTTGTTAAAACTCCACACTCTGAGAACAAAAGCTCTGGAACATCCCAAAAGCATTACTGTGACATTTGGGAGTCACCAACAAAAAAGCAAATTTGCTCTAGGGACTGCTCTGGGTCTACACGTTCTGTGTTTCCCAGAGCACCAATACAGCTCTAGATAGATGCAATATATTATACCTGCAGGTGCAGAACAGTTTCCCTGTTGGTTTATTTTGGTTTTTGTAGGTCATAGTGCTATTCCCTTACACAACAGAGCTAGGTAACCCATGCCAAACTGAGAGGAGAACAACTTCTGTTCATAGCTGAGCCAATTCACAAACTGCCACAGAAAGGATTTACTTTACCTCAGTTTTCAGTAGCATGACATGCTGTGATAGTCCATGAGGACTGGTTTTTATTGAGCTGTGTCCTGCTCCTGTTGCCTCTGCTTGATAGACATCACAAGTAATGAATGAACCCAATGCGTTACACTTCACTGTGTGCACTCCTGAGTGCTTTGATGGTGAAAGGAGCCTGACTCCACTTTTCACATCAGCTGTAGGAATGCCTGGGATTCACTTTTTCATTTCAATGAACACACAGAATATCTAAACTGCCTTTTAAAATGCTGAGAGATAAAGAATATATCACAGTCCTTGGATAGCTGTCATTGCCGAGAACAACACAGGTTCTATTCCAGCCCGAGCTGTTCTAGCTCTAGTGTTGGCTATCTGAATCTGTTCCCTCCTGCCTGATACTTGTCTGCAGCACACTGACAGCATGTACAGATGTCAGCTGGTACTTGTAAGTAAAAAGCTCCTACATATTTCCTCTTTATTAATAGTTTGCTATTCTGCTGTATCTGACAAATGTTCTCATATACCCATTGACTCTTTTTAAGCAATCATATTCTCAATTAGATGTGAGGTGCTAATACCTCTTTCCATGCTGGAATGGTCTGTAAAGTCAAAGAGAGCTCAATTCTAAGCAAACCTCTGATTTTACAGTCATTATGTTGGTGGCTACCCACAGTGCCTCCTTACAGTGAGAAGGCTGAAGGGAGCAGCTTCCAGTACAAGGACATTTCTGAGGTACAGCTGGCAAAGATAAGCATGTAAGACGTAGCTGGCTGTAGCTTGTAGCTTCTGCTGAATCATGAAGGCAGTGGGAGCTGAGACCCTTCATCCTGCAAAGATGACTTTTCGGTGTGCTCTTGTAGTGGGAAGCAAGCAGCTCTCATGCCCTGAACACGAAAATGTCTTGCCCTATGTGATATAGTATACTGATGCAAAAGTTGCTAAGTTGTACATAATTTAATGCAGTGGACAGCTACAGATTCACAGCTGAACAGACCTGCAAAGAATCATATTATTGAGCACAAAGGAAACTGTATGATATGAATATGATGTGACACAACTGACAAAACCTGACAGTACGTATCAAGCTAATCGTGCAGAGAGCAAGTATGGGCAGTTTTCAGAAAACAGGCTTTTGTCGTTTAGTTATTTTCCAAAATACTGCAGTATTAATAAAAGACTATTTTTGACCTTTTGCCCAGTTCCCTGAAGTGATGGAAAAATCTTCTCTGATTTCATGAGTTGTTGGATCAGGCCCAGAGATTGCAGTAGAGCAACAATTTAGTCTGAAGGGCACTGTCAAGGCCATGAGGAGGCAGTGGGTCAGGATAGATAGAGAGATTCAGAATGGACCTGAGATTCATAGGAAGAATTATTAATGTGAATCTTGCAAAGGCCTTTCTCCACTGTGCATATCTCTGTTTAGCAAGATCAATCACTCACTTCCACATCAACCAAATTTGTCCAAGACTAGGAAGATAGTAATAATAAATAATTAGCATTTACATCACACCTTTCATCTTCAAAGCATCTTACAAACATTCACTAATTAATCCTCACAACAGTCTTCTGAGTTATGGATTTTCAGCATTCATTAAGGACTCAAAAAAACCTACAAAGTAAAAAAAAAGGCAGCAAACTCCCCCTCCCCTGACTGTATGAGTGTTTACTCAAAATGCAGTGTGCCTTGGGAACATTTGTGTACCAGTAGTTCTTACATTCTTTAAAAAGTAAATACATATAGTAATCTCATGAATGAAACATAAGGTAAAATAAACCCTATTAAGTCTTTGTCATCATAAAAATATTAAATACATGAATTTTGAAACAATTACACAACTACTTAATTTTTTTTTTCTAAAACACGAACTTTGGAACCACATAAAAACACAGGATGTGTACCTTTAAGTGTTGAATAGTTTTATGTCTGTGCAGTGCCAATAAAAAACATGAAGTTATGAGATGTCTTCTTGGGTTTTTTCCCTAGAACCAGGGAATTATCAGGTCAAGTTATGGGTTGTGACTGGGGCTGAGAATCCACAGAATCCACTGTTTTCACTTTCCTTGGGGCTTGAGTGCACAAGAGTTATAAGTTGGTAAGAGAGGCCATTTGTTCTGTATAAAGGAGGCTTCTCCAGCTACCAAACATAGCTGTGCTGTGAGTGTACACTCCTGATTAAGACCAGCAGGGCTGAGGAGGGCAAAAATAGTACATCTACTTTTGGGACTATCTCATTTCCACAGCAACCCTGGCAAACTGACTTCACCTTCACTCATGAAGTATTGTCTCATTGTTCTGAGATGCCTACGTAGATATATTACTTTGTATTTTCTTTCCCATTTAAATCTTGTTTCTAATGAGACTATTGCAAGACCACGTGGAGTGAAAGGTTCCAGTGGGTGCTTGTCTTCAATGTCTCAGTTTCCTTTTCTGAGTGTTAACAGCAGAGACAGCTCACATACCCCAAAACTGGTAGAGTTCTGCCTTTCAGGACTCATGTGCTTACAGGCAAATCCGTATTTATTCCAGGAAGGCTGCAGTATTTAGCAGTCCTGGAAATACTGTCCCATCTGCCTTGGTGCAATGCTCTGGGATGTCCTCCCCTTCAGCTCCAGGTGTGCTCAGGGAGCAGAATCAGGCCAGAAACTTTAGACTTAGTCGTAAGGACATTTGATGAATCCCCAGCCTTTTGCAACTCAAGATCATAAAGCTCATTTCCAAAAGTTCTCCTGTAGAACAGATCATGATAATTGTACCTATGATCACAATTATCAAAGCTGATGAGCTTCATGGTTTCATTTCTAAGTCCTTCCCACATCAGAACGACATGAAAACATGATTTATTTATTCTTAATTACAAACAGTAAAATTATTCCAGTTTCACTGGACAAGAGGTGCATTCATCCTCAAACACTAGGTAGAAATGTGTTCACCAAAAAGGTGTTAAATCTATGAAGTTTCCAAATCTGGAAAGTGCATGTGGTTTGGCAACTAATTCTAGTAATTTTACAAGTTCAGTGAACTTTTTTACCCAGCCCATGGATTTTCTCTCCAAAAACTTCATGGCTCCATTTTGTCAAAGATGTGGATTATTTTTCATTTTTAAAATTTTTTCAAGTAAAGCAAATTGGACAGTTTGTATTCAGCAGCAGAACTCATTTTGAACAATACGTAGGTAATGGAGCAAAAGATGTATAAGGTAAAAACATGTGCTGAACATATGTACTCCTCTGATGCATGCCAAACTTAATTAAAAATCAGACCCTAATTTGCTGTGGGATCTAGACAGCGTACCAGTTTGTCCAGATGTTTATAAATGAGAAAAATATATTCTCTATTGTAAGTCCGCTTTTGCAGACCCTGGGAAACTATTGTCCAAGTGTTTTACACTCTCAGTTCCTTAAATACAAACATTCACATTGTTGAAGGTATAGTTTATAAATCCTAAATACAATTGAGGCCCTCTGAGGATTGCTCAATTTATGTTAAAGAGACTCAATGTAAAGCCATGTATAGAAGTCTTAATAAAACCCTCTGAGAATAGAGGTCCTTAGGCTATTCAACAGAAGTTTGTCAGCCTTTCTTTGGAAGTACAAGGCAAGCCATAAATTCAGATTGTCCAATACTACTTTTGTATACAGCATGAAAAATAGAGAAAAGCCACTTTCTTCTAATATTTAAATTTTTGTACAGTTTCCTGATATAGGGTATCTGTTGCAGGCAATTATTTCAGCTCACAAGTTTAGTGACAGTCCTTTATTTTAGCACTGTAACACAGGCAGCACCTAGAGGGCTTTGAAATCCAGTATATTGATATAAGTACTCATTAAAAGCAATTCGGATTCTGAAATTTAATTAATAGCCTTCATGCCATAGAAGAATTGTATTACAGTTATTAAAAAAGTTAGAACACCACACAAAAAACCACCAAGCCCCAAAACATATTTAAAATACCTGTTTTCACCATTTGCAGTCATCTACTCAAGAAAAGAAATTAACTGTAAAAATTACCTTGGAAATTATTTATGTAGCAATTTAATCAAGTCATATTTTGTTTTAAGAAAACTACTTCTACAATAGGAAAAAAATATAGCCTTTTATACGACTCGAATTGTTTTCCTTAACATAACTTTTTTTTTTTTAACATTGTTAGATTTTGATAAAATAATAACAAAGATGGGGCTTATAAATAGTAATGTTCACTGAGTATAGTGGAAAATGGAAAATTCCTGACCGCTGTGTGAAACACTGACAAAATCTGATGCAGTGTTTTGCAACTTTTGGGCACCTCCACTGTCAAAGAGAAGAGTAATTATCTCTGTATCAGCTTTAACTGGCAAACAAAGTTTTGTACTTGCTAACGCAATGAATTTGATACTTAAATAAAATTATTTTATTTGTGATGCATCACATTTTTAATACAGTCTTTGCTACAAAACTGGTTTCTATTTAAGAATGTTTAAAGTAGCCAATTCTTCCCCCTCCTTTTGCTCAATATTTATCTCTTTATATTGTGAACAATATAAAAGTACTGAAGTTAAAAAAAAGGCCTAAGTGATGGCTCAAAATTAGAGTCATGTATCCCATTATCCCATCATCATCCCATGTATCCAGCAGGGAGTTCCTAATTTAAAACCAAGGTCTTGGAATGATGAGAGACAGCTAATGCTGAGACCTCTGCTCCCCACGTGGTTAAACTAGTTCCACTCTTCCCTTGGACTTTCCACAGCTCCACATCCAGCCCTCTGCTTTGGCTTTTACTCAGGTTGTGAGATCTTTAAAAATGTCTCTATTGTTATGCTTTTGTTAACACTCTGCAGAAAGGCATACCCTTTCTTGGCTGTCTTCTGGGCAATGAAATAAAATATGTGATTGGTCCTGTATTTCTAAGGAAAGAACTCTTGACAGAAAGGAATTTCTCTGTGTCCCCTTTTGACTGTGAGAATCATCACAGAGAGACTCTGCATGAAGTCACAGATTTTTTATCATTGCATAAATATCATGAAAACACCACAGCTTTTAGCTCGCTAAGAATATTGTAAGCCAGAAGCAGAACTGACTCAAGCAACACCGACAATAATAAAATGTGCTGGAAGTTCTCAGTATTAAATAACTTCATGATTTCTCAATACTTCTGAATACTTTTTTCTACATACATTGTTATGGAATCTCGCATGTAAAAGGATTAATTCACTAACACTTTTTCTTCACACAGTTATTATTAACAAACACACTTTTAATATTTTTCCTGTTATTTTAACCATTATTTAACTCTTTACAATAGCGGAATTCTATGGACTATTATGCCATTTCCTGGTAGACCAAAAATGCCACCACCATTTCTTATCTTGTCTTCAGGACTAACTGACAATTGCTTCTGCTGCTCTACAGCATGTGTAGCAGAGCTGCATGGAGACTCAGCTCAGAAGAGCATGACAGAAGAAACAGAAACCCCTGTCTTAAAGCTTTTCCCAGCAGTCGTCTGTGCATTAATGAGCAAAAGAGGAAAATAAAATAATTTTTTTAAAAGCAGGAAAGATTCTCCCAAGGCTGCCTGATCCTCTCACCTGACATTTAATAACTTGCACCAAAGGAACATCACTGCTGCTTTTTCATCTTCTGTTAATCAGTTACTTTTCCTTTATTTATAAATGAGTCAAGGAAAGGCAAACCTTGCTTTGCACGTTTGCAGCTGTTGAAGAAGTCCCATTTTGATGTGCAATGCTCACACTGTAACACCTGCACTGGTATCAACAGGACTCTCCACTGTTAACAGGTAGCACCTTGGAATTTCTCCTTAGGTTTAATGAGAGCAGAACCCTGCTTTCTCTGTTTTGCTGTTTTTGTGTGATGCTAAGAGGTGACTGTTAGCAATTTAAGAACTGTTTCTTGAGATTTTACAAAATATTAAATAGAAACAGAAAAATAAATAGCACATTCAGGAAAAATAAGATTATAAAAATAGATTTGAAACAGTTATGATCTGGCTCGTTATTAACATTTCTTCTATGTTTTCATGCTATACATCTTATTAGGTATTATTCATTGCTCAAAGTTTTAGGTGTCATCATAAGCTTAACAAGAAGCAATATTTTTCCTTACATTGTAATTATCCTGACAATGACTCTGAAGAGCAGTTAAGAGAAGCATGGACAAGGAGAATGTCCTGTCCTCTAAAGCTGGGAAGTAGGTTCCCAACACATGAGGCACCCAGGCCACACAGTCAGCCAGTGTTGATGACTGTGGATTAATACCTACTTCTGATTCCAATGTAATTAATGACTACTTGAAGTGGTCTCAATTGCAAGTCAGAACTGCAGTGTACAGATCTGATTATCTGTAAAATCTGCAAACAATAGCTATATGAAATTACTTAGGGTTTGAATCAATTGATCAGTCAAAGAACATATGCTAAAGCCAAGACATATCTTAGAGTATAAATAGTTAATGAAAATATTTGTACATCAGTGAAAATCTGAGGATTTTAAACACTGAAATGTCTACACAAAGTGTTAAATTTTGGGACAGAAACACTTAATAGCTAACTTGCTTTCACCTAGAATCATTGCTATTAGTGGCAAACCATATCATTTGTTAAAAAATTATTTTTTTTCTGCCCTTTTGATTCCCCTAGAGGGAAGACAATAATTCATTGGTGTTCCCTGGTATTGACTGATTTTTAATATTTGTAGTCAAAAGAATAATTTGTGCAAGAGAGCAAGACTTATCTCTTCCAAAGGTTCAGTATTCTGTTAAGTGGTGTAATTTCTGTCAAATCATGATGTCACCTGTCTGTCTCACCAAATTAACTGGTAAATAATAAATCTGCAAACATCAGTGCTGTAACAGTCTTGACTCGTGTTCAGGTAATTGCACACATACTAATTTTCACTCGCATGTTCCTCATTGTAAATACACAGCACTGATATATAATCTGCAGGAACAAGGGAAAGGCAATGTGCCTAGGTATAAAATTCAGACACTTTGAACTGTGGTTAATATTGTCTGGCTATTGGAAAAGCTGCCAGCACATACTTTCCTGTGACTGCAAAACCCCAGGAAGTGAGGTTCTCTTACACCATTTGAAAAGGCAGCACAGGAGGACCTAAGGATGGGAATTCACAGCCAAGATGGCGTATTTTGGACACAGTGACAATCGTGCCTTCTACCATTACCATAGTGAGAAAACAGCTTGGTGGAAATCTTTAGCTGAAGCAGCAGACGGACAGATAACTCCCCTGGGGAAACAGAGCAGAATATAATCCCAGGAACACTGGAGAGGCAAAATTTAGCTAGCTCTCATTTAACCCTTTGATAATCCATCATTTAAGAGTGAGATTTTAGATCATGGTGCCTTAGGGATCTGAGCTTTATCTCTCAAATTAAACTCTTCTTTCATTGCAAGATCTAAATAGGTTAAATTGTCTCACTGTTTGTGTTATTTAAAAGTGTTAGTCTTCGACACCACTTCTACAGCTGACTCATGAGAAAGTCAAACACAAAACATACACAAATAAAATCTTAAAATTTTATGCAGGTCCTTACCTAGAGGTTTTTGTAAAGGAATATTAATGAAGTTATGAGCTATACTTATCATTGTAAGACAATTTCCTCATGTCTTTCAGGGCTGCAAAGAACCACCTGTCTGCCCATGGCAGTACGCCAGAAACCCACTGCGTGATTTACGCCCACCAGCTTCCTATGAACTGTGGGAGTGTAACCTTAACCATCATCTTCTTGCACAAAGGATCCTGAGAACCAGTTTTTTTTTTTTCCTTCCCCCAGAAGAGCACACTGAATGAAATATTAAATATACTTCCTGCCTCCACTTTCTCAGAGCCTGACAGGGACAGGATCTTTTTAGGAAAGCAACTACTATTTTTCATGCAACTTGAGAAATGCTAGCTGAGTCAAAAATTTCTGTGCTACAGTAAGAGTCTGACTATATATATATATAGTTATCTCTGTAAAAGTAGTTAGACACTTAAATCTCAGTAGTATTAGAGCAATTAGGCATCTGAAGATTCAAAATTTGGCTGTTTTCCTGTAGCTAGTCTTAATGCCCAGTTCCAGAGATGAAATAGTAAAGTGCTACCCTGGACATTTTAAGGACCTATCTCTACTAGAGGGTTTGTTTGTGAAATGTTGTTTGCATTAGGCAATAATTCATTTTATACACAGTTATAGACCCACATGGAAGAATTTATGAAGCATTATAGTGTTTAGTAAGTAAAAAAAAACCAACCTGTAAATAGTTTCTTTAGGAGAAATTTTTAAAAAATATATAAATAGTACAGTAAACCATTGTCACTACTAGAATATCACTCACTAATTAATAGATACTTCTCAAAATCCCAAGTGTTTACAAAATATAGGTAAGAGCAATGCATGGGCTGGCTTGGATGCTAGGGATAGACTTTTTTTCAGATTTTGGGCTGTGTCTGAGTGTCCCCACAGCATCACTCACAGCTAATGCCAAAGAATCCTTTCTTTATTTCCTGCTGAACTTCTAGGGGGAAATTCTTTCCCATGGGTATAGAAGGAATCAATATTTTGTCTCTTGGTTTGCAAGATAAAAGCTCACTCACAAGTCTCTAAAATAATTTCCTCTAGAAAGGATCCAGATGGCAGATTAACCTACTTATGTGGTGTTCTGTATAACTCTCTGAAGACTTACAACCAATTCTTTCGCATTCTTCTTCTCCGTGCAGTTCACTCTTTTAAGCAGATGCACAAGCTGGATACAAAGAAATGTATGGATCACATTGCAAGCAGATTCAGTACGCAGGATAGTTTAAAACATCTGCAGTTGTCCTACACATTTTTCAACAGTTTATAGTATGGCATTTTATCTGCTTTTATCTCCTCTAATTTTCCACTCAGAATAGTTCCTTAGCTCATTTTACTCCCAGTCCCATGTGTTTTCAGTACCCAGTCAGAGTCAGATTGTGTTTCATTCAGTGCCTGTGCCCGAACCCAGCAGCACCGCTAAGCACAAGCTCCCATCGTAATATATCAACTGGTTCCAGCTGGCTCCCGCTGGGGACCCTTGGAGGAACAGGCTGCCTACGGGAGCTGCGGGCTGATTGTGCTGCAGCCCTCCTTGATACACTGCAGCTGTTGGTTTGCACAGCATGCCTCAGCGAGACTGCTCCTCAGCCTCAGGAGGGAAAAATACCCCCAGCACTTCCTGCAGGCACCGCAGCACTGCTGCACTGCTCTTACCTGGCAGTTGATAATGCAGAAACTCCCAGCTCTTCTTAGTATCAGATAAGCTAGCTGCTATTACAGAGAGAGAGTGCTGCATATCTTAGGTTACTAAAATCGGTCTCATTAGCTAACTAGATAAACTAGGCTGTGATATTTCAATTCAGTAAGGCTTTAAGCGCCTGTATATACTTAACCTATTTTATCTTCTTTTCTCTCCCACCCCTCATTTCTATGCAGGTCAATGTTTAAAAATATACCTAACAGCCATATTTGATATCTATCTTTTTCCTGTTCTCATTACTGTCTGTAACAATAGAGAGTTATTTCATCCAGCCCAAGAAGGCTTTGTAGGTTTTGTTTTCTGAGTGTACATTAGTTTTCTTCCTATAGTTCTTTTCCTACCAGGTAAAAGGATCCCACAGGAGAAGATCAGATGTGAAAAAGCTCATGGTTATTTCTTTGCTGACAGTGGGATTTGGTGGGCGAAAAGAGGGGTGGACATGGGGAGAACGATAGCTATTGGGTATATCTTCTCACAACTGGGCTTCAGCAGTAAGACACATAATCATTACGCCAAAAGTAACATGAGGGTGGGAGATGGGGATGTCTGTCACATTCCACAACCCAGTTTCTTCTTTAATGTGTTTCTGGCCAGCTGTCACAGTTGCACCTCACATGGCAATTCTGGTGTGCATTATCTCACCCTCCCTCTCATTCACTTCTATCCACAAACTAGACCTTCAGGTGACAGAAAGGCTGTTTCTTTGTTTCCATCATAGACAAAGGTTTTTGTCATGTAGCTGTTCACTGTATTTTCACCACAGGGCAGTTCTCCCTAGATTCTGATCATTGTCCAGGATGTTCAACTCAACTATGCAAACCAAGGAGGACATTTTAGGATGTTAGTTTTTCTCACTGATTGTTTCCTACCTCTGTTTTAGCAGGTGTCTTTTTTTTTCCAAGAAAAAATACCAGATTTTGTACACTGCAATACAAATCAATAGCTTATTAAAGGGTACTGCCAGGTTATAATAGTGCTTTGTTGTTGAGAAAATTTAAGTTCATACTGATGATACCCATGGGCAAGGGAAAGACAAGTATGCAACAAGAGTTCAGAGATTGTATTAAAAAACTGCTCTTTTTTTCAATTATTAAAATCATGGGGGCAGAGGGGAAGAGGGGAGAGAGAAAGAGAGAACAACATGGTAAAAAGGGATGTTCCTGGTATTGGTCAGACCTCATGCTTCCTCTTCTTTGTATTTTGTGATCATAGTATTAGGTCTTCTTTAAGTTACATGGATTTGTTACGAGGGTCAGGTCATATATTATCATTGTAAACAGCTGTGCTTGAACAACTGCTGGTGTTTATAACTAATGGATATGTTATTATAGTAAGATATGTACTTAAAATAGAACTGCAGTATTTTTCTGTAAAAGCACATATCCAGTGCTAGAGGTCTAATTCTGTACCTTTAGTTCAAAGTAAATCTTTTCTATTTCAAAGATAAAGCACTTAATACTCACAAACTGCCTTTCAAAATATTAGTGTGAGGAGTTGAGTAAATGGTTTTCTGCAATTCACAGACTCTAATACAAATCTAAGTTTTCCCAAAGCTCCATTATCTGATACAATCAAGCAAGCAGCTTTTTTGCTTATCTGCTTTTGTTAAAATTCTCTGCAGTAAGTTCTTTCAAACATTCTCTGGCTGCAGTAGGGAAAAAAACACCTGTAACAAGCCATCTAATCAGTAATTAACAACTCCTACAACAGTTTTAATGTGCAGGGTCCTTGTAATATTTTATATCTTGCAAGTGTAAGGGCTCTGTTTCCACAAGGCTGCATGTTTAAAAACATGTTCTGTAGTCCTTAAATCACAGGTAGAAGTCTCAACTTCTGTTACAAAGCTGCATTTAATAATACACAGTTGATGTCTCTGAGGTAATGCATGCTTGATAAGCATGTTAAGTGTAGCTGAAAATGGGAGACATCACTTTTATAGAGCACTGTGCAAGATCCATCCATCTGCAGATAATAATTGGAATATATCACTAAAACATACAGTATTTAAAAGAGCAAACTGATTTGAAAACAAATTGTTTGATCAGTTTAAGGTGTCCCAAAATGGTTCTTAACTTCTGCACTGAGCTGCTACAGTGTAGTACAGCGAAGAGCCCTGCTTTGTAAAATGCTTTCGGCTTGTAATCAATAAGGTAGAAAGTACAACCTGAAAGTACAGTGAAGTAAATTTACATGTAAATGTCTCAGTGAAACTTGAATTCATGTCTCAGTTCTAGTACTCCATTTTGCACTGAAATAATCAGTGAGTCCCACATCAAAACATTAGGCCTTCTCCAAGCTAAAGAAAAGCTAGGGAAATTATTCACAAATGTTTGCATGAATTCTAAATTGCTTTTCTATTCAAAAGTGTTCACACCCCTTTTGGTGATTAATCCATGAACATTTGTGCTAATGGACATCTGCCCACACAAATGTTTGGCTTTTCACTAAGTGACAACTTATTTTATTTGCAAATAAGGTATTGGTGCCCCAGTAGGGCACTCACCATCATCCAGTCAAAGAGTAGGAACAGTGCCATGTGATTTAGGTTACTAATCTTATATGATGAGTTGTGAATAGGCAAAGATATAGCAAAATTAACAGTTGAGGAATACCACATGAGTAGAAATGTGCTCTGGATAAGTGTTTGGCACGCCAAACAAAAAAAACACAACCAAAAGAACCCCCAATACAAATCCAAAAACCCAGCTCTAAACCTAGGCTGCTGTGAAAATAGGAAAAGGGCTGCTTTCAAAGTGACAGCATTGTTCAGTGTGACAGTCCAGGGTCACAGGAAACAAGCTGACATCCCACTCTCAGATATTTTATAGCCTTTTCAAGAAAGAAAGATTTTAAGGAAAAACTTGAAAAGTGGTATTGGTTGACAGGTATCTCAAAAAATTTTCAATTCTGAATGCTAAATAATTACTTGAATGCAATGGCTTAAGACTTACTTGACTCAACAAGCTATAAGTAGCAAGTAACTAGTGACTGCATGCATATCTATGGGAAAATACCAAGTTGAAATCCTTTTCTAATTCAGTTTGAGATTCGAGTTTGGGTTGTTCTGGACAAATGCATGCTCTCTCTAATCCATGGAAAATGACCCTGTCTAGCAGAAACTTTAGTTTCAATGACTCAACATCTTTGGAGAAAAGTGTATCTTTTTTGTCAAGGCTTCATCACAGAATTTTCAGCTGCAACTCGCAGCTTATCGGTAATTCTGTCAGTACATCCAAGAAATAATAGCTTTAAAACTTACAATTTTCAGTGGCCAGCTGTCAAGTAGTAATTCCTTTTTTTCCTGAGACACATCAGATCTCTACAAATTTGCATGCTCAAACAGTTGCCTTATAGATAATCTAGTACCATTTAATTTCCTTCTTGATTGATTTCAGATGTCAGGAAAGGTCAGACCTAATCAGTATTTGGATAGGCAAATTCCCGAAAACCTGACATAGAGCAGGTTGTGGTGATTCAGCATACTGGACTCACACCCCGTGGCTGCCTCTCAGAAAGGGCTGGTAGGTAGAACTTCCCCTTTCAAAAGCTTGGCAGCTTATAGTTTCTACTGTTCCTGCAGTGTTCTTTGTTATCAATATGATATTAGCTGTCATATTTTAATCAAACTTCTACTGAGAAATAACAGCAGGCCTGATTCTGTCCATGTTGAAATAGTCAAACTGATTTTAGTGGAAGCAGAATGAAATTATAAACCATTATACACCTAACAGCTCCTGCATAATTTCAGTTTTGTAGCTAATCTTTGCTTTTTGTCCTTAGTCGTTGGGTAGTGTTATGTCCTTTTAAATGGCTTCCCTCTTCTACCCTAGAGGTAATTGTGTGATAGATGAAGTTGTCTCTCTGCCATATCCAGCCTATGACATGCACTTATGTCTGCTTGAGGAGTTCTAGGCTATTGTATCACCATCACTCCTATTGTGGGCACAGTATCCTCCCAGACTGCAGCAGCACTTCTAGCTCAGTTTCAATTGTGAAAGAAAAGAAACACAAACAGAAGCTCAGAGAAAGCAAAAACGTAATCACCATTCAGCCCACCTGAATATGTCAGCAGCATTTACAATATTCTACTCAATATATTTAGCAGTGAAGTTGGTGGACTGTTTTGCTTCTTCTCACTTCACCTTTGCAAAGCTGCTTTAATCACACGTCTCTCATTTAGGTATGTTTAACATCCACTAATGGCTAATATTGAAATGCAACAGGGAACCCTGCATTCTGCTCTTGTGTTATGGTGCTATCTACAACAGGGGGTGGACAAGTGGTTTTCTCACTCTTCCTTTTTGCCAACCCTCCTTTTGGTGGCTGTTCTTTGTAACCAGTTTCTTTTCCTTCCTGCCCACTGCATAAACCCAGTACTGTGCAATGTGCAATGAGGAACAAGGGTGGCACAGACTGCTTCTGTGTGCCCCCTGCCACTCCAATTCTCTTGTTCATTAAAAGCTCCTATTGACTTTAAATCAGCTCCACAGGGCTTTGTGTTGACAGAAGTTTGCCCAGAGATAATTTGGCTGAATTTTGTCTCCAGACTTCAAAGAATCTTGCACTTGTACATGTAGTTCAGACAGAATTATTGATAAAGTTGGAGTGGAATTAACAAAAAGTGCTGCTGGAGCCACAGCTATAAATTCTGAACCTGTAATGTGTCATGGATATTGGGGTTTATATCTGATTTTACAACTCCTCAAATCTTCATGAAACCAAGTCATACATATCTTGTTTGTTATCAACTTTCTGCCCGTTTTAGGATTTCAAATTTTACAAAGAGTTTTTTGTGTGCATTTTTCCTACAAGTACTTCAGCCTGAAGATGTTCATCACAGTCAAAAGAGATAAATCCTAGATATTCAACATGCAAGAACAAGAATCACCCTTATTGAATTATCTTTATTACATATGTACATTATCTATGCAAACTATTTCCATGTTTAAAAAAGCTGGTCTTTTTTGAAATCAAGTAAGTTTCCATGCCTGAATTTTAGTTTGTAAGCAGTGATGACCAGATTGGACTGCATTTTACCTAGCAAAAGATTTTCAGCATTTGAATTAACAACAAATCTGAATGACTAGAGTGGGAACAGGTGAGGGCGATATTAAATTGTCCTAAAGATTTCATTTTTAAATGAAAACTTGAGATATTTCAGAAATGGTGAGACGGTAGTTGAGCAATCTGAATCTCTGCTGAGAAATTCTTAAATGGGATATGTGTTCACACCAACTTTTTTCCAGGAAAAATTGTTTCCAGAAATCACAATAGAAAAAAAATAAAAAGGTCCTACAAACTTGAATCCAGAAATATCTGAGATCTATTTCTGAATTACTGGACAGGTGATTCCAAGAATAACACCTAAAAAAGTTTGACATAAGGCTCCTGCTGTGGAGAGGATGGAAAAGCAAGCCTCCTGAGAATAAATAGCGTGAAACATTTGCTACGGCTATGGGGAAATAAAGTGGCAGTGAGGTGAGAATCTTCTTGGGGTTAATTGTCACAGAAGATTTTCACTGTAAAGCCTTGCTGGTTAAATAACTTTACAAGAATGATTCAATGTAGTAGCCGGACAGACCATTGCACACACTCAGCTTTAAGTCCACAAGACTGCTCCTGTGATGACATTTACATGGTTTACTTAGACACTACCAAATTTGAACACTTTGATTTCTGGGCCAATTTCTTTTCTAAAACAAATTTTGAAAATAACCTCTAAACAATATCCCCTGCCAAAAATTCTAAGTATTCCCCTCCATCCCATATGCTAATATTAAAACAATACTTAATGAGATATTCTATAGTTCACACTTAAATTTAAATAGCATAGCATATTCAAATGGGGTTGACAGCTCATGGGATAACTCAAGGGTTTTTAACTCCAGAGCTTACATGTTTCATCTGGCTGGGGTGGGTAGAATCAACAGTTGGAAAGCCTGATGGGATGCTACATCCTTCTTGCTAACTGCTGTATTATCCCTCCCTGCCTGCTCCTATCTTTCACTCCACTGGTGCACATGGACAACTCAACCACAGCTTTGGTGTTCTCACAAGCAGGGGGGAGGTGCTGGGGAGAGCCCCCACATGGACTGTGCAAAGAGTGAGACCCCAGACCCTGTCTCCTGCACCAAAGTCTTCAGCAATTATTTGCTTCTTCCTGTTTGTGTGTTTGAAGAGCGGAAAACGCACACATAGCTTTTGGGTGTGAACTCTGCCTGTGGGAGCCTGGCAGACAAAGACAGTGGGATGGGAAGAACCCAACACTCACACATGGATGTTATACAGTTATATTCTTTATTGCTTCTCCCTAAGACACATATGGTTGGCAGTCCTCTGAGACAGTTCTCGGTTTCCCCAAAGCAGGAGTGATATCACTGTTGGTCACTAACAGTCATTACTATCAATGTCTGTGAAAGTTGAGTTGCCGGAAAATAAACCCTCCCTCAATGGTGCAGTGCATGCTGTTTCGCTGAGGTGCTGTAGGTTCATTTTCCCTGTGCAACTCCTGTGTTTTAAGACTGAAGCAGGCAGATAACAGCAAACAGTTTACAAAAGCCAGTCACTTTGCAGCACATCACCAGATTTTCCTTGTGTCCGCCACAGCTGCCTCCCAAGAGCTCCCCAGTTGAAATCTGCTTCTCTTATCCTAGGGCACTGCATCGCTTTGATCCCTCTTTTGTGATCATAATTGATCTTAAGGGCCAAAAAGTCACCAAGCCACACAACTTAAAAATTTTATCACTACTATCCAAGGAGGAAGGTCTTAAATACCTTACCTCCTGCAAAAATAAGTTGTGAAGCAACCACTATGGCCTGTCGAATAAAGGAAACTTTGTCTCCAAAAAAAAAAAAAGAAAAATGATGAAATTATTGTAAAATATTTCTAGGCAGCCAATTGATGTCTGTAATATATCTCCTTGGAAAACAAATTAACATATTCCCTCCCATAAATAATTGAATTCCAGATAAATTCCTATGAGAATAAATTCTCATCAAGGTCAGCAAACAAAATCCAGCCTTAAAGCAGTATAGACTTTGACATTTTGTGGCAGTTTATGTACCTGGTAATGAAGATATAATACAAGACACTCTGGGTGGTGCAGTGAAGAAAAATACACATTGTCATGTTTCAACTGCATAAGACAGAAATCCCACTGCACCAATTTCTGTGCCACCCACTTCTAGGAAATGCTGCTCCATTTATTTTAAATCTAATTATTAAAAGACTATATTGTCCTAAAAAGCTGCTTCAAAAAGGCAGCAAAGAGATACAGAGTTTGTTACATAATACAGACCATGAAAGCCTAAGCAACTTTTGATAAGTCCTGATACAAAGGTTGTTTTGTTTTGTCTTAGCACGGCACTGAAAACAAAATGTACTGTGAATACATGTTAAGAAAACTCTCTTTCAAAATATAGAATGCAATAAAAACCAGTGCTTTTGTACATACACAAATCTTAAAACCTTTTTTCCATGTGCTGGTGGTACAGGAGTTATCACAGAACTGTTGAGTGGTCAAGACCAATGTTTTCTGCTTTTTGCCATTCAAAGTGTATGGCAAAAAATTATTGCCTCATCACCACATTCTCAGTAGCTGGTTTTGTTTATACCGTGCAAAGCTCATTGCTCTTTGGCTTCTTAATTGATGTAAAGAATTACATCTACCTCTTCACGCAATTTGATAAACTGTTTCTGGTTTGGATGGGAAAGTAGGAGGTATTCAAACCCCCACAAAGGAATCCAGATATTTCTGACAGTGCAGCATACTGCTAACAAGGACTAGACATCCTTAAGTGTCCAGATCATCTGAACTAGAAGCAGTCCCATACAAGCAGTGACCCAGCCAAGGCGGGAATTTGCTGATCTGGGTAATTTAAACCAGTTGTGTCTACATTGTAGACACAATACATAGGTGCTCTTCTGGCTTAGGGCAGCTTTGTCCACACCATATTTGGCAGAGAATTGATTCAGACTGACAGATATCCTTAAATACCAGCAAAGGAAATTACTCATAAGTTTCCTAGCAACTTCACCAAACGTGCTGAGCAATCATGCTGCCAGCTGCAGCAAGGATCACAATAAGAGGGAGTGTGATAGCCACCCAAACACCACATTACCAGAAGTATAAGGAGCAATTCCTTAGCTCATGATCTACTGCAGCTACTGGGCTGGCCTGGTGTGGCGGGATAAATTCCCTGGCCATCAAGGTTAGAGTTTGCCTATTTCTTCCCTGGAATCCTGGCAAGGGGGATAACATCAGAGCTGCTAGGCAGCTGAAATGACAGAAAAAGGGTTTAGAGAGTCAAGAGATTGCAGACAACTTCTGCAGATCTAATATGTTTGTGCCTTGAAGCACAGTGAAACACAAGTGTAGAAAGTGGCCAGAATTTCATGTTAAGGCAAAAGACTTGCTGGTAAGCAACTGTCGGAAGATAAGCTAGCTGGATTTCTCAGCCATACAAAGGTGAGATGTCTTACTGGGAAAGAGATAGACAGTGTGAGATATTCACAGTGGTTTAGGACCACCCACAGTTTTATTTCTGTGTCTTAACACTGTGCTGTCACTGTCTCAGTATTTGGTGCCTGCCCTGTGCTATAAACTTATCTGATTCTACCTTGTGGCAGTGACGTAAAGGATAAGCAAAGCAAGCACTCCCAGCTTCTCCTCCTTGCAAGGCAGAGCACGCATGCAGTGATGGTCTCCCACTCTGCATGTGCACACTGGAAAGCACAATGCCACCTTTGAAATGGTTTTTTATTTACTATAACCATAAGGTTGACTTGTGAACTATGATAGCAGAACTTATCTCTGGCCTCAGGTGGAGGCTTTTTTTTTTTAATCTGATTTTTTAATTACATTTCTGAGTAGGTACAGTGTGTTTCAAGTGCTTTGAATTGAGATAATTGACATTGGCATTGCAAAGACAAATTGGGTAATTCTGTGCTGAGGGAAACGGGGCATTTGGTTCTCATTGAAAAAGGAAAGAGATACCTTTGAAGAAATGGGACTTTTTAACACTAACATCTAGAAATAGTTTCTGAGGTCAAAACTATGCCTATTATTTTAGTGCTGGACATAACTAATAGATTATTTTTCTTGGACTTAGAAAGTTTTAGAGAAATCATGTGAGCTGAATCTTGCTGAGGTTGTAGTTGATCTACTAACACACTCTTGTGAGGAAGCACTGTACAATGTCTGTAGTCTAGCACTCTGAGAGGTCACATACCCCTAAAAGTTAATCAGTTAATTTAAAGGTCTGCAGCTGTTTAGCAGCTCTTCCCGGTTGTGCTAATTTGTTGTTGGCAGGATTAGTTTACATGACCATGGCATTGTAAAGAACAAGACTATAATCTTCCATTTTCAGGGCAGTTGTGGTAAAGTGAAATTACTCACTCACTGAAACTCAAGGAAGATACACCAAGTTCTGTGTGCATTTGAAGTTTTTCATTTTTAACAAAGCAGCTTGGGCTTTTGAGTCTGAACATGATTTAAACTGGTTTTGATTACTATTTTTCTCATGTGTTTGAATTCCCTGAACTAAGTTGTGCTTAACACTATAAAGATGATCTTAACTTACAGTAGGTATCCTTTGTATTAGACTGTTATGCAGCCATATAGGCTAGGAGGATTTAACAAGACTCTTAAGTGTAACCAGCATTTACCAGTTGCTAAATGAGTAATTTTTCAATTATTAGATTATTTTACCCACTTCTCATCATAGCATTTATGCAAACTTATTCACTACTTAAACCTATTAAACAGATGCTTTCCAAAAGTACAGTGTGGATACCAAAACCATATTCTTTATAAATTCTTCAGTGATCACCTTGGAGGCCACTTGTAGGAAAACATTCGATGATGTGTATAACATCTCTCAGTTCGCTTTCTTCTCCCATGTTCTCACTAGAGGGAGGTGTATATTTTGCAGAGTTACTTGTTTTGAAAAACTTTGTATTTGATGAAATTGTTTTTCCTTGAGCATTACAGAAGCACGGATTGGTTTGTTTTGTTGCTATGTATTTCTTGTGATAGAGACAATAAAATGAATGAAGTGTACACTTGAAGCAGTAACTAAGAGTTTTACACCTGGGGAAGATAATTTCATTTCCAGGTGAATTCCACAGAATTCTTTATTTCAAACTTCACTCCTTCCACAATAAGCAAATTTGCCAGGCATCACTTTCATCTCTGAATTTTAGTAAGAATGTTTTGAGTTTCAATGTGTCAAACTACAAAGGCAGAGACTGAATCTAAATCAGATTGAAAGTTTACGGGAAATTTATGAGATCTTAAGGCTTAAGACTACTTTCCGCTTGCTGTTGTCCAAATAACGGTAAATGAAGGTGTTTCATTCAGTTTGATAACAGTGCAGTTTAAGAAATAGTACTTTTTTTTGCTCTACATAGATGAGAACTTGATCATATGCTGTGAAATTCAACCTGAAGTAGATTTTCTACTGATATTTATGTAAATTTTATGAAAAGTCTTACAGTTTCAAGGTGAAGGACATGGTTAATTCGTGTGATGTTAGGCAAGATTTTGAACTTTTACTCTTTATGCAGCCAGTTCTAATCCTGAGTCTTCTAAAGCTCCACTGCTGAAGTACCCACTATCTCTATGAAAGCCAAAGAGACTGCAAAAAGGGTCAGCATCTCTTCCCTGCCTCTCACATGTCAGTCACCCCACATGAGGTCCTAGAGTGCTCAGGATGGCCTGCTGGCTATTGATGCAGTTTTTCTCCACAGTTTATGGGTTTATTTGAGCCAGAAGGGGTAGGTAGAAGAGGAATGAATGAGAAAAATGTAAAATACACAAACCAAGTTCAGATACATTGTCTTAAGTATGTGATGCAGATTGGCTTGGTTTTCTAATTCTGCAACTCCAGTCCCAGAAGTGTCTCTTTTAAGGAAAGCTCCACAGGAACCAGGCTATGCAGTCAATTTTGCCAGTGATTTGGACAAGAGATGCATTAGCTCCTGAGGGCTGTGAGAAGGCCCGAGTCTGCCAACATCTCGGGGCATGGCATAGATGTCTTACAGCTCATTTACCCTGTAGTTGTGAATGACCTTTGCAACATTTTCTTTATCACCTATTTGCTGTAGTTTTTCAGACCATGTGTATGCTGCCAGAGTTTCAAGCAACTGGAAGCAAATCATGAGCCCATGCCAAAACAGTCTGCCTGTTAACACCACCTCTTGGCTGAGGTGTGGCATGGTGCTAACCGCAGCACATCTATGATTGGCTAACAGGGAAAGCAAAGCTTACCTTCTCGTAGTCCTACACACAGAGTGCAAACTGACAACACGGCTTCATAGTTCTGGGTGTAAGATGTTAAAAATACTTTCACAGCACAGTATATGGGAGCCAGCTTCACACATATGTGAGCAAAAAGGAAAACAGACTTTCTTTTGACCTTTGCAGCACTGCCTCAAGCACCTTAATAGCAGACTGACCCCATTCAAGTGCCTCCATCAGAACCACACAAATGTCAGCCCTTTACAAGAGGAAATTGTAGGGCTTATATCTTTCTACCTCTCCTGCAACAAATATACAAGGCTTTGAGTGACACATGTTCATACAGAGTAAAAAAACATTGCTGAATTTGCACAGAACCCCAAAACACTTTTCCCTGCAGACTACAAACACCTCCTTCATAACTAAATGAAAAAGAAGGTTTAACACATTTTCTCTCCACTTTTCAGACTAGCATTTCTTCTTCTAGCATCTTGCCCTTATTTTGTGCTTAGCTTCAGGTTTTGAATGGAGCATAAACTCCAAGTGCTTTAGGAGCCACCAAAGACACTGCCCAACTACTGCCCAAGCCAGTCAGGGAGATTTCACAATTAATGAGGTTACTGCTAGCCAGTCAGGGAGATTTCACAATTAATGAGGTCATTGCTATGTCTGGCTGTAAGTTCAGGAGCAGACCTGTCCTGTGATCAAGCTGAAATATAATCAAAAGTCTATGAAATGTCACTCTTTAAAGACACTTGTGAAAGACTGAGCACAGGGTACAAGTGCTCACCCTCTTGGCTTTCAGACCAGCACTAAAAGTTAAGCTATAACTGTTCTGCTTTGCTGGGTTACTCAAATCTGTACAAAGGTGGCATATATCAAGTGGCAATGAGACAATCCGGAGGTTTTTAGGTTACTTTGTGTGAGAAATATGCTAATAAATCAAAGATTTTAGTAATTTAAATGAGTTTAATTTTTGTGATGTCACCTCATAATCCATTTAAACAAGGATTAGTAGTGTCATCCAGAAACTCCAGCTTAATGATTTTAATGAAAATTAACAGAACAACGTATATCTAATGAAGATATAGGACTGGTTAATATTTCTCTAGCAGGTGTGTGGGTTTCTTTAGGAAATATGTACATAAGTTTTGGATTGAAAACACTGGATTTTCATATGAAAATCTGAGTTTTAATATAAATGACAGGGCCTGGTTGAACTGTCCTTGTGGAGAAGAAGAAAAGAAAAACCTTGCCTATCTGAAAATCAATGTGTTGTCAAAATTTCAATTCCAGTAGTTGCAGCTGAATTTTTCTCTGCTGAAACAAATTAAATCCAGCTAGGAATGTTGCTAAGACACTTTCTTATGGTAGTAGAGAAAGATTTTAACTTTACTCCCAAGCTAGGAAACACCCATATCAACCTCCACCAAGAATCAGTTTTAGACAAGAGCTCTTCATCTCTGTGAGAAGCCATCCACCACTGCTGTGTACCAACACACCAAAATATCCACTCACAATAGACAGCAGGCACAGTGGATGACTCTTACATTTTTCTGCTGTAGACTAGCTTTCATTAATCAACTGAAAAATGCAAGGGAGCAGTTAGTCAGAAAAGAAGCTCTGCCTTGCAGCTGTGACAGTCTGCCACAACACATCTATCCTGCTCAAGCCCCCGGTCACAATTTCTTTCCCTCCATATGGTATAAATATTTAGTACTTTTGATGTCATTGTTTCATATGAATTGACTTAGACTATTTAAACATGCAGGTATTCCTTGCTTCTGATGGCTTTTGAAGGAAATATATCTCCACCCTTCATCAACACATTGATTTTTGATGACAAAACAACCATTTATCGATCTTTTTTTATTGTGACTGGAACAATGGCAGCCTTTTAAAAACAATTAAACATCAATTCAAATATTTAATAATAGTTATAATATCCTTGTCATTCTCAGAACTATGAGGGTTTACTGGATGTTTGACTTCCCTGTTGATGAAAATGAGAATAGCTTTAGGGTTCGATTTGTCTGAAAAAATCTGGTCACCTCACCAAAAGAATGGTGATGTTGCTCTGAGAACTTTCCTCTGTAAGATTTTCTAGTTTACAGCACATTTTCAGATTTGCCAGTCTTTGTGAGTCTAGTGATTACCTACACACACTTAAGAAAAACTTTCTGTAGTGTCAGTGAATGTGGGAATGTCAAATGAACAATTTGTCTGTAAAAGAGGAAACATCTCATTTGACTAATGTGGTCAGAATCTGCTTGTTTGCTCCATATTGTTGCTGAGGTAACTTCTAAAAACATTTGATATTTGTAATACTTTTAAGTAACATCCACTGTTGCAACATAATTTTAGTCTCTTTCCAGGCAAGCTTTACTACTCCTTAATGGATTTGCTGCCAAACTGACTCAGGAAGGAAGAGGGATAAATATAATTTTTCTCAAGATGATTTTATTTCAGTCTTGAAAACATCCATACCAGAACATGCAAATGAGCCTTGACCATGTGGCAAACCTGTGAAGCTCAGTTGAGCTCCTTACAGAGGAATTTTACAGTCAAGAATGTCATCTTTGAGAAAGAAATTCTGTTTCTGAAGTGCCACTTTATTTTGTTCCACTAGGCATTGCCCTTCTTTCATTGTCCCAGCTAGTTAAGTTATTCTGTCCCTGCTCTTCTTCTGCAGCGCTGCTTGTAAGCTACCGCCTGCAGAGGGTGTTAGGAAGAGCCTGCTTACTTGCTCATGCTGTGACTAACTACTCTGCAAAGAAAAAAACCCCACCTTCTGTACTGGTAGTCTATCACTGTGGCCAAGATGAGAGGGAAAAACCTCCTTTGGAAATCTCTAGGAATGACACTAATGATAGAAAGATTTCTGCCAAAGGGATGAGGTTGTAATGCCCTGCTTTGAGGAAGGAGGATTTAAATAAAAGAAAAACTAACAAAGATGAACAGGCATGAAGATTGTTAAAAAAAAAAAAACAACACTGAGAAATACTACCCTTTAATGTAACATTCACAATAAATTTTTTTTCTTTTCTTCTGCGGCATAATATGCTCTTGCAGATTGCTTTAGAAGTAGTAAAGATACATTCATACAGAAGCAATTGTGATAAGCAAAAAATAAAAGAGGAACCAGAGACCTTTCAGAAATGAAACTGCCCAGTATGAAATCCAATATGAACTGGATCTCACAGAGCATAGAAAGAAAAGAGTGGTGGTTTATATTTGACTTTTTTTTAAATTAATATGTACTATGTTATCCAGCAACTATTTTAAAATAAAGAAAGTAACAGCTGAGAATAAAAATTCAACAAGTGGCATGAAGGCAAGAGTGTTTCCTGCTATATTTCCCAGTGAAAGGAGAAGCTGAATATACATGATGTTGTGGTAAGGAGGCAGCCCATGCACTTCTCCCACTATAAATGTTTTACAGTAAGAATGACACTGACCAGTAAAAACCCAATACTGCACCCTACAGTAAAACTGAAAGGGAGTCTATACTAATATTATTCTAAGGGAGCAGGACAAAGTTCTGCCTTTTGATTTTGATTTTCCATCAACATCAGACTTAAAATACAGACTCATACAGTTGTGTCTTCATTCTGGCTTTTGGTTCAGGTTTTTTTGAGACAGAATTTAGCCCAGGTGAGCAGTGAATAGAAGGTGAAAAAGAGATCCCCGGTTTTTGCAAATTCATTTGACAGTTCTTCCCACTGTCTGAATGAAGCTATTCTTCATGCTTCATGGAATTCACTCTGCAGTCTTGACCCAGGCACAACTTCTGTTAGTTTTAATTGTAGTCTCCTGGTTGTGGGTTGTGGTTCTTAAGAGTTTTTTAATTTGTATACTTTTGCTTGGCAGGATGTGAAGCACAGCTGGATTAAAAAAAATAAACAGTTTTGAAAGTATCATTTGTTTTCACGCTTCAAAGGGCAGCTTCAGCTAGAGTGTTCTTGTGCCTGTATATGCAAGCGTAATCAACGTTTCTTCTGGTGACTTAATATTATATTGCCTTTTTAAATGTCTTTTTAAATGGTTGATGAAATCATCTTAATTAGATGATTTGCTTTAGCATCTGCTGCTGTTGTCATTTCATTTTCAGTGTTTTCATTTGGTGGAAAGATTTTTCTTTTCCATCTTGCAAAACAACAAAATATCTGTGTGCACATATGTAATTGTAGAGTATTTTTACATGCATTGTACATGTATTTTTAGTACACTGTGTTCCTTCAGCTGTGCTTGGGTAACCTGGTAAGCTTCATTTCCTTGTGTCTGCATGATCATGATGCACAGCATGGGGGGACTTTTGTAATGTGATAAAAGAGCTGTGAAATCTCACATTTCCTTGTAGAAATAGAAAAAAAATCTGTCTCACCATGACCAAAGATTCTTTTGTTGGCTATAAAAACTCTTTTAAATAAACACTAAGAGGGCAATAGGACCATAGTCTACTGTAAATGTAGGGCAAATTAAGGTAAACTTTGAGTAGATCAGTATTTAGAGTTTAGAACCGCTTCCTGTTATTCTCCTGGCTTATTTTCAGTCCTTTTTTAGACTCAGTCAGCTGCTGAGATGTTTCCTTTGTGTGAGACTCTAGGTTTTGATGAAGAGCTTCTCATAGTCCAGAAGCATCCACTGGAAGCAAATCTAGGAGCTGAACACCAGGGAAACAGATAGGCTGGAAGTCAGGAAGCTGAGACTGTTCTGTAGTCTCTGGAAAAATTGACCACTTTCTTCTGACGGTAAACACTAAATGTATGAACATATCTAGTATATATACTCTAATGAGAACCTGGATCTCATTTTCTGTATAGTAGGAAGTGTTTGCTTCACTCCTTACCCTAATCCTCTGAGTCAATAAATAAATTAAAATGATATCATATTACTGTATTGTGACTTAAAGATTCTGTGCAGAGGCAAGGGAAAAACCCCCATATGCTAGCATGTGATTTATTCCACATCGTTTATTAGAAAACCCTAGATGGCACTTTCTTAAGAAAGGGAATTTTGTGTTTACTTTTTTAAAGTTAGAATCTGCAGAGTATAAATTGAGTAGGCAATAAGAGTGGGAATATAGTGCACTCATTTTACCTAATACCAACCACCAAAGACCATATATATAAAAGAGAGCTATGTGATCCTTCTCCAACTATTTCAATAAAAGAAGGTACATTTTCCCTTTTGGGAGAATTCAGATTTCCTGGAAGAAGTATGTTATACTACATGCTTGTCATTCACTCTGTACCAGCAAGTCTAGAAAACAGCTCAATGTCATCTTTCTCCCCTTCAATTTAACTTCAAGGCAGTTCAGTACCTTTTTTTATCTTATCTGTAAATAGCAACTACTTGTAACAATGTTTGTTAAGTAGGTGCTAACCAAAACACGTTTGCAAACCAAAGACTTCCCGCTTGTTACCTTCTGCACAGGCATGCATATTAGAGTGATAGATGGGGGTTTGGGTGGAGTTCAGTTTGGTTTGTTACTGCCTGTGGATCACACAGCATCTAGAGGAGCATGGCACCGATTGTGTGACACTAATTTCCACAGAAGACTAGAGCTCAAAGTGTCTGATGTAGATGTTGCCATCTTATCATTCAAACAAGCTTTCTCTATCACTGACTTAAGAGCAGTGTGGGGATCAGCATAGGCTGTGAAAGTCTTTTCAAGACTTTGAACATGTTCATGTTACTAAGGATGGACTTAGGAAATTGGTCACTGCTGAGTTCTGTATTGCTCTGTGTGCTGTTAGCTGGTAAACTAAATACAGCAGATCTGGTTGGGTAGCCAGCAGTGCCTGGAAACACTGGACAAAATGTTTGAAAGAATTCTTTTTTTTTTTTCACCATTTGTTCCTGCTTTTAAATACTTGCTCTGTTTCTCCGGGACCCCAACACAACCCCCTCTCTCTCCCTCTTGCAGGAGAATAATGAGTCTGAATATCCACTCACAGAATTTTCATAGATTTCAATCTTCCTTACTGAGCAGAGATATCTGTTGTGATTGCCATTGCCAGCCGGCATCTGTGAAAACTTTACCCCAAAAATCCATTGGGATTGAGCAAAAAATCCATTGGGATTGGGATTGAGCAAAAAAAGGAAAATGGGAAAACATGTTTTTCTGTGCATAACCCTCATCTCAAGCGTAAAAAAGCAGAGGTGGTGTCTACACAGTGGAAGGAAGAAATTCCTCCTTCACTAGAAGAAGTGGAAGAGAAGAAGGACAGCAAAGGCACTCTGTGGAGCGCACCGAGCTCCACAGAACATTCCAGTACATTCCCTTTCGCACACGTACATACATCCTACCCTTCTGCAGAGTTGCGGAGTTGAGATCTTTGCTTTAGGGTGGAGTTGGTTTGTGTTTTGGTTTTGCGTTTGTTTCTGATTGTTTGCGATTAGCAACTTGACAGATACAGAAACATGGTTCTTTTTTCGTGAAGGTCTAGTTCAAATTCTTGAAATATAAAAAATATTACATTATTACTGCAAAGTTTCACAGATGAGAAACAAGGTTGGAGCTTAAAGCAATGTCTGTTTTCTTGTATCTAAGTTTGTTAAACTAACCATAAATGTCAATCCAAGACTAATCTAAAGATTTGAGGATTTCAGATGCTGATGACTAGATCTCCAAGCTTGAAACTATAGTGAATCTTTAATAGAAGAAAAGGTATACATCACTTAAATGGAGATGAGCTCTTATGAGAAAGGTAAAAGATCTATGGAGTTTCAGCAGGCTGTGAGATAGCAATGGCAAATTTAACCAGAATGTCTAACAGTATTTTGCATTTCAGATTAACATTCTCGATGGGGCAGTTATCAGCAGTTTGTCATGGTGGTTTTAAAGTGGCATGTTAATCCTGATCTTTGTTCTTCTGCTGTTTCCAGTCTTCACCACATCTCTAAATAATCTGAATTTCTCTCTGTTCTGCTTATGTGTGCTGAAGAAAATTTAAGCTGTGATTCAAGTTTTAAGCATTAAAAGTCAAAATAGAAAAGATTGCATCTAACATGAAGGTGAAGGAAAGGTCAGCAGAGAAGTCAAAAGGATGACTGATATGTTCTGACAATTCAAGTAGGCATAGGGAGAGAAAAACCATTACAGTCACAATTTAAAGAGAAGAATTAGTAGGAGGTGGGAGTCAAATACAACTTTGGACAATAAGTGAGTGGCTGTCTGGGAGGCAATGCCTTCTTGTGTTTTAGTGACAGCAATGGACTGAGAAGTCTCTCTGAAGAAAGCTGAAGTCTGAAGAATGCAACTAACACTTACTGGAACAGACAGTCTGCCTCTGCTTTTCTGAATCCATCACCTCATGCTCAGTAGGAGAAAAAGAATGAGCTTAACTTGGACTGCTGCGAGTGTCACAAAGTAAGAGCGACTTAAACTAAGAATAATACAAACTACAGATGAGACGGACTTTGACCTAGACCCAAAACATATCATCTGTAAGACTTGATGAAATCTGCTGATCATGATGCAAGAGAGAACACAAGTATCAGTATCACTTGTTGCAGAATCTCTGAGTGGCTGAGGATAGTGAGAAAATTATTCGGGGGAATGTAATGGATAATCCTTTGTCAATGAAACAAAAATGAAACTTCTTGTTTTCCTGAATATTTTAGTGTTTATGGCTGGTGCTCTTGCTTTTGGCTGCTTACTACAAGTAAGTAACAGTCCCGGTTTCATCTGTGTCACCTCAAACCTGTACTCCACAATGGCCACAGACTTGTCAGCACTATATACTTTCTACCCCCTGGCTCCATGCAATAGATTTTAATTTAAAAAAAAAAAAAAAAAAAACAAACTATAGGTCTTGCTTTTTAAAACCTTTTAGGAAAGACAAGAGCAATTCAGTAGCAAGGTAGAGATCTTGACTTGCCCAAGGCAGCAGAAAGGTCAGATAGTGTTTCTGCTAATTCAGAAATGAGACAGTCATCTGTTTAACCATACTTCCTGTAAGGTGGCTGATAAATACTTGCTGTAAAGGCTTTCACGTCTAAAACAGGTTATAAATCTTGCAAGTGATCAGCAGCCCAACCCCTGAAACTCAAATGGTGATGACCAGGCCAATCATGTGTCCAGTCACATAAGGGACAAACTGGTATGGGGAAAACATGTGTAGTATTACCCCTACATGTGTTGATTCTATAAAGAAAAAATAGATTTATGGTGGTAGGCTAATATGGGAAATGTGCCTTCTCATTGTGAATGTGATACTGACTTGCTATATAGGTACTGAAAACACCATTTTAGTGGTTCTGCTGCTGTCAAGGAACTATGCAGGATCACATTTCATGAAGCTTGGAAAGGCCTGTGAATGAATTCCTGTCAACTACTAAGATTATTTTTAATTAATTCATTAAACTAACTAATGTCTTAAATACTACAAGATTGATGAGTAAATGTTCTACATTAAAACAAGTTTGAATTACTAACTCTAAAATGAAAGAAGAAAAAAACCAATGCAACATATAATAATGCATTAACAAAGGTCCTCTAGTATTTCAGGACTCCTATTTTATTGGCAATTGCAAGTGAAACGGCCACTACTGCTGTATGTTTTCAACTTAAAGCTTTACTTCTGTGGTACAAATGTTATATTTGATATTTTAAGTGAAAATATAAAACATTCAAGAGCTTCCTTAGGAAGCAAATTTTGGCCTGAAAGTTCTTTTCCAGTGTTAGTAACAAAATTTTAGGACACAGAGCACAAATTCAGCCAGCCAAAATTAGGTGGCACAAACATTAAAAATAACTATAAACATTTTTCTCTTTTTGCGTTTGAATGTGATTGCTATATCTCCAAGCACTGGCTGCAGAACCTTGTGTCAAGAGATAAGGCAACTGAGAAAAAAGCTCATGAAAAAAAAAAAAATCCAAATAAATTATTTTTTTCTTACTGAAAACCTCTACATTTATAACTTAGTGCAAGACATTACTGTATAATTGAATGGAGATTGTGCTGAAAAGGACCTTCACACATCAGTGCAATGCCACCAGGATTCCCCTGACATTTTATATGGAATGTGTCTAATTCCTTCAGCTGTAAGGGAAAGTCTCCTCAAAAAGGAGAAGTTTACCAAGTGAGAGAAACATGGTACTATGGCAACACCCTTAGTTATTCTCCTGGGACATTTGGCTGATTAGTCTGATTAGTTCATACTCCACCAAATACGTGGTTGGAACATTTGCTTAGAGTGCTTTACTGTGGGTTTTTCAGATCAGTATTTGCTATTAGTATCAATAGAAGACAAAATGAAAGCTTTCTCTGGACTGAAAAGACTGCTGTTTTGCAGGGAATTACGTTGCTGCTTCTTTCTAATTCATCTCACATATTTAACATTTTAATTCTATATGGGTAATACAGAGAGATGAAAGTAACTGATAGGATGGTGTTGGTGTGGCTGCTACCTGGTAAAAAGAAAAGCTCAGTGCTGTGAAAGTTTTTCCCGCTGATGACCACTTTCCACAGCAAAGATGTAGGATGAGAAATTATTTGTGTAATAGGATGATATCTCTGATCTGACTGAGAGAGGTACCTTAAAAACTCTGAGCAAATTTTTAATAATTTAGAACCATTGTCCCCAGGAGAATATGAGACAAAATATGTGAAAAGTTCACACAGATAATTTAGAAATATAGAAAATGGGGATAGGACAAACATTTTTTTAATAATTGGTTTACTGAGAATAAAATAAACAAAACTATTATTTCAGCTGCTATAGGAAATAATGAAGGAAAGATCTGGAATAAGACAAGCAAAGGAGAAAAATTAAAAAATGAGGCAGAAAGACAAGATCTTGCAAGAAATAAAGCTTCTACAGGGAGAAGACAGAATAAATAATTAAAGGAGAGAGAGGGAAGTCAAGACAGAAGGCATGCCTTTTCAAAGATTTTGCCAGGACTTGTTAAAAAATGAGAGGAAATTACAAAACAAGAGAGAATACAGAACCTGCTATGCTAACAGTAGCTGAAAGGCTCTCCTCTTACCATATTCTAACTGTCCTTAGGACAGAGAAGGAGCTTTCAGCTTGCAAATCATGAGTTTGTGACAAATATTTCAGCACATCTGCATCATGCATCTTTGGGAGCAAATATAAATGAATTCTAAAAATAAATGAAATGTAAATGAAATCTAAACCCACTATGAAATACACTGTTTTCCATGTATTTGGAGGTAATTTTTCCATTCTCACAGAAATCTCTGCACATGGATTGTCTGTAGCTATCCTTTTTGAAAACAGGACATTCAGCCTCTCAAACTAACCAAGCAACATTAACTCCTAATATGCTGTTAGTTCTTTGTTCTGAAAAATATCCAACAGACCATATGCCTGTGACAACACTGACTACCGTGCTAACTCTACACTGAAAACAAAAATAACCTGTAGTTCAATGCTGTTGATCATTTTCTGACCAAGAAGTTAATTAAATTCGTGCCACTGACACATCTTCGTGCCTATTGGGTCAGCTCTGTTTATTCAACTGTTTGTGAACTCTCCTACCTAAAGCAGAACTGTAAAATTAACAGGTTGTAGCAAGTCACTTCCTTAAATCAGCATTTGGAAAGTAACCCTTTTGTAAATGTAGTCCAGAGAATGGTCTGGGAACTTGCCATGGTGAAGGTTTTGCAATGCAAGAATGCAGCCTGCTGTTCTAGACCGGGCTGAGACTTTGCCTTTCCGTTTCTGTGGTTTTCGTACAAAACAGGAGCTCTAGGTTTGGTTCTCAGGTCCCTCATCAACATTGTAGACTTCTTGGAAACCATCTATTTGCTTTGTTGGATTTCTTGCTAAGCAAGCATTTGGTAATTATGGTATTGTAGGTACTGCATGATGTAAACCATCCACAAATTTAAAAGGTCATAGTATATATTTATTAATTTCAGAGGTGGTGATCTAGAGACCCAGCAGCATCACACTACATGTTTCAAAAACAAGCTAGGCTTGTGACAGTAAAGACAACTACCATCTGCTACAACAGAAGATATTTGTTGTGTTCTCTAGTTTAAGAGAAAATACTGTCTAGGGGAGGGGAAACTAAATTCCAGGATCTTTGTCTCCACATACTTCACTCAAGCAAATCTTCAATCATCCTCCCTCAAATAAAAAAAAAAATTACATTTGCTTGTAAGTGCACTAAATAACTTGGCTTAAGTACTTTTTTCCTTCTTTCTCAACAGAGGGTCTCAACATGAAGGTTGACAAATCATCTCAAATAATACTTAATATTTAAAAATTACTTACAACAAGTCAATGCCCCCAAGAATAAAAGAAAGCATTTAATGTGGCAGACCACGAGGTAAGGGAAGCAATAAAAGGGAAACGCAGCTTGAACTGTAATATTACTGGGTAACTTACATCTCCCTGCTGAAGGCAGCAAAGTTGCTGTTACCGAATGGCTAATCTGTTCTACTGTGTTTTAATCAGATGTTGGCATTATCTGCCACTAATTGCTTTTTCATTTCCACTTGTAATTATTCCATTGCATGTTTGTGGTGAGAAGCTGAAAATGAAGCAGATCACCAAGAAAGAATTAATTGTTAATGAATAATCATCAGTAGGAAGCCAATTTCATTATCTTCAAAGAGGTAGCTAGAGATTAACTACTAACTGGGGTTCTCCTACATTCAGTGCATGACTGTAAAGTAATCACAAATAATCACACCCTCCAACTTCATCAATTAGTTTCTATTATGTGAACTGATACCCATTTTTGTTTTTGTTGTTTAATGTTAATGGTAGTATTCAAGCTGGGGAGTGCTAATTGGAAGGTGTTGTATTCAGTGAGCTCAAGCCCTAATTATTAGAGCATCTTTTTCATATGACTCTGAAAGGGATATACAGTGGTAGTTACTAAATTCACCTTGTTAAAAATGCATTATCTTTGTCAATAAATTTTAGACTGTCACTTAAAATAGAATGATACATGCAAAGCTGCTTTGTCAGCAATGCACAGTAGAAGTCAGCTTATAAAACATGTCATCATTTACTGTTTCTTGAGAAATTCTCCTTAAATCAACATGTCAAAAACAAAGGTTGCTTAGGATTTAAGCAATGGGTATAATAGAGTCAAGGTCTAAAAGAAATCAGCTGGAGTAAAAAACTGTTTGATAATAAGTAGAAGTTTAAAAAATGTACATCTGCCTCATCATTATTGCACAGATGGATGGTTCAGTGAGAACTGTTGACTCTCAGCTTTCCATTCTTTGCTACAGATTCCAGTTTAGTCCTCTGTGATGCCAAAAGCAACCGTAAAGAATAGCTCTCCTGATGTTTTTAGATGAATTTTGTATTACACTTGTATAATTTTTATTGAAATATAATAAAAGAAATAATGTCAGCTGTGGGATAGATTCAGTCTCTCTGTACTGCTGCACTCATTGAAGCCTCTCATCCTCTCCATGTGTGGGTATCTGATAACACTGTAAATACTGCCTGTATTTTTCCCATCTTTGTACCTCTGCATGTAAAACTCCCTGAACTTTGACCACGGGAACAGTTGTCGCCTCTTAGTTCTCTTCTATTTTAACTGATTTAAGAAAAGCCAGCTTTTAGACACAATTTTATTTTTCCCTGGAGCAGGAGACATAAGGCAAGCCCACCTCCTGTGTCTGAAGAAACAAATACATGAATAGTAGTTTTGTTCATGACCTCCTCTGCAGCCTCATTAATACTCTAACTGCAAAGGATGACAAAATATCTGTGTTCTGGAAAGCTAAAGTACAGCTAAGGAAGATGAGCTTTTTATGAATTCTAGGTTTTCTGCAAAAAGAAATAGTGGAACTTTACAGCAATCTTTCACACTCCTAACGCTCTGCTCTCTGTCTCAGAGACTATGCCAGGCACGGCCAGTTTTAAACAACTTCTGAAAACCATTATAATAAACATAGAAGTTTGACCTCTGCTGAGAAGTAAGATTTGGCCTAAATGGAGTTTACTCATCCAACATGACCAGCAATTCTGGAAACTGGAAAGTTCCATTCCTACATGCAGGTGATAGTCACATCACACCCCATAAAATATTGCAGAGCAGTTACAGTTATCTGCTGTCAATCATGTAACTAACCCATGTCACCTCTGTTAAGTAGCAATATGTTCCTTTCTCTTTGAAGATTGCAGCCAATGTGTTGTGACAGAGCTTGGATCACTGAAGTAATTTTCAGCCGAAATAGTCAAAAGCAGCAAAGGTAATTTTTTCTTTAAGACAAGATATTTTTCTCAGCTATCATGACAAAATGTGATGTGCTGATGTCACTGCTGCCACAAAATTGTCTTCAAATTGTGCATGTTTCCTTCAGAGTAGGGTTGCTTCTGTTATATTTCTTTTTTGGCACAGAATCTGATGATCTATTAAATAAATATTAATCCCTTGCTGCCTTCAAAGCTGTCTCTGCCATATTAGGATTTTAAATATCTTCATTAGTTGCTTAACTACCTTTTCCCAAATTCCCCATGGGCTCCTTTGATACTAGTCTCTCTAATGTGTTACCATGTGATTCATGGCTTCACTCTGCTGTAACATAAAACATATTTTTAGCCGATTTTGTTCTACAGATGCCTTTGACAAAATGAAAATTCAACATTTTCAGATTCCTAAGATAAGCAGATGTAGAAAAGCCATGACAGCGCTACATTTTAAAAGGACAGAAAGCACTTCTATCTCAGTTCAAGTTTGCAGAAAATGTTTGTGCTCAAAACTGTGGGTAAGTAAATACCTTCAGTTTCTAAGCCATCGGAAAAGATTAGTGCGAAATTGGCAAAAAAAGCAATGGGAAAGGTTGATTATTGCAATATTTGTGAAAAAATTATTTTATGGGGTGATAATTCACATGAAAATATTCTTGTTTAAAGTTAAGCTACAATAGGTTCATAAAGAAATGCTAGATCAAAGTAATTGGTTACACCTGGTGCAGAGGATCATTTAAAAATGAGATTTTAAATACAGTCCAAAATTTTCGTTGCCCTGATAGTAGACAACTGTCTTGTATTTGTTCTCCAGTTGCTGCCCATCACAAGTTGAAAATATTGGTCAAAAGACAGTAGCAATACATCACTTTTATGTATCTTCAGAATATGAGGATGTTGTGTATATGGAAAAGCTTTCAAATTAATCTAGACATATGCTCAGAACAGATGTGAAACGTGAAAAAGTGTCATGGCAACCAGGAAAAAACAGCTGTACTTTGTGGTAGTCCTGGAAACATCACTCCTGGAACGTAACAAGAGAAACTTACTTTCAGTAACGTCATTTTGGCAGCTGCAAACACAGCCAAAAGTACCAAAAAAGTAATGTTCATGTATTTATGAATTCATATTTTGTTGTAAAAATCTGATGACCTCTTCACTCATGTATCCTTCAAAACTAAATATGCCCACCTCCTCCAATCCCTGGTAGGGGTATAAAAAGTCATACACATTTTCCCATAGGATACTTCATGCTGAAATGAGCACAATATTGTGTAATCAGAGGTTGCATTACTTATTTTGTCATGGTCTCTTCTGTTTAATCATCTTGGGCTCACATTTTGGGTAACATCCGAATCATCTCAGGCTAACAAAAGATCTTACAAAGCATCTCCTGGCTCCTCTAATTAGAGGTTTGGGTTCAGTGATCAGAATGCTGATCTCATTAGCTGTGCCTATTCTTTAGTGACTGGGCAGGACAAACTGATCTTCAAGAATATTTTAGATTTTTTTTCTGTGGCTTATTCTGTGATATTTTAGTCATGCTACCCACTGAGGAAAATGTAAGACATATCACTTGATTTTTCTCTAGACAGCAAAAGTTGGGTAAGTGTTCATCTGCTGTTGGGCCCTCTGCGATCTTCCCAGCTTTTGTTTCTGACCTTTCTTGCCTCAAAGAAGGTCTTTTAACTTGCATAGATAATAGCTAGCTGTGACACTTAGTCCAATGTGTTACAGACACAGATAAGACCGTGGGCTTGGGTTTCCTTTGCATTTAGCCTAAATCTAAGGTTATAGGAGAACATTTTGACTACAGCTCACTTCGAAACGAAGGTGATGCATTTATCCTAAGAAAAGTAACATATTGATGGCACAGGGGGAGACAGTAGGAATTACATATTTTTGTTACAAAGATTCATAGCCAAAGGGCCTTCAAGTTTCACTGGTTTGATTATTTCCAGCAAGCAAATGCTGATCTAAAAATAAAGAATGCAGAGTTAGGTCCAGAATCCAATGCTAGATAGAATTCTTGTTATAAGAAAATACAGGTTTTCTTTTAGATTTGTCTCTCTCTCAAATTGTGTTACTCCTTTGTCACAACCAGACTGGATTATTGCAATAAGCCTCTACATAGCAATATATCCAACTATTCATCTCAAAAGTTCAGGGATCAGAGCATAAATTTGCCCGCCCCACTATCTTATTTCTTGTTAGCAACATTTTGCAGCCCCTCAGAAAAATGCATTTGTATCCATTTTATTTCTGGAAATAAAATAACTTATTAGTATAGATCACTAAGCACTGTAGACTTTATGTCCTTTTTCGAAGAAGTGAAATTAAGTAGGGTACTTGAACGGTGTGCGTCCAATTTATAAATCTTCTAGAAGACCCTGTAAATTTGTGACTTGACTCGGTTTCTAGGTAAATTGTAGCTGATTTCTTCATGTATACATGGAAGAAAGGAAACTTTTCAAATCTAGTGCATGTGTAGAAGACGGATCTGTAGTCTGCCTATAGAATTTGATGTTAGAAAACCCCTATTAGATCAATCAACTTGAAAAACACCCGTGGAGCTGTAACACAAAGCATCTCTATCTTTACTGTTACTACCGAACACAGGAAAAGTCCTTCTTTAAAACAAGAAAGAAAATAAAATAAGGCTTCCATGGGAGAAACTCAGGTTTCTAACAGCAGAGAAAGATGTTTCCTTCATCTCTCCTTATAAAGAGAAATTTATGTCGCTTTCAGTATTTCACCTTGTTTTCTTTTAGCTATAATACAAACATTTGAACTATTAATCCACATGTAGTTAGAGACCTCTTGGGTCTGTCATATAAACCATCATGGGTCATGTTCTAAAGGCCAGTTACCCTGGCTTTAAGGAGAGTATTAGGCACTGAAAGTCAAATGAACAGTTCATGATTTATGTGGCATATTATGAAAACCACTGCTGACCACTAAGCTATTTCTGATCAAGTATCAAGACTCTGTAATCTCTGCCTTCCTTAGGTGGATTCTTCACACCATAAAAACAAAACGTTACCAGAACAAACACCAAGAATTTTTAAGTTTATTCAAGCACACCCCAGCTCTTAGATTGACGCAATGGACGATGACAGCTCTTTCAGAGGCATTCTAGTCCATCATGTCCTGTGTGCTTGTTGTTCATGTACACAAGTCTGTGCGCTAAAGCTCCTTATGAAATATTTATCCCCAGAAAGGTAATGTGCTTTATCAGTAACAACTTCCCTGAACAAAAATCTGCCATTCCCCCAAAGCACTAAGAGTGCATCACAGATTAATGTCTTTAAATCATTAGCTGTAAAAAAAAAAAGGACAGGGGGCAAAATATTAATGAGTGCCTGAATAAATAGGTGAAAATTGTATGCCGTTCAAATATTTTAAAGGGGACACACAGCCAGCTGCAAAGTGGAATTTATAATTGGAAGCAGTGACACAGTATACCCTACAGCAGCATCAAGAGTACTTTTATAATCCTGTCACCTGAATACAGCATAGTTTCATTTGGCAACATGTATCAGTCACTGCTGAAACATACTCAATTCAAAAATGTAAAACACACAGTCATATTTTTGCATTTATTTATGGGCACTTTTTTTTTAAATTTCAAAATCAACTTTCTACATAGCATAGATAATTCTTTCTGGTTTTAGGGGGTTTTCATTTAACTACAAGTGAATTGCCCTTCTGGCTGAAAATCTGTTTTCTTTTGCATTCCCATCTATTCTATGTGCTACGTTCCCTCTTAAATTCCACATGGATTCTATAGATTTTATTTAAGCAGGGCCAAGTTGCATGAACAGATCTGCCCTAGAGAAGTTTGCCTCTTTTAGCATGCAACCCAGCACTAATGCTCCTTTTTCATTTAGGTTTTCAATTTGGATGAATTCCAAATTACCATTTATTCCAATAGAAATGCAACTAATTACACAAAGCATCTTAATAAAGAATGGAAACAAGATTAAAAGCCCTCTTCCTTCTGGTGTCTCAATGTGTAGAATTTATAAAATGCAGAAAGGTGCTTAATTTCAGTTTTAGTTAAGCCTCTTAAACAATCTTTTATCTGTTGTTTACTACTAACCAGATAGAACTGTATTCGATGTAAAGCCAAAATATAATCACCTTATATGCATCTATTACCCAGGGTTTTCCTTACTCACTGTTTTCTCATGTTTTGAGAAAAAAACCAGAGAGGATCTTCACATATGGTGTGTTCAGAGCACCTATTCTGACCTAGAAAATTCCTTGCCCTATCTATCTTCAAGACGTAATGCCCTATCTATCTTGCATACCTGAAGAGATAAACAAAAAATGCAGCTGGGGGAAAGGACAGCAATAGATATTTTACAGGTCAGCTTAAGTGACTGCAATCAAAACACAAATTTATACAGCCTCTAGGAGCACTGTCCAGTTAGATAAGACAAGTTTCAAATGAGCTCTTAACGGTTACACAGGTGTAATGGTCCTAAGCAGAAAGGAGAATGAGGATGGAAATGGTCAAATTAGAAAGGAATTATGAGAGATAGAGAAGAGTAGGGAAAGAAGGGATATTTAAGGAAGACAAATATTATGTGAGTCATAAAAACAGTGACACTGATACAACTAGAGATGTGAAAATGGTGGCTGAAATACAAGACGGAGTAACACACTCTTCAAGTGAGCAGGTCTGATGACAAGTTTTTATTCTTGAAATTACCCAACATGTACTAGTAAGGTCAAAGAATTTATTTTCCCATGTAATTATTGCCCACAGTCAAGCCTATATAATTACGGATTTCTGCCGGCAAGAACAGATTGTGAGTACAAAGGAAGGGAATATTTCCTTCTGCTACCTCCTCTGTGCCACAAAGAAGCTCTGGCAGGATCGAGTGAAAACAGTCACTGTACACCACAGCAGATCATTTACGCAATGCTGAAGAGTCAAACTCAAACTGTGCAGGAGGAATCTCTCAAACTCATGATGTGTTGAACAAAATACAGTGTGGTGGTCAAGCAAGTAGAAAAAATCTGATACTGAACTAAATGAGAGAGCTATAACTCAAGAGAAACTGTTGGAAATACTGGAGAAAATTATAGTTGGACATTAAATTAGAGAAGGATGTACTTTAAATCAGACAATCTCTTGCTCTGAATGTTCATGTTTGTAAGAATTGTCCATTGATTCGAAGGCTAATTGTGAATGGGTGTTACAGAAATTTACAGAATACCACAGGAAAATTATCTGGCCACACAGCAGGACCACTGCAGCTGCTGGCCTTACTCCTCCTGCATTCAGTGTCTGTATGTCCTTTCACAAATACAGAGCACAATGTTTGTTTCTTTCCTTGTCAATTATTCAGCTCATGATTGTATGCAGTTTGGTCAAAAATAGCATCTCCTGGTGCTACAGCAAGTGAGCATGTAGGAATTTTAAAGAGGTCAAAAATGGGATGTGGCCAAGGTTGTTTTCCTCCTCCCATGTTTAGCTTTCAAAGGGATTGCCATGGGAAACAAACAACTATAAAGAAGAGATTCCCAGATCTCACTGAAAGAGCTAGTGAGACTGAACAAGGCCTTACACAGACATACATAGACACCCGCAAGATTCATTATACTCTCTGGTATATGTTCACTTTATAGCAGCAAGCATTTGAAACAGCTAAGAGTTAGGAAGTACATAACATAAAAACAAAGGCTCTTCAATTATTTTAGTCAATCTATTGCTTTTAAACCTTTGAAAGTGTCAATTGCATTGCCAGTTCATAGCAGGAAAGCAGAACAAAATAGATTTCAATTATTCTAGGGGAATTGGTCATTCAAACTCAGGACAAATAAGAGGATAGCACAAACCAGTGGAAAGGATCTCTTTATCTATAGAAGGTAAAAATTAGTTATTTTTATCTTATACTTCATAAGCATCACTTCCTCAAACTTGGGGCACTGCTAGCTAGTAAGCAGCTATTTACAAAATCAGTTCACAGTACTTTCTGGTACTAAACTCCTGACTGGTATTTGCAGGGCTGTTAAAGATAGGACAGCTAGGAAATCCCACGATCTAACACCATAAAGGTCAATAGCTGGGAGTGAAACACAGCAGAAATATGCCAGAGGCTTCAGTAAAATGGTCAACTCATTATAGAGCCACAGAGTTAACCTTTCAGTTCCCTCTCCCCAGCAGCTGACAGAAAACAAGGCCTTTGTTTCCACAACAGCTTCCTTGAAATCTCAGTATTCCCAATCTCCCCTGCAATATTGTTATCACAGTAGACAGCATATAGCTACTAATAACAATGTTATGGAATTTATGAAAGCGTGGCATTTTTTGTTGTAGCATAGGCTATGCCCATCTGTATTAATATTCAGTGTTAACACAGTTCTCAGTAGTCTCATTTATGGGCAATAAGAAAACACCAAAACCACTGTGCACATCTGCAGCTGAGTACCCATTAAAGAACACCACCCATATTTTTTATAGTGTATATAGGTTGTCTTCATAAAATTGTTTTGGTTTGTTTTGTAAGATCTAACACTGCAGTTGTCTGTCCCCTTTGGGCAGTTCTATATACTTTTATGTATTTTAAAGCTCCAGCCAGAATGTATAACTGAAACCTCAGCCAGTCCAGTTCTGCAAGCCTTTTCCAAGTAAAGTGTTCCTGAGAATCTGCAGAACCAAGCACCTCCAGAGCAAGGCATGTATTCAGACCATCAGCCTTTTACTGCAGATTTTCATGTCAGTGGCAGTTTCAAAAATACTCATTATCTGTTAATCAAGCTTCCAAGACATTGAGAACTAACAATAAAGGTTCTGTAGAGACACATAAAACAGAAACAATGAATGCTATGGAATAGGAGCAAATGATTAACATCACTATTCTTGGATCTTGAGATCAACCTTTTAATCTCCCAGTTATTTTCAATATTGTATCAACTGGTTATTCCTGTCATGTTTTCATCTGAAGAGACTTTTGGAAATACAAATTGTCCGAAGATCTTCTGGACTTATCCAGTGTTTGAATCATATGAAGGAAAATTGAACATGAACTGACTAGTGCTAACACATTTTCTTACAACAATTGCTGAGCTATTAATTATTTTACATGAATTAATTAATGTTTACATGATCTAATTGCATGTTTGTTCCTTTTGTCTACAAATTAATTTTAAGATATATTTTCTCTATGTGTGAAGAAGAATCACATTTATTAAAAATTTCAGAAATCTGAAATTCCTATCTAGTTTTACTCTCATCTTGAGAAAACACCAAAACATCACTACTTCATCCAATAGTGCTATAGTATTTTAACAATAAATCTACATTTTACATTGATCTTGGAATAGATCCTATTTCTTTTTCAAAGAACTAAAATTTTTCTTTGGTAAAACAAAAATAAAAGTGTCACATATCAAGAATCATATCTTGGCTACTGAGTTCTGTTTAATTATATAGTTGTAGACTGAGTTATCTGCAAAAGTTGCGTTCATAAAAGCAAGTCATAAAAAGACATGTAAGTGTTTTGTGAAGGCAGTTTTTAAGGATGATCAATATAAATAGATGTATCTACATGTAAGACTGTTATAACTCTGTGTGGCAAAATGATAAGAACAAAAGTTAATGGGAGTTCAAAAGACGAAGACGGGGGATGATCCTTGGTGTTTATTTAATACTAGAAATAGTATCTCAAATTTATATAGCACAGCAAAGGCTTCCCAGCTGTTTTATGAACCAAGACACCCGTGAATATGTTAAACTATCCAAAGACGGTTCACTTTTGCTGTGTTAATCTAGCAGTGCTCTGCTTATTGTCTCAATAACAAGTGGAAATCCCTGAAGAGTTATCTCAAATCAGAGAGAAAACTGCACTAAATGCTGATTTGACAATCAAGTAAATTGTTTGATTGACACAACCATTTTCTGAAAAATAATAATTAATACTGTCGGAAAGTTTCTGAAAGTCACAGCTTGCTCTTTTTATATTGAATGAGGGAAATGGCACATAACTGGCTGACTGAAAGTGTATCCAAAAGCTGTGTTAAAGCTGTCAGGAAGTAAAAAGCAGGGAAAGACACAAAGACCAGTAAGCTACCAGGTAGCATTTGTAAATTGTCCATGTAAAGCATCATAGGTTAATTCCAGTGAGGGGCTAGTTCCTGGAAGTGGGATAGCAAAGGAGAAGATTCTCAAAATAATTTAAAGTCTGTGAATAGAACTAGACTGAAGCTGAAGCAGTAGGACAGGCTTGAAGGAAACAGCAGCCTCTGTGTGCTTTGAGGGAAGGTAGGAACACCAGCAGCATCCCTAACACTTCTGGGACACCAATGCATGGCTGGGCACCCTAAGAAAGATGCTCAGAAGAAATATGAGCGGTGGAGCTGGCAACTAAAACAAATATTATAAAAAGATGAGGAAAAGGCAGCAACAAGGTGACATGGCCACACCTCAGGAGCGATCATTTTATGATCTGATAACCATATCTCTAGTTTTTCTTTTCACACCATCACCTATTCATGCATAATGTAAAATAACAGACATTTGAGCCTTGTTAGAACTTCCTCCCCTACTAATTTTGTACTAAGGGATAACTCCTGTTCAATTGTTCACGTAAAAGGGGCCGCATGATCTCTCTTCCATACCAACTGGGGATGCCTTGAAGACTGGCATCACTGCAACACCCTAATGGAACAGGATGAGATGAAAAATTTTTCCTCTCATCCCTCCTGAAATGAAGATGTTAATACATAGGTTCTTTGTAGATGCCAGACCTTAGAAACTGGGTCTCTTATTAAAAGAAAAAAAAAAAAAAAAAGAAAAAAAATCCTAAAAAATCCAACAAAAAACCCAAAAGTTGCTGTGGACATCAGCTAATTGCCACGTGGAAGGAACTGAGGGGGAACAGCTACAGCCGGTGCCTTCTCCAGATGTTGCCAAGAATGACTTTTGCACACTTATCAAGTACGTGTGCAAGGATACACATAGGCTGTAGGATGCCATAAATGATGTGGCTGGAAGCGTTAGGAGTAGTGCTCAAGTGTTTGGGTAAGATGTGTTTAGCTTTTCTATGATGAGCTCTTTTGAGTAAAATACCACTTGGAATGGAGTTTACGGGCTAGATTGACAATGATTAAGCATGAATTAGTGGTTGGCAGTATTTTTTGGAGTCCTCCTATTTTTCAACAGTCCTGTTCTGTGATGAGAACTGAGTACCTTTCCAAACCCTTTGATACCATCACTTTATTCTGCCTCACCTCTCTGTTCATACCCCCTTTCTGTTGCTTCCCATCTCCATACCCTTTTTGTCTCCAAACAAAACCCCATCTCTTTGAGCTTTATGAAGGTACAAAAAAATGTTGTGGTATTAATGTGATAGCTCAAAATGTCACTATTTTATCTGTTTTATCCCCTCCTACCCATATCCTCTCTCTGTCTTGTCTATTCAACTGTAAGTTTTCCTAGATGGGAAGTTCCCTTACCTTGTCTGACACAAGTAGTATCATTCTCAATTGAAATTCCTTGGCACCATTGTAAGTGCTAATGTTAATAAAATCATTATTTTGGACTTCCCTGAGTATAAATACGGATAAGAACATAACACAAATCAAATCTTTTAATGACAAAGTTTCTCATACTCTCTCCTTTTTCCCCTCCTGCTCATTGCATTTAAGTATTCTACCAAAATTACCCAATTAAGGTTTTTTTTTCAAGTACTGTATATTTTGGAGATGCAACTTTTGCACACATTTCTTTCTTTTTTTTCTATGTATCTTTATGCTGGTTTTACCTGCCTTTACTGCATATACCCTCTCAGATGGAAGCTGCTGTCACATGCATTTCAAAGCACTTGACTGAGTCTTGGAGAATTCACACACAGCTATGCTGCACAGTATTTCCTCATCAGTGACAGACGGCAGAATAATAAATGTAAGAGATGCCAGGGGAGAGTCACTGGCACTAGGGAATGATCCAAGCCCTGTCTAAGGATTTCCAGCCTTCTGAGCTTTCAGACAATGCACCTAGAAGGTGCCACTGTGAATTTATCAGTCGCATCACTGATTCACTGCCTCCATCAGAGGACCAAGACTCTGCCAGAGTGTTGCCAAGCAACACTGTCTTGGGCTAAACACAAATATAGGTGCCACAAAGGCTTCATGATTGACTGAAGTCTGTTTTCTTCACACTGAGGATCTTGCCTTCAGTTACCATGCAGGTCCGCATTGCCCTGAAAACTTTGCTGCTCGAAGCTCTGCATGGGATGTGTGGGAATTCAGATCCCTGGCTGCAATGAGCTGTAACTCACTGCTGCGGTGGTGTAAACAAAAGGCCTTTACTCAGCCATTCTGCCTTTGCAAGAACATTTAGCTCAAATCATCTTTTCGATGCTGCTGCCTTTTGCTAATCATACAACCAGCAAAAGGTCGTCTCTAGGCTTCTGGCTCACATGCTGCATATAAGATTGTAATATGATCCATCATCACAGAGTCTCAATCTATGTCACAGAGCAGCAAAGCTAAATAGGTGCTTGCATTCATTCGTCTATTTCCAGCTGTCTTGATAAATACCAGTTCTTTCCCAATGATATTCCTTAGCACCATATTGAAAACACCATGAATGAAAAAGTCTCCGTTTCAGAAGGGAGAGGCTAATAAAAGAAGCAGCTTTTACATACCTTTTTATTACAGAGAGCTTAGGCAATATGATTTATTTTGGTGAGGTTGCTCTTGGTAGTATTTTGGTTTTTACTGTTACTGACTGGTTTATCCGAATTATTCACAAGGGTGTTTTGTTTAAAAATGCACAAAGGTATCTTATTAAATAATGTCACAAACATGAAGTTCATTATTATGCAAATGCCATCCTCAGAACAGATTTGTTAATTGCAACTCATTTGCATAATTAATGAACTCTCAAATGAATAATGCCTTTGCAGATTTGTGCAGCATTGTTTTAAAATAAATTATAAAATACATGTCAAATGAAGAGTGCTTCTTAGATTCCCATAGCATTGTTTGAAAATTAATTACCAAATGCTTGTCAAATTAAAATGCGTTTATAGTTTTTACAATGTTTTTTTAAAATTAATCACAAAATAAAATGTCACTATAGTAAAGATAATAACTTGTTCTATTTTTTCAAAAAAGAAATGTGTAGAAATACACTTAAACTTCAGTTACATTGTTTGTTATACTGGTCCTGAGTTTTAGTCATTTTGTCATGGTGCTATGATTTAACAAAGTTGGTAGCTGTTGGTATGTTAATGTTTTAGTAAATTGAGATTAATTTACTTATATTGTGTTGGATCTCTAATGTTACTAATGATTAATGATAGTGCAAGTAAAAATATTGTGCAGGCAAGTTCATGATATGTTAGTAACAAGAAAACCTGGACTTCCAAAAACTGTAGATTCACGCTTGTTTTTATAAAGGGTTATGTACCTCCAACAGTCATCTGGTAGCTGAATATTTTTTAAACAGTGCCTTGGACCAGAACTCCTAATTCTTGTCATTTAACTTAAATTCCCTTTTGGTTTTTTCATAGAGAAATACAACTAAAAGTTCAGGAAGTTAAAAATTTCCCTGCATTTATAACCATATCGTCTTAATTAAGTCGGATCCATCTCAGGAGTTCAATGCTACGACTTGAAATCCCTTAACTTGTCTCTTATTTTAAAACCCAAATTATGAATGATTTTCCACTCTGAGACACAAAACCTTAGGCAGATTCTCGGCTTTCTGTAAAATTATTTTTCACTGATTCTACAGCAAGAAAAACCCTTCATGTCCTGAGTACCTGAACATCTCTGTAAATGTTATAGGATTCGAATATACTGTTACATCAAGCAAAAAAAGGCTATGGAGGCACTTTCTTATTCTTTAAGATTATCTTACTAGGTAAAGAGAAAGCTTTCAGCCATTTCGCAACCTTCTGAGTTGTGTTAAAATTCATCTCAAACAATTAATAAGGTCCACAACTTTTTTTTAAGGCATCCTGGAGGAGGAACCATTCCCTTTTTCACATTTACATTGGCCATAATTCTTAAGAACAGTTCTATTCTTTAGATGCTATCTTATTTATGATTTTACTAAGTCCCAAGTAGTGTGTTGGTAACACATAAACATATATATATATACTTGTGTCTGTATGTGTGTAAGGAAGTATCCTTTGAACTTAAGACAAGAAGTTAAGGGGAAATTTCATGCATTTAAAAAAAATCCAATTCCTGGAATCTACTCTGGGTTACTTAAGGTTGTTGATGACTGTGGTGTGACAAGTGAAAACATAAATGTGGAAAATAGATTGAGCCATTTCAAAGGATTCTTCAAAATGACAGTTCTTGGGATATAGTAGTAGGTTAAATAGAGACCAGGTACGTGATGTGATCAAAAGGAATCATCTTTTCCAGCCTTCCAATGAAGCAACCTTGGAATTCATGCCTCTAAAGAACAAATAGGGATTATCAGTAAAATAGGACAAGCCTTCTCTTGGGTTAGGTTGGTTTAAACTTGAGGCAATGAGATTAGTTTTCATACTCTGTAAAACAGACTAAAAGCACACAAGAGATTGCAGTAAATTATATCAAATGAAGGAGTATCTTGTCAGAAACATTTTTCATTATTGGAAGTAATGGAGGTCAAATGATAACCAAATGAGGGATACAGTAATAGGCATACACACTTGGTCATGCAGATGACAGAATGTTGTTCTGGGCCTTCAAATGACCATGGATTCCACAGCAGTACTGCTGCTAAGGGAGAAGGATCTGTAAAACACAACAAAGCTGCTGCAGAACAGACTTCTGCAGACCTTTAGCATGGTGTGGTGTGGTTTTTGACCATGAATAACCAATGAAATATACTGGGGACAGCAATCAGAGGTGGCGCACCAAAACTCTGAGGTGATACAGATTACATTCAAGAAACCCTTAAACTCTTGATCTTATATGTCATCAAGTCAACTGCAGGTGTGAGAGCTTCTAAGGAAGAATACAGCCACTATCACTTTAAAGTTTATTCACTTGATTACTCAAGAGCTGACTAGTAGTGTATGAGTCATCCATCACCATGTCTGTTGCCCTGGAGATTCAAAACACTTAATGTGTTGTTGCTTTATTGTGTCAGTGAGTTTCCTGACATACAGGAAGTTTGTTATGTCTTTGCATTGAGAGTACACGTAGAGAACACTAGTGAGATTAAATTTCTACTGCTCTCACTTCAGACTTATCCTAGCCCCTTAACACCAGGCAGAAATATTTCCTCTGATGATACAAAGCCTGTTTGATTGCCACAAAGAACTAGTCTGCACTAAGCAGCCTGGAAAGAGTCATCAGTTTTAGAAATTTCACTGGATTAAGAGAGGAAATGTTCCCTCTTAGGAGTGTCACGGATATTAAAGGACCTTGGATTACTTTTTATTATAATATGCATTCCTTATTTATAAATCCTTGTTTATAAATTCATTCTGCATTCCTTTTAAGAAAGAAGCAGTTTAACTTAACTTTGCAACAGTGTCTTCTTTCCTCCTCCTTTCATCTGAAAAATAGCTATGGAATTTCTGGATCATGGGGTATAAAGTTTCTGGACATCCAGAAGGAGGATATATTCTGCAAACTCTCCAAATGATTGAGAAAAAAAACATTTAGGCTGTCATATGCTGGTGCAGGTCACATTGCATTTCTACTAATGCATACTGCCAACAATGCTGTGTTGACAGATATGCTGTCCAGATCATAGGCAGTGCCCTATGTGGATTAAAATAGAACCTTTATAAGAAAATCACCTCTTTACCAAAAATACCATATATTGCAACAGAAATGAAAACAAAGATGAATATGACACACTTTGTATGTACACATATGTACTGATTAGTAAAAAAACAGCTTGCAAAGATTATGAAGCACCTCAATCTTGACTAATAGTTGGAGAAACTGGAGAATAAAATAGTTAAGGATCTTGCCTGGAATATTAAAGGCAGTTAAAAAAATAAGAACAAGATCAGAATCTTAATCTCAGTCATGTGTGCTCTGTCTTGATTCTACATCTTCACCGCAATGAGAATTCTAACATGGTAGTTTCTTCTCAGCTAGAATTTTCTAAATTCACCACTGGTTTTGTGTGCATTATTATAAAAAGTAAAAGTTTTTGTCTAATAATATGTAGCTAACTTTCCTGTTGGTGCAAAAATTTACATTAATTTATATGAAGTTTTAAAACACACACAGTTGAAAGAGAGTTTTGGCTGTTAACCACTCTGACTTCAGCTTCAAAGCAATCAGTGAAATTGCACTGATCTGGTAAGAATGAGATATGGCACTGCTGCACTGCTGTTGTACAAACACTCCTATTACTCTTTATCTTCTTCTTCTTCCATAAATGCCAATTTTTCTTGCTTATTTAAATCTTCTCTTAATCCAATATAATTCAATGATAATACCATTAATAAATCTACTATTCATTTTCCCTGAAACTTGTATGAGTGAAGGACCAGATTCATTGCCATTCAGCAGACTGGAGAGCAAGCCTGTGGAAGAGGCTCTGGCATCTGTGAGGAAGCAAGCTGAGCATGTGCCAGTGGTGTGTCCTAACTGCACACATGGCCAACAGCATCACATCCAACCCACCCAACCTGGTGGGACATGCAAAAGATTTCATTCTAATAACTTATCCTTTTAATTTGCTAAGGGAAAGAAATGCAGGGAGAGATATTGGAAAACAATTTTTTTTGCTTTTAAAAATAAAAAAATACTCAACCCTCTTCTTAAAAATAATCAAGGTTCAGATTTCTCTATGAGTTATAAACAAAGTGGAAAAGGATTTTTTAAATCCTATAAGAACTGCAGTGAACTAGTTATATAAGACAATTCAGTGCTCTGGAAAATAATAAAAAAAAATCACTGAAGGAATTAAACTCTAATAGACCTGCCTTTAGAAAGTCACACATCCAATGTCAACTATAGAAGGATTACAGGGGAATTATTCTGCAGTAATCTTCAATTTATAATCACTTAGTTTCTTTTGGATTAGATTCAGTCCATTTCATTAACCTGTAGTAAGGTTTTTTCCTTTCTTCCATTTTAATCCACTCTAGCCTGATTTACAAAGATTAACTTCAGATTGAAGTTCTTGAGATCCACGACTCTAAATCAGAATACTGGACTTGGAAACACACAACTCATAAAATACGTTTTGAATAATGGCTCCTTTAAATTTTAACAATTAAAAACATATCAGTCTGAAAATTATTGATAAACAAGTTTTTAAGGCCATCTTTCTTCTCAGACATTCCAAAACCCAATGTTGAACCCAAAAAACAAACACCAGATTTGAATACACATTTAGTGACCTTGAGGATAAAAATTATTCATTCTGATCTAATGAATTAAGCAATAATTAATGAAGACATATATATATATAAAAGAAATAAATGAGAATTAGAATGAGAGATGAACAGCAAGCAAGAGAGTTCCTATTAAGTAATAAAGTCTGAAAGAGACCATGATTAGCTTATCTTTCCTAAGTTGAATGAAAAAGTACATAACTATGTAGTAAGATAATCTCATTCTGCTTTCCATTATCATGGTGTAAATTCAGTCAAACACAACTGAACTCCAGTAGACTGAAGCTGAGTACTTGAGAGCCCCTGATGTCATATATTTTAAATATTAAAATATACCTGAAAAGAAGAGGCAGATAGCTGTATTTTGAAAAAGTAAAAAGAGTTCTGACACTCATATAATTGTTCCTATGGATGGTGACAATGAGTCAATCAATATACTAGTTCCAGATGTTATAATACATCTTTATCTGTGAAAAAAGAAAATCAAAAGGTGAGAATGCTGTTGTGTTAAGACCCTGTGCATTCATTCTAGCTGTATTGTATGTGACCTTGATATTTCAGCTTTTCTATATTGTTTTCAATGATGGATACTTCCTTCCAAAGTATTTCCATTTCACAGTAGTATTTGGATTTCTAAGTATTTTCATACAAAATAATAAAGAAAACATAAGCCTTTAAGCCTTCTGCAAAGATGATTGACATTTTTTCAATCCAACCTGCACTTTTATTTTGAAAGTCTTGTACTAGAATGTAAATGGATTACCAGTTTGCTTAATGTATTTTGTCAGCTGAGATCATTAAAATTACAAAAAAAAAATCAGAACTCATGAACTGTCTTAGTCTACACTGTTGTCAGTGACAAACATCGTAGGCTTCAGTGGGTATTTTTCTCTGAATCATTCATATCTTTGCCTAGAATGATGTGAAATGCAGCAGGATCATATTACAGAGAATGGATGTCAGTTTAAAATCACGTACATAAAAAAAAAAAGGACTTGAAGCAGAAGAAAACATTTATATTTTTCATTTTAGATTTGGTTTTGGCTCTGCCCCTGGCTGACTCCAAAGAGGCAGCCCCACCTCTGTGTGGCTACAGCAACACCATGATCCTCTCTTCAGTGCTGGGTGTTGCTGTAGGTAGCCCTCAGTCAGTTGCTGCTCTCCAAGTCTTCCATATTTGACCATCATCCTCTCTTTGGAGGCAGGTGTCAATAAAATGCCTGAGTCTAGGAGGGCTGCAGAAAATCAGCTGATCTGTGTATTGCTGGTGTATTTGTGAGTGGCCATCAGCCAGCTCTTTGCCTGGAGAATGAATATCACACAGCTGCACCAATGAGCAAGATCCCCTTTCCCCTCTGCTCTCAGAATCAGGCAAGTGAATAACTTGAAACACAGAGGTCCCTTTTCTGTGCTCTCTGCTCAAGGGATTCACCTTATTTTTTCCTCCATCCTTTGACTGATTAGTAAATTCAGTAGACCTACTGCCTACTTTCATCCTGGGGTGGGGGTTTCCATGCCTACAGAGACCGACTCGTCCTGCAGAGTCTCTCATTAAGTCTTTGCTGAACGCAGCCACAGCATGTTCATCAATACCTGTAAGAGTGTTCAGGTTACATTCTGACTGCTTTAGCAGTGTCATCAGCAACAGCTTGATGCAAGGTGCACAAGGATTTTCTAACAGCTAATGCTGTAAAATCCCAAAAGTTCCAAAAAGATAAGTCTAACGTGTTTCATTACACAGAATGTGAGATTAATAACTGACTGTAGATGAATTGTATGGGGTTTTGCTTTAATGTGTCAGTGAGTTTCCTGATGCTTTTGCACGAGGCCAACCACCTGTGTGTGAAAGTGCCTCTAATGAAAGTTAATGTATAGTCTGTTTCGTCCACTATGAGCTGCTTAAACTGATTTTACATTGATAATATTCTATGTAGAGTTATTTTTTCAATTAAATATTAAGCCTTTTTTTTTCAAAATATAACAGTTACAGCATATTTCTTTCTTCTTCCTGTACGAGACATTATAGAAAACAACTGAAGCAAATAAATATGAATCTGATCTGACATACAGAAAAGCACAGTGAAAATTCATGTCTAGCAAGAGATGATTTAAATTAAAAATATTTTTCAGAGGATTATAACAAATATTCCTATTGGTTGAATGAAAAACTCTTTGTTTTTCCAGAAAATTAGCTTTATATGCAAATCCTATACTACCATTAAAAAAGACTTTATTAAAGCTGGGATAGATTCTATTTTTCATTTTGGAATAAAAGGTGAAAACAAAATACCAATTTTTCAAGCAAGAATCAAAATAAAATATTCAGACCCAAACCCCAAAATATTTGATCAGTTTATATTTTTCATGTGAATATATATAGTAATATATATAATTATTTTCTAATTTTCTTCTATGAGATGAAAGTCAAATGAAAATATTTTCTAAACAAAGGTTCAATATTTTATACTTGAAAAGATTATCAAATGTTTCACAGTATTTTTTCTAAAATACTACTGTCAAAGTTGGTATATTTTTGCATATTTTTACTTCATTAAATTAATGTACAAGTTAATTTAGTTACAAAAGAAAAACTTTTGTCTGAGAAAATTCCTGACCCACCCAAACTCCTGTGAGTTCTGGGATGAGATGTTACTTAGGCAAATGTCTCAGCCACCACTGTAGTTTAGGATGAGCTGGTTCGGGATCAGGGTTGGTTTGTGGGTTTGGTTTATGGAGGGGGTGGGTTTGAACTCCTGGAAACACATCCTGTAAATTACCAGGACATCTTTAACAAAACACTTTTCCATAGTAAAGGTATTTTGTTATTGGAATTTCCTCAGTGTCAGGCTAAGCTTTCATGCTAATGTAAAAAATAAAACAATTTGGAGCACCAGGATTCCTGATATATTGAATTCTCAATATACTGGATTCCCAAACTCATCAGGAATATGACTCATCAAAAATAAGCCTTTCTCACATAGAGAAGATAGAGATTTCAACATGAGCCCCTACATTCTAGATGAACATATTGGCCACTTTGTTATTTGGATAGTTCTCAGTTATGTCTAATTTCAAAAATTTGAAAGCTCAAGGTTGTTGGTTGTTTTCTTTTTCCCCAATGTAGAATGAAGGCCAAATGCTTGAAATCATTTGCAAAACAGAATTCTTGTTTTACAGCCAATCTCACAGCTGACTTCACTAGAGTTATTTACGTGAATAGGGGAAGCAGATTTTGACCACAGTAGCTATGTCTAGACTAGTAGACTTAAAAGTGCCAGGGAAATGCTTCCAAGCACTAGAATTTTATTGTCTACACTGTTAAATTGTTAAAAGAGTCCCTGACACACTCCTGGCTTTTCCCAGCTACAGCAGTCCCAAACAATTCTCAAGGACCTTTCCCCACAGGTAGCATGAACACAAACGCCCTTTAGACAGTGAGACAGTTTCATAGCATAGATGTGGGCCACTTTGCACCATATGCCAGAGAGTAGTCACAAGCAAGTTTAACTTACGGGTGTAGAAACAATTGGTGTTGATCAAAAAAGAAAATCAAAATCTTGACTTTCTCTTCATGAAAGGGAAGAGAAGGGGGAAAGGGTGGGAAGGGGGTAAAAAACAATTATCTAGTTTAAAGAACCAGAATTTTTTAAATGCCATATCCCCTTCACTCATCTTCTTGATGCTAGGAAAAAAATTTCTTCTGACCTTGTCTACGTTTTATTTTTATTTTATATATATACATACATATATATATGTGTGTGTGTATTATATTATTGTTTATTTTTATCTAATTTCTTTATTTTCCTACTTTGTAGTTACATATCAAGAAACAAAGCATTTTAAAATGCATAGGTTTAATTCATTAATAAGTTTCTTAACAAAAAGTGAAGCTATACTAATTCTGAGCAGGCCTTTGTCCAACCTAAACACTCTATGGAAGTTTCTGTGCCAAAGGGCAAAAAAGGGGGCGCTTCAAATCCTTCTCCTCTAAATAACCTACAGTCAAGAGAAAAAAGGCTTTTGAATAACAAGGATCAGCTCAGCCAGAAAACTAAAAGCTAGATTGTGTCCATGTCTTTGCAGAGATACAAGGGCAGAAGGGCACCTTCAGGCGTTCAGTCTCCGCACAGGGTCGAGCACAACGGCAGAGATTGTACTCTTGGACTGACAGGACTCCGCAGGGCTAAAGCTCCTAGAAATGATGTGTGAGAAGTGGAATGCCCTCTCACCCACTTTACTGCACCATGGGTATGGCTGGGCTCAAAGCAGAGTTTTCTGACACCTAAGTACTTCTTTTGCCTGTACTGATCATGCTCACCTTTAGGATTCCTAGGACTGCATTGACTGCGGCACTGTGGAAAGTGTGTGAACTCTGCACTGCCGCTGCTGTTGTTCATCTAGAAAAGGCGGTGTGTGCTACCTTGTTAGGAACAGATTCCTGGCGGTGGGAAGGTCTCCTAAATTCAGTTTGAAGTGGTTCACAGAACCAAGATCAAGATTCTGTTTTTCCTTTGTCTTTCTTCTAATTGGAATGAGGCAGCACCTCAAGTAAATGCCCACTGATAGCTTCCCACCTGTGCAGTGCAACCTATCCCACAGAACTGCTTTCCACCAGGGTTTGGGGATGAAAAACAGTAGCCTAGATAATATCTATCTTTCCTGAGAGCACAGGACAGCCTGAGTATAAAGGCTGTCTTAAATAATGAAAGGTCACGTGAATTAGTTGTTTTGAGGATTTCTCCAGCATTTCAGAGGGAATTTATTTCAAATCATGTATATTAATAAAGCAAAGCCCATGGTGTTTCCAAGCATGCTTGGTGACATGTGCAGAACTGCCAAATGGTCCATTATTTCTAAAAATTATGTGTCCCAAGGCGGTAGCAAACTTGTTTTCCAGACTGTGGGCATCAGTTTATGTGCTACATTTAGCATGTCCCTTTTTCTTGTGTTTTCCAAGACAAGTTTGGTTTTAAAAATCCTATTCTTTGAGTAATATATATTTTTTTTTCAGAATATATCCTAAAGTGCCTGCTTGTTCTATGTTGTCCACTAAGCTTTAGCACAGTTCAAGACACAGAATGAAAAATGTCAAGTATAAAAATTAAAGATCTGAAATGTAATGGCTGTTAGTACATAAAGGTCTATATTGTAGTCAAAAAATAAGATATGGCTGCACTTTTATATGCCCCATGTATTTTATCATGTTAATTATCTGTTCATTAATACTGGTGAGAGCAATTATTTTCTTTAGGGGTATAGTATTACAAATAAATCATCGTGCTTGAGGATTTTTAGAGGTTTTTCTTTTGGTTTTAGCATCTACTGGATTATTTTGTACTGTAGTGACAATAAGAAATTAAGAAACAACATTTCAGACCATCTACTTGGAAAAAAACAGAATTTCCTGGCCTAAGGAAAAGATTTTAAGGAAGTACACAGCACTTAATTCAGTCAAAACTTGCAGTAATGGTATCCTGTTAAAGACAAAAATACAGTTTATCAGTGACAAATGCTTATCAGGATTTCAGATTTTATACAAAAGCAGGGAAAAAGCCAGGCACAATAATGCAACAGGGCAAATCATTCTTCTTTTCAGAACCAGGGGCTACTTGTGAGCATGTCAGCCATGTTGGGCATTAATTCAGAAACTAAAATGTATGCATTTTCAATTTTAACAGGCCTGCACTTTGGTGCAGCAGACCTCTACCAGGTCAACCCAATTATAAAGCACTTTCCCCCATGAATTTTGTATTCATGAAGAATCATGCACCAGATCTCAGCTGACCCTTCAGCCTATAAACTAGAATTCAGGGGACCTTGTTTGATCAAAAACTTGATCAATAATTTACCAGATAGCTACAATGTTCTCAGCACAGTGTGCTCCTTCCAGCTTTTAAACAGGTGACCTTACAGTTTTACAGAGCAGTGCTTGGTGTAGCAGACATATCTCTGGCTTAGTATCTGACTTCAGGAAAGCTCCTCTATCCATTTGCCTGCCTCACTGATGTTCTGTTGTATGCATGAGCACACAGACATTAACTCTGCCTCAGTTTCTTCACTTTATAGACAGAGATAACACTAATGACCTCTGTAAAGTTCTTTAGAAACTGCTGATATGAAAGATTATGTATAAGTGCTACTCATGTACAATTACTCCTCCTTTTCCCTTCCTGGAGATTAGAGTGCCTCAAAAATAAGGAAAAAATAGAACTTTTATATTTGTAAACCAATATTGTGGTAGAAGGATGAATGCTTGGAGTTGATCAGTTCTGCCCTCACCAGCAGAGCTGATAATAATCAGTCACTTATGTGCTATTTCACAGCTGATACCTCCTCCAAAAAAAATTAATTGCAAAAGTTTCACAGATGTCTGCAGCAGTTGACCAGAGCTCTTGGGTTATTGCTTGTCAGACTATTAATGGGTTTGGCTAACCATGACAGTCATTACTTTCCCCCTCCTGTGAGCTACTTTCTGTGTAATTTATGCATAGGTTTTGCCAAGATTTGACAACTTTCAGGATATTAACATAAAATTAGACTGCAGAGCTGAACAATGGGTGGCATTAAAATTAGCAGCAGTGGAAACCCATCAAAGAGAATTGGTTTCTCTCCTGCTTTGCTTTTAAGTTAATTTTTTTTATTTATTTTATGTTATTTCATTATCATTTTAGAAGGAAGAGTAAAATAATAAATGCTGAAAACTGTTTTGTTTTGCTAGGTACCTTAGGAACCTTCAGAATGGGGGAGAAATTTCAATTAGACAAAATGCCTGGCAGCATCTTAAACAACAGCTAACCTGAAATCAATCACAGAGGAAGAAAAGTTAGAAGTGTTTTTTTGAAAAAGGGACTTTAAACAGAGCAGAGTCTGCTCCACACAGATTGTTTAGTGAATGCCATTACAGAATGCAATGTGTGTGTTAATAAGTAAGGACATCTGGTAACCAGCTTTTTTCTGATTCATTAACTGACTGCTTCTGTGGCCACAGGGCTTGATAGGGAAGGCTGCAGGACTTTTGCTCATAGAAAATGGGACTTCGATGTATGCTTTGTTCCTTTGACCCAACCACATCCTCTCAATTTTCTCCTATGCTTCCATTACAAATATTTCAATTTCAAATCTAGGAGAAAACACTTAAAAGCTTAGAAGAATACTTCCTCCTATTTAATTGTACAGAAAAAGAAGTCATACTTCCCATTCCTTCATTGATCTACAATAATTCACCCCATCAACACACATCAGTAAGTGATGTTCTCTACTTGTTAGCATTTACCATGGCTATGTTTAAGTACTATATTATTCCCCTCTTTCTCAATGTTCATACATTTTCAAATATGATTCATTACCATGGACAGAATATTTCCAAAAAAGAATTCAGAAATGATTGCTTTTTTGGAACACTGCAATTTTTGCCAACCCAGTGAGGTTGTTGCTTTTTTTTAAACCCTCCATGAGATTAATGAGCTCGGACAGAGAAAGTAAAACCATCACACTGCTCATATCAAGTGCTGTTTTTCTTCATATAATACAAGTGAAACAGCTCCAAATGCTCTAGAGAGAATGATTGAGCAAAAGAAATCTAACTTGATAGTACATGTTGAGGGATGAAATGGACAATGAAGTTTCCATATGTTGTTTTTACGCAGTAATTAGAAACTGTCACACACCGTTTCATTTTTTAGTTTCCTTGGGCTTATTTGCATGTATGAGGCTTTCCTTAGAGCAGAATTGCAAACATCAAACTGGCACCCAGTTGAAATGTGAGGCAGTGATACGTGGGCTTCTTCCACCTTATAGACAAGAAGCCAGCGGCAGGTACTGTGACGGCCCAGGCTGCAGCTCAGCGACAGCCAGCTGCAGCCTCATTCACCTCTTTGCCTCTGCCAAATTTTCTTTTCCAGGTTGAAGCAGTGGCCATTCCTGTAGCACGAGTCTGTACATTCTTGGGCATGTGGACTAGCTTTTGTTTCCAACAGAAACAAGGAACTTAATATATTATTATGCATGTACATTCAGCAGGAGTTTGGCTCCTCATTCCCTAAGGTTCCTTTGGAAATCCTTACACAGTTTCTCAAGGGCAAGACAGGCAAACAGTGCTCTGGTTCTCAGTTTTCCTCATGCCTACATGATTTTTACTATTTTTTCAGCTTTTTGGTAATGATTCCTTTCTATATCTTGATAAACAACTGGTTCACTTAAAGCATCTGAATCTGGCCCTCAGAATTACACCAGAGAAGAAAGACCAATAAAACTATTTGCAATTTATCATCATTATCCTGGTGGTAATGATGACTGAGAACTTGGTCATACTGAATGGTTTTTTCCTAAAATAAGGGAGATATATATGTACATTTTTAAGTCAGCTAAGAAATTAAGTCAGTGTGTATGTTGTGTAAGTGGGTTAATGTTTTCTGTTTCTATTTTCCAAGACTTTGCAAAATCCTGGAAAGCTGGATGTGTATCTCTCTTGTCCACGCAAGACAGAGTAGCCCTCTGGATTGTTGTTAAATCCTAACTCTTAAAGGATCTATAACTCCGAGAAGCAGGACTGTGAAAAACATCAAAGGACATTGATTACATTCATGGTTACATCTGAGAGGCAAAATTCAAAGATCTACTACGAAACTACTGGTTTTTAAACACTGAACCAGATCCCTTACGTTACTGATGCTCTTTTGTTCATTCCTGACTAAGGCAAAATTAGGGGTTTTTTGGAAAAAAAAAAGTCTGAAAAAAGTTTTTCAGCAATCAGAAATTACTTGTACTGTAATAGCACTGAAATGCTCCCCTTTGCCAGCTACTCTGCAATTTCCCAGAAATGCCCATCTTCACACTCAATTCCCATAGTCATTTAAAACTGCACAACATGGATCTTTACGTTTATGTGCATTTTACTGAATACTTTTTGTCTTGACTTATACTATATTCAAACTACAACTAGAAGTTTTTTTTAAGCATGGAGGCACAAATCCTCAGAAAGCTATGAAGATAGGCTATTGATTTATACCAGCAAAATATATGGATATTATACTACACAGGAGCTTTCAAAGGCAGTTACAGTATCTTGCTTTATTTTTGCAATCAGTAAGATAATGAAAAAATTCAGAAAGGAAAATTCTTAAATTGGAAAATTATGTAAAGCTAGTTTGAGAGATAGCAGAGATATTGGTCAACACAGTGGAAGGCATGTCATTGGTTATAGCACAGCTGCTGGAGGTGGCTGTGTTGGTATCTGTAGCATGTTGATGTGTGAAGTGCAAAAATGAATCTTATTCCTCAGGAGAGTCCTGCATATGTCACGTATATTGTCTCATTAAGCCAATCCATTTATCAACCCACTGAATGCCAATTAAATTGCACAGGATGGTGCAGGTATATGGTGGGCTGATGGTGCCAAACTTTATTACAGCTGAGCTTTTCTGGCTCAGTACATTCCTGCATAGCAAAATGGCAGACATATCAAAGCCAAATTAAATGTTCTTGAAATAATGTCTTTAAAGAGGAAGAAATGCCACAGTCTGGCACAAAAGAGTATGAAATGTAATGTCACTTCTTAGTGTACTTTTAGTTCCAATGAAGATGTCACGGCTCAGATCCAGCCAGTGCCAAATGTCTTCACAGCATGCAAATTAGATCAGTGTAATTTCATCAGGATGATGATCAGACTCTGTTGCAGTTCTATGGCTGCATACACAACTTCTGCTGACTGCTGCAGTTGGATTGGCACAGCTGAGCTAATGCTGCCATCCTCAGAAAGAGACAGAAGTTGATTTTATAGCATTCTGATGCCAGAGTCCAAAGGATATTCCTAAATCCTCGGAATATGTTGATTAGTATTTACTCTGAAATTTTGACTCAAAGCACTCCCCTTTTTATCTCTGACTGCAGTAACATGAATATCTTTATTCAATATATTCCTGTTATACATTATCAGATGATCAGGCTTTGACTGAAAGTATTTCAGCTGTTAAAATGTGAGCAACAATAATCTAGCCAAGAAATCCATCTAGCCAAGGATCCATTCTCCCAGCCACAGCTTCAAGGCAGTGGCTGGGAGAAGATCTACTGCTTTATGATAGGTCTAAAGCCTATCATGTGAACACAAACTTAACCTCTTTGGCAGTATTCATTAAGGGCCCTAACAGATGTACTCTGTTGGATTTAGTATCAGTCACTTAAACACTATTTTTCTGACTGTCCACATGACTCCTTTGCTGGAGGTTACTATCTGTATAGCAGGGATGGGAGAAACAAACATTTTCCTTCAATTCACAGTTCACCATATTAGCTTGACTCGTTAATGCTTAACCCAGCATATCTGATCTGCTGAACTTTTGGATATCAAACCCTCTCCTAGAGTGGCTGGTGCACACATTTTGTTCTGCTAACGTGGTATGGGGCCACTAACCCTCAGTTCTAGGGAAGGACAGACAGATGGGAAAAGTATGGGCTTAAAAAGACTCAGCCTGCCTGCTGCTTTTATGTATGCCAGGTCTCCAGGTATGCAACCAGGCTCCAGGCTCATGCCTGGCTCTTCTCATAAGTATCATTGTTGTACAGCAAGATTAAATCTACTGAGCCAATAATTTGCTGATAAATGCTTTCAGAAGCAGGAACATGGTGTTTGGTGCTAGATAACAGTCCCAGTGCCAAGGCACAACTTACATATATTGAAGGTTTGGGTTTGCTTTAGCTTTTTGCGTGGAGAATATTATACACTAAATTGTTAGATTTGGTGATTTTTCTTCTCCCTAAAGCATTTGGTAAAGAGCAATTACTTATACATATAACAGCTAAAATCCCCAAACACCATGGCACACAGCCATTTGAGGCAAGTTGCCAAGTCTGTAGCTTCAATTAACCTTCATATATCCCCCCAAACTTGGAACACTATCAGAAGGCTATTATGTTCAAGCCTTACTCATGTGGTGAGCACTTAGACACTGAAGTTGAAATCAATAGCACTGGTGGATACATGATTGCTCACGTATTCAGGTTTGTACAAGCAGACTTGACTTTGTAGCAATCTCATCCAATCTGAAGCAGGGAGATGCAGAAACTTGCAAATGCACAACTATTTCAGGATTTTGGCACAGAAATCAAGTCCATTGGACCTCATATAGCATCTGTCCTTCACTGGACTATTTGGTCTCAGACAGTAGTGACTGAAGGTGGGTGAAGGGAAAGGAGCACAGCAAGATTTGGATATTTGAAGTAGCCACTGATTCCAGTAATAACTCTATGTGCACCAGACGTACTGTGCAAATGGGTTGCTCTCCCTGGAGATTGAAACAGAGACTCCATGCATCCCATATGTTCCTAAGCAGTTTACTTACCCTCCCCTGTGTGCATTTAATTCTCAAGATGGATGGAGATGAAGCAGAAATGGGAAATGAAATAAAAAGTCAGTTTTGGCTCTAAAGTGAAAATGTTACTTATGCTCACATGGAAAATGTAAAGCTTCAATAAAAGCAGATAGACACAGTTTTTATGTGGGGGCAGACAAAGGGCTAAATGCCCAGCTGGTACAAACTGGCATAGCTTCACATTGAAGTTGATTAAGCATAGTGCAGCTTGTGCCAGCTGAAGATCTGGCTTACAGTTACTGCTCAGTATCCCTATTGTTTAGGTGAAATCCTATCTGTCTAGGACAGAATATGGCAACCAGTGATGGATATATCATGTGCAAAGGCTACAAGAACCTCATAAGATTCAGCCTGAAAACTTACACAATTTTTAAACCTCATGAATGCCATTACAAATTACTCCAAATTGAGAAAAAGTACTATTACACAGAGCCTGAAGTCCAGGGGAGGGGGGTGGGTGTGTGAAGAGCTTCTACCAATAGAAAAAAGGGAAATCAAATTTCATAGATGTACATGTTTTTATATATAGTGAGAAATACTTAATCTGTAGCACTTTCACTCAAATATTTCACATTTGTGGTCTAGAGGATCTACGCTCTGAAGCAAATTAGATCTTTCAGCTGAGACAAGAAGAAATTTACCCAGCCTTTATGTTTGTGCACCTACCCTAATGAGGGGGGTAGCACCTCAGGCCACTCCTGGGGCATGCCAGGACCCAGATGCCAAGCTTCAGAAGACTCTAGCAGCAACATCTGGCTGTGTGGCGAGGTCTAAAGGCAGTTGTGCTAACAGATCTGGAATAGCCTCTGGGTCTGGGCTCCCTCACGCTCTCCTAGGACACATTTTCCTTCTGCTTACCTTTGTTTTGTCAAATGTGTGGGGTTTTCATTTATTACACAGTAGAGTAATATGGAAAGGCTTTCTATCTAATCAGCAAAGATGTTTCCTATATAATACTTTTTATTTTCCCACAAATCCTTACCTCAATAACTGCAGCCTATGTAAATTCTTGTCACTTGATTTTTGCCTCCTTCATTTTGAAGAAATGCTTTGTAAGATCTAATTGCTGACTGAAAACTTGTGACATGAATTTTTAATCTCATTTTTAAATAAAAAAATGTATTTTGACAAATCAGTTTGCTAAAGCTGAAAAATGTCAGGGTTACCAGTATCTTTTGATTACTTATATTTTTGCACACATAGAGGTAGAATTAAGCAATACTGATTGTGCACTAGAATTTGCTCAAGTTGCTTCTGTTAATACAAAAATACGAACGAAAGGACATTAAGCTATGGAAGTTGCTCCTACATTAGTAGTTGCTACTACATTACATTAGAAGTAAACTCCTTCATGCTAATCTTAGTCTTTAAGCCTTCGCTGTGCATTGTATATGCAGTACAACATTTATGAAAAGACAGATCCTCACATCATTAATATAGAACGAAAAAGTTAAGGACTTCTGAATTCATGGCAAACATTGTTCCTGTAATTGCTCAAAATGTACCTATATGACCTAAAAAATTATTCCAAGGGCATGAAGTCTGTTGCATCTACACTTGTGCGTTTCCAAAATCTGAGAGTTTTTTTGGATCCTTTAATTTACAAAAAAAATTTAATAAAAATAGCAAAACATATTTAAATATTATCAATTAAGATCAAAGGCATCATGGCTTAGGAGTTCACTAGGTAAGCTAAATAATATCCTGCAAATAGGACACTAGCTTTTGGCCCTGAGCTAGCAAGAAATATGCCATCGCACATCTAACATTCACTAATATTTAATAAATGAGTGTTTACAGTATGCAATTTTTTCCACAGGTAGATTACAAAAAGAAATATCATGGGATGGCATATGTTAGTTGTAATGTTCTGTGCACTGCTAAAGATATTCAAGAAATTTTAATACAAGCTGAAATTTCTTTTATAAGCCTCTACATAGCAAACAAAGAAATAGATGGTAGAAAAAAAATGCTCTAAGCATTGTAGGTGTCTAATGGCAAAAAATTATTACTCCCTGTAGTCTTGTGGGAATGAAATAACTATGATAGTTATAATTCTGCAGAACTAAGGAGATCTTATTCTTCATGGATCAAAAAAAAAATTCAAGAAATCATAAATCCAGAAAACATAATCCAAGGAAATCAGAAAGGACATGTGGATTAATATGGAGAAAAATTAATTGGAGCATTAAATGTTAAAGAAAGCATGAAATGGATAAACAAGAGATCTCTAACTTAACATGCTTTTTAGGGATTTATGTGCAGCTCTGCTTAGCTACAGGCCAATTCATAGGCTCAGGCTCAGTTTGTCTTGAATTTAGAGTTAAGCTTGTGGTACGTTTAAGTACCCATACTAGGGTTATATCATGTGTGAAGTGTCAGAGAGCTGGAGCTGGGGATAGAGATGGTGCAGTGATAGCCATTGCCATGATATTGTGCTGTATTTGAAACTGTCTCATGGAAACTGAGTTGACCATAACAACCTCACTTATGCACATTTGTTATTGAGCTAATTATTAATCTGGGGTTATCACTAAAAATAATGCAGAAAAGAGTGAGAAAGAGTTGCTAATAGTCTGTAAACCATATTTACACACACGAATTGGAATCTTGGGAAGGTATTTACCAATAAGCTGGTTAGTACAGACCCCCAGCTATTGTTCCCTTGCATCTCAAGGAGGAATGTAGCCTGCTGATCACAATCTCCTCGTACATGATATACTAAGCTTTCCTGCTTTTTGCATGTATCTGTGGGTGGGTAGATGACTGAGAGAAGCCATTCCTTCTAAATGAATTAAAAATGACTGGAGCTAACTTCATAGGGAAATGAACTGCAGAAAAGAATTTTGGCACCAAAAAAATGGTAAGTATGTCTGACAGATTTTTCTTTAATGTCCAAATACAGCTGAACTATAATAGGGTGAGTGATTAACTACGATTAAGAGGTGATGTCACTAATTTTTAGCATATAGGAAAAAATACATTTACTCAATGTGAAGGAATTTATAACCGATTGTTACAGTCTTGCTTGTCCTTTGCTACACAAAAAGAATCAAAACAACTCCAAAAGAGTAAGAATAATGATCAAAGCTTCACCCTGAAGGAGGTTTCACACCAGTTTCCCTTGACAAGGGAAAGCTTATCCTCATAACAAAGCTTGCCTCTCTTCCAGGAAAAACAATGAAAGCCATTAGTTTAATTCCCCTTCTGTGGCACATTGAAGAAGCATGGCACTAACCTCAGAGGGTGTGGGGGGCCAGCCCTACGGAGACAAGAAGAGGCAGCCACATGACCTTATGGATCAGCTAAGAGTGGTTAAATCTGCTTCTTGTCATAAGTGTCAACATCTAGGTGATACTAGACAGAGCTTTATGAAATAAAATCACCTCACTCACTGTTCTCCATACTGTTTTTCTTAAACAATGTGCTCCCGTGACAGGAATTTGTCCAAGTCTCTTCACAGAGAGGTGCTTAGTCAGTGGCTTTGCCACAAGCCCTGACAAAGCAAGTAGCAATGTTTTCTTTATGGCAAATCCAGACACAAATATATGTACATTATCTGGTCCACAGCTACTCTTCTCCTTCTTCAGAGATGATATACCTAGCCCTACCTAATGAGTGGTGAGGGTAGGTAGGGAATCCAAGATCACCCTTAGTGATCCCAAGTGTCTCACATTTTTGAGATCAGTGGACTCTGAACCACAGGGTACAAGACAAAGTCCTACTTTCAGTACATCTGTATTGTTTCATTTCACTTAAGAAAAGCAAAGGTCATAGTAATGTATATTCTAATCCTTGTCTATTTCTATTTATAGTTGTTCTGCTCATCTCATTCCTCTGATATTACTCCAAATAGTAGAATGCAGCCTGTTCTTTTTAAGTTAAAAGAGTCTCACAAGACTGCTGAAGACATGAACAAAGCCTGTCCGACTTTGCAAACGTGGATCCAGCATTTCCATCTTAGGCACACCTCCAATTTACACGACTGGAGCTAACAGTGAGGCATTCATGACTACGATATGACTGCTCAGGGTGTAAAAATCCAGGTGACTTTGGAGAAATTTTCACAGAATCTTTCTTCTTTCCTGGGCACACCTTTTCCTGAAAGTTTATAGCAGTTTCAGATTTTATGATTTCTATCCTTCCAACGAATAAAATAGTTAAGTTTCTTCTATAATATTTAGAGTAGAACTTTCTTTTATAATTAATGCATACTACAAATGAACTTAGTCCATTGACTGACATACCACATTTCCCTTATTGACAGTGTTGCATCTGCTAACAAGAGTGGTCTCATTGCTGCATCCAGCTCTTTAAACTGTTTTGTTACATAAGTACTCTCCAAACTGAAAATTAATATGAAATGTTGTATCATGTTCATCTTTTCTAAATTAACATTCTTCAGTATGCCTCTTTGGTTAATGCAAAGAAGGCACATATTACAGTCTTTTCCATTGAATATAACAAGGGGAATACTCAGTCATAAAATACTAGTTTGGAATGTATTTGGCAGATTTACGGCGATGACTTTGGAAAATGCTGGGTTAGAGAATTAATTTCAAGCATTCTTTTCAATTCAAGCAGCTTGGCTGCTCTGGGGAATTTACTCTTGTTGGTACCAATATTGACTACATAAACTGCAGGGAACTTGGAGCAAATCCTTGGATGTGCAAAAAATGAGCTTTCACAAAGGCCATATTAAATAAGCCACTGACACTTTATGGTTATAAGTAACAGCATCAGATCTGCTATTTATTAAATATGCTAGATCCAGGGGAACTTTACTTAAAACATCCTTGTGGAGGGATAAGAGCTGTAGCACGGCTCTGCTCTGTCATAACCCTGAGGTTGATTTACACAGGCTCTGTCTCTGCCACAGTTTATACTACCTTGATGGCCAAGAAGATCAGTAGTGAGACAGCAATAACATAGCTATCATTACTAAATGCTTTTTTCCCTTGGGCATTCCAGCCTGAGTGGTTGAGGAAACTTGAAGTGAAAAGCTGACTTCATAACTTTCCAATTTCTTTGATCCAGGTCAAGACGGGAATCAGAGTAGGAACAACAAAAAGAGTGTACCAGACAGTGATCCTCTTAAACAGAAACAGCCATTAAACCCTGGGGCCGGCCTGCAGAACCAGAAGAAAAGAAGCTAAACATGCTGGAATACTTAAGAAAAGGACTTAAGTTTAAAATATGTGATTGATACCTGAAATTGTTGTTGAATTATGCAAAGCAAAACTATTTCATGGCCCCAGCTCTACCAGAAACTAAAACTTGCCTCTGTCTGGAATTATTAATTAATTAAATTAATTATGTTGTTTCTTTAAATATTTTTATATAATTTATAGACTTGACTGTTGTATTAGGTTACTCTAAGGTTTGAGGACAATATACAGATGTTACCACTGTAGCTCTGTCTGAGGTTAACAGGACTCTGCATGGTTAAATATCACTCATTGCCTTGACAGTATATAATACCCTTAATTCTTTACACAAAAATCAAATGTTAGTAGTGGAGAACATCTGTTTCTGCTCATATATTATAAAAAAATCCCCAAAGTTTAAAAATTGGTAGCAGAGTTGTGAAATTTTTTCTCAGAACTTAAGTAATCATAATGTTAGCAATCCCTTCTTCCCTGCGTTGTCTGGGCTTTATATTTTTTTAATATTTCATTACTGATTTATTATTTAATTCTCATTTTAAATTAAGCAACAACAGATACTCTTGTTAATACTGAATAAATATATTTTGCAGTTGAACTGTTTGAAACTGGAACAGGAAAATAAGATACTTGAAGGTCTATTCAGTTCAATTTTAGGAGTGTCAGCCTATTTCATTCTGTCATGGGGCATCAAGAAAACTTCAGCAGCAGTAACAGAACCATATCACTCAGTGGCACAAAATCTCCAATTAGTCTACTAAGCAAAATGGGTATAGCAGGTACAAGGTGATTTCTGTTCTAAGACTTCTGTTCCACGACACGTCACACTACACAGACACACAACTGCCAAGGTCTTGTGCCATGACTCAAGGGAGCACAATGCTTGCTCCAACAACCAACATATACATATCCACCCAGACTTCAAGGTACAGTACTCCAGCCTCTGGCTCAGACTTCTGAGTTGGACTTTGAGGAGGTGTGCCCCAGCAAACTATTTTTCCATGGTTTACTGATTTCTAAGCTGAATGGTCAGGAAAAGCCACCAATGGCCTTATTAAACCACTTGACCCCCTAGCACGGTCATTAAAGTGGACAGGTGGGAATCTCTGGAGCCAGAGCCTAAGGATGAGATGAGCCCACTAAGTGGGCCTTTGGCTGTCCCTGCAGGTCACCCAGCTCTGTGGGCTTCCATTCTGAAAGGCAGCAGCTTTGTGGCAGCCAAAGTCCCCAGCGCAAAGGGGGATGAGCCTCTCTCAGGGTCAAGGTCCCATCTTTGAGGCAGCCCTGGCTCCACAGTGGCTTCGCTGCGTGACCAGGCAAAGATTCACAAATCCAAGGAACCACATCTTTCTTCTTTATTTCCCCTGTGAAAATTATAATGAATATTAAAAATTTCAGTCCATTTGACCAAACTAAAACTGCATGTCTCAACAGAAAAGGATTCTCATGGGAAATTTTTGCCCCGATACAGTAACTTCTGCTTGTGACTGAGAGATTTTCTTTCTAGCTTTTCCATGTATCACTTTTTTTCCAACATATATGTCACAGATACCGATTTACTAAATTAAGATTTTTCAACAGTAGCCTAGTCTTTTTTAAATTCAACGGGAAAAACTCCAGGGTCTTGCTTCCACCATTTATCTGGATTGTTTAAACAATTTAAAATCACATTATTACATAATATATGTTCTATTTGTCACAAACGGTGGTAATTTAATTTAATATAGTAGCTCTGCAGTTTGCATATTTTTATAAATACTTAACAAGTAACTTTACAAAAATGTTCATGCTTCTTTCTTCTCATTAATGTTTCATTGTTGCAACATTGTTCAGTAATATAATAAAATGATTGTTATAGCAAGCAAGACATTAAACATTTTATAAGAGGTTTTATTTGGTGAGTTAGCCAGATATTACCTCCTAGATAAAACTTCATCTGCAGATGAAATACCTTCCTGTGTGTCCTTCATTCCTTTTTCCACCTACTGCTACTGTACCACTGTATTTTACTTATGTTAAGAAAAAATTGCTAGAGATAGTGCAGAAAACACTGTATCAGCCTCAACATTTTCTCCTTTTTCTGTATCTGCTTCCTATTCATTACTGGAGTCATGCTTATGTCATCTGGACATTTCTCATGTAGGGTAGAAGGTTATCACGTAGATAACTCCAATTAGTGTAATAGTGCCTCAAATTTTTGCTTATAAAATGTTTCTCTTCAGAGAGGAAATGGACCAGTGTAGGTAACAGGAAACATTTCTTGGATAAATAAGCTGTGTTCCTTTCTTCTAGCTCAAAACCAAAGTAGCTTGCACAGTTTTAGATTTATTCCATATATTCATGAAAGCTGTCGCCTCCTTACATTTTAGAGGGAGCTGGTGGTACCAAAGCCTTTATCTCGGACTGCTTCCACCTGGCTTCATTTCTAACTCAGGGGTACATGACGTGCCCAAACCTTTGACTTAGAAAATTGTTCCTGTGTTTTCAGCCCGTGTAACTTCATTTTAATTTCTATTGATAGCAACTATAATCATATCTAACAACAATTTTGACACAACCTCTGAATACACCAAAAAAATACTATATACCAGAGATCCTGAACTTCTTCCTTTACCCCATTCTCCCACCCATTTTATTGTGCCCTTCAGAAATCAGCCCACTTTACCACTTACATATAATAATCTTTGTTCTTCACTTGAAATCATATATAACTTTCATTTATAAACACTGCTTCTGCTCAGCAGTATTTAAAGAATTTTAAGCCTTCTTTTTCCCATAGTCAGCAAGAAATAAATTCAGTACTGATTAAGAAACATTCTCAGTATTTTTATGTATAGCATTTTTATGCTATGTTATTGGTCTTACCCAAGACCAGTAAATAGAGTACTGGTTACATTTTCTTTTCTTTCTCTGTGATAAGAGAATAATCCCTCAGATACACTTTGTAAAACTTTTAAAAATCTTATGTTTTCATGGTATAAACGAGTTTTGCTAGCACATACATTAGACTGGAGGCATAGACACGAGTTTATTAAATTAACCACGAGATTTTTTAAATGTACTGAAGGGATATTAGGCTGCATCTCTAAAAAGCTCGCAGGAGCTACAGATGTGTTGAAAAAAGTTAGAAAATCTCATTTTATTTGTTTAACTGGAAAGTAATTGTTCTTATGAGTGGGAATATAACATAGCAGAATCTTTCCAGTCAAATGAAATAAATATTTGTAATAAAAAACAAGGGGGTTTTTTCCAAAAGTTTTTGCCTGTCAGGATCTAACCATACATAAAAATGGAGACCTTTGCAAAGCCCTTTTCTGTTTGGGCTTGTTTACATCAAACTTCTGCTTACCGAAATCTCTATGGAAAGGTCTTATGTAAAGCATGGCTGTCGGATTGTGAAAGAGCTCTGCAATCGCATTAAGCTAACACGGAAAACAAATACAGGGGGGAAAAAATAAAGAGGAAAAAACGGTCTTGAATTTATCTACTTACACAAAATAGATTTTATAATTAAAATATTCTTGTGATTTTAATAAAACAAGGCAACTAAAATACAATACACAACAGTATTTTGTACATTTTTCAAATCATAGGCTCATTTGAGTTTATGTTCCTGAGTTTTCTAATGAAAACTAAATTCTAGTGAAGCCAATTTTTCTGTAACAAACCATCCAACCATATTGCTGTTTGTAACTAAAGTCTCTCAGTTAAATCCAAGCCCCTTCACAAAATTTTATCCACTGCCAAAGTATATAGGAATGAAAATGCTCAGTCTTCCAAATTCCCAGGCCTCATGGAAAAGTGGCCTGGAATGACTTTTTCCTGGATCTTTTCAAAAAGCACTCAGCTATGTACTCTGTAGGGCAGCAGAGTTTAGATTCTGTCAGGGCATAGTTTAAGGCAAGTCAGAAGACAGTAGGAACAAAAAACTGCTAATAGGAAATAAGAAGCATTGGTAAAAACTAATCTGAAAAAAAACCATTCCATCCCTCCTACTCCCTTCCCTTAAAAATGTCACCAAGGCTGGAAATAGAATTCTCTTAATTTGTTTTAATTAAAAGTTTCTAAAGAAGAGGGACAATTATGTTGTATTGTTTGAAAACAGCTAATTCTGTTGTATGAATATTGCTGTACTGAAATGGGAGCTGTAAGTTTGGGTGTTTCACAATTTCCCCTGCTTTGTACAGGCTGAGCTGCTGCTTTGCCTGTACCTTCCTAATGCATTTTATACCGTTTAATACAAGGTCTTTGCAGGACAGAAGCCTTTTTCCTAGCACATCACTGGAAACATAAGCTAGCTAGTATCTGCTTATTTGAGCATGAGGAGATAGATGAAGTCAAATCACATTTGAAGCAGGTCAGAAAGATCTATCCAAATAGGAATAGTTCCTTTTAGCTGCTGAGTCACCTCACTGCCCTCTTAGATGGTTAAAGTATTTGACAAATTCATGTTACAAAAATTCTAGTTAAGAAGCAACTAGCTCAAGAATCTAAAATCCTAGCAGTGTGCAAGCTTTATTTTTCCATAAGCCACCCAGCAAAATTGCTCTTGATTTAATCACTTCCAGGAAGACCAAAAGAAGCATGGGTATTTCGGCATTATATCCTCCTGATGGACCTGGCTTTGCTGAGGTTTAGAAATCAAACTTAATTCAGTAAGTGCCTAGCTCTGGTTCAGTTTCTTCAAATATAATCTGCATAATAATAGATGAGAAAAGTATTATACTGTACAAACAGAAGATACAAGAACCTGAGAGGCTAAGATTAGATACAGAGTTAAGATACTGACTCTTTCATGTTTCCCATATGCAGGCTCTATTGTAGTCGATACAAAAATCCAAAATGCCTTGCCCTCCTGGTGTTGCTGTGTTATATGCTATGAGAATGAGTGAATTACAAGATATTTCAGTTAGTAGGCAAAAACATTAATTTGCAGTGAAGTGAAAAATATGCATCATAGAACATAATAAAGAGGAAACCTGCTTTGTTTTCTATTTTATGCTGTACTTTCAGCTCAAGAACATCCTAGTCTGCATTGAAAGAAGTTCACAAAACTGAGGACTGTTTTAGTACAGATGAATGCCTTAACAAAAATACCATTTACTAGCAGAAGTGGTACTTTTTCCTTCAGAGGAATTTTCCCAGATTCATTCTGCTTAAAAATTTAACAGCATGAAATTTACACTAGGGTATAAAAATCAGTAAACTCCCACCATATGATACCTTGATAACTGAGATGCAGCAGTGTATGGCAGCTCTCCTTCACAAGAAGATAGAAGAAACACCATTTCTATGGGGTTGCAGCTGGCACTTTAAATGTTGAAAGCTGTGCCTATATGAAGAAAACTTATTCTATGTGGACATCAGAGCACAATTAATCTTGGATGGTCACCCAGGAATCCATAAAAGGAGCAGCTAAGTAACCCTACCATCCACTATTTCTCTAACACAAGAAGATAAAAATTATTAAGTAAAGGTTTGTCATGCAACCAAGCTTTAAGCCAAGGATGGCTGTAGAAGATCTGTGTGCGACTCAAAAGATGAAAGGGCAAACTTGCTTAGTATGGAAAAAAGGACAAACAATCTCACTAGCTATTGGCTGAATGTTGCATTCACTACCCATAATAATTAAAGCATGTTAACAAATAATTTATGCTACCCTATGTCTCTCAGATCCTACAATTTTCATTCTAAATTTCAGAAATTTCAGACTTAAAAGATGTCAGATAATTTGGAGTGCTCTCCAGTGTACCTTGGCTCCTGAAAACAAAAACCTTTATGAGACGAAAACTAGAACCACATGAAACTGACAAGAAAAGCACACATGAAAATATTATATATCTGGCATTTTTGGATTAATACTGTCACCAAAGAATGTTTTATGGTACACACAGCTAGAGTTGCTCATGTTGTAAGGAGCACATTCTTGACTTGCTATCGATGACTTATTTGCAATACAGAAATGAATGGCTAACAATGAGAATTGAAACTTTGTCATCTTTTCCGTTCTAGCAGAACTAGATGAACATTCAAAATTAACACTGTTTACTACATGTCATTTTTCCTGTTAGAACTGAACCACAAACCAATAATGATTTTACAACATTTGCTTGCTATTCATCACTGCTCACTGACACTTGTCCAAACAAATTACTGCCTATGGATTATCTGAAATGTAAGGCTATTATTTGCACATAATTATATGTGATAGATCACTCAAGTCGCATGTTAGTTAGCTGTTAATTAGTTGATCTCTGTTCCATAAAAGTGAGCATACCTGAAAATCATTTACCTTTAGAATCCCTATGTCATTAGACAGAGATCCAGTTCCTAGGTTTGGGATTGAAGTTTTTTATTATTTTATTTTTTAAATTTTTAACTTTGTGTTGAGGAGATAATCTGACTAACCAGAGACATCTTTCCTGGTACTACATGGAGACCTCAGATTTCAAAGCTCATTCCAGTCTGAGTAAGCTGCCTAACAAAATTTTCATTTTCTTTTCCCTTGACATACAAGTCTCAAGTAATAGGAGAGACATGTGCTTGATGCTGTTCATATACACTGTTCACAGATCCTGATCCTAATCATTGATTACCTATATGCACATGCTGGTCTCACTATATCCCTCCTCAATGGCACACCATTTCAGACACCTGTTACATGCTTAGCTTGAAACTTTTGGCCTTTGAAGAGTCGTACCTAATATTGTTCTTACTTTGCTCATTTTCCAACTCCTTACACCTGTCCTGAATCAAAAAAAACAATATGTAGTGATTGCCAGTCCAGTCGGTGTAGCCCAGTAGTGGTTACTATAGCAGTGTATAGTAGTAGCTCCAAAGGCTGTAGCCCAGAGTCCTGGTAGAACTGGGAATCCCAAACAACACCCAGACTCCTTTCTTCCTGACAACAAAAACTTGGACAGAAGGCAGAAAACCTAGACAAATGTTAGCTTTATGATTTTCTCTACAACAAAGATCCCCAAACATAATTTTACTGATGAGTGGCTGCAGACTTTTTAGTACCTATTTATGTTTTCTTTTCAGCACCTAATTATTTCTTCTTTTCAGCACTTACCTTGAGGATGGGTTTTAACTTCAGATCTACTGCATGGATCTGAAAGGGTTACACAAGATTTGTACTTGGAGTTCCTCACAGTTGTTGAACATTATATTTATGTTAAAGTTACTATAAGCAGTCTGCTTCATCTGGCATTTCATCCTGGTCTCTGACTTTCTATTCAGGCAAAACATTCACTTCAGTCAATGACACTTTTGTGGAAGAACTAAAAGTATGAGCCCAAGACTTCCTTCCACTATGTTACAATGGTGTATCTATACTTCAGACAGAAATGAAACACAGTTTTCTTTCTTGATATGAAGAAAATAGAAGCAATTTTGTAGGTTTCTTAACATAAAATTGTGCAGGCCAAATATTAGTAATAGTTTAAGAAAATATGTAATTTATATCTTTTATATGAAGGTTCAATATGATATTCAAAGTATTTCTAATATGATTTAAGTTAAAACTACCTTGACACAAAGATTTCAATATATTTCCCTAAGTAAGCACTTTAAGTAAGTATTTTTTTTAGTATTGTCTATCTCTAATAGTTCTTCTTTGTTAAAGAAAGATTCAGTAGCTACATGCTGTGGGCATTTCCTCTGATCTTCTGGAGCCATTTCTAATGCTCTATGATTATTACATTTGTATGGGACAGTGATTATAGCATAAGAGATTACTGAAATACAATTATTTTTAGACATCAGGGAGTTGTACATTGCTCCTGGCTGCATCTGTTAAGATCCTGTAAAAACCGGGAGCCAGATGCTGCATGGTATGCAAACACTCTGAGTTGCAGAGATCATGTGTGCAAAGACTACAAAAATACTCTCTAAAAAGTAACTGTGATTATAATCAACATGACAGGCAGCTAAGACTGAATTCTGTCCATTTAAATTGCATAATTCACACAAGTTTATGGGAAAACTTCAGCTGTCACTAAAACTGGTCCTACTTGTGGCAAAATTGCTCTCAAATATTTAATGTCAGCAAGGACTGCTAACAGAGGCAAGTGGAGGAAAATATTTTAGAAAGATAAAAATAAATACCTACTGCTCAAGGAGTGATTGGAAATAATTCACCATACCAGATTCTCAGCAGGTGTAAATCAGTTTAACTCCACTGACCTCTCATCCCCAACCGTCCCTCAGGCACACACCATTTAGCTCTGAGACATGGAATAAAATTCTGCAGTCTGCCTAACAAACTGTGCTGCATCTTATAGTTTTTAATATATGATCTGCATGATTTACTATGGTGTATTTCTCTACAAGTCACGGCTCACTGTAAGCTCTGCCGGCTGTTACAGCCTTAGATGGCAAACACTTACTTACTCCTACACGCATCTATTGAAGTCAGACCCTGTGCTCAACTGATTGGATCCAGAGCTGCAATTTTGATCTAAATACCAGAACTATACGTGATACTTCCTTTGTGCTTATGAATCTGTTCTTCAGATATCACCCCAGACTTAAACAAACATTTCCCTACTTGTAAGTAGCGCAGCACTTGCTGCATTCTCTCTTTACAGTGACAACACCCCTTGCTGAAATACAGTTTGCCATGTTTAAAATGTAATTTTAAAAGATGCATAGACACCAGTTTTAACCCTTTCAAAAGATAGTTATTTTGCCTTTCATGGACGTATGTCTGTGTATACAGCTGCATCTATAGCTACATCTGTATCTACATTCTACATCTTCCTGTATTTAAAGCGCAGGCCTCCAAGGATCAATATTGAGCATACTGCTCTTTAATATTTTCATAAATTGTCTGGATGATGGGATCAAGTGTACCCTGATGAAATTTTCTGATGATGCCAAACTGATTCAGAAGGGAGAGCCACCCTGCACGAAGACCTGAATAGGTTGGAAGAGTGGGCTAACAAGAACCTTAAAGGCCTTGCTCCTGGGAAAACATAATGCAGGAGCACAGCACACGGGGAGCAGCTCTATGACAAGGACCTGAGGATCCTGGTGGACAAGCAGCTCAGTGGGAGTGAACAGTGCTGCTGCTGCTGCAGCAAAAAAAGCCAGCAGGAAGGACACTGAGCTGCATCAACAAGGGCATCACCAGCAGAGAGAAAGAAGTCATTATCCCACTCGGTATCCCAGCATTGTCTTTCACCTGAAGGTGCTACTTCCTGGTCACACTTGGAATACTCTGCTCAGTTTTGGTCCCTGATACACAAAAAAACCATAAACAGGCTGAAGAGGGTCCAGAGAAGGGCCACAAAGAAGATCCAAGGACTGGGAAGCCTGCCATATCAGGAAACACTGCGAGAACTGGGTTTGTTCAGGTTTAGACGAGACCTTATCACTATGTTCCCGTATTTAAAGGGTGGGTATAAAGAAGATGGAAATGCTCCTTTTACAAGGACTCATATGGAAAGACAAGTGGTAATGGTTACAAGTTTATCCTGGAGAGATTCCAATTGGACACGAGGAAAATTTTTCACAATGAGAACAATCAGCCATTGGAATAGTCTCGCCAGGGAAGTGATGGATTCCCCAACACTGCACAATTTTAAGATTCAGCTGCACAGGGTGCTGAGCCATCTTGTCTAGACTGTGCTTTTGCCAAGAAAGGTTGGACCAGATGATCCTTGAAGTCCCTTCAAATCTGGTATTCTAAGATTCTATGATTCTTTGACTCATTACAGTAAAAGACTCCAAACAATTCATGATTGTAAGTGAAACGTTTTTGTTTCCGGATTACTCTTTTTTCTCTGAAATTTTAATGCCAATACTTCTTTTTGCTCTATCTTTTGTAGAAATTAATATGCAAAGGAAGGAAAAGCAAAATCCCTTGTGAGGAATTACCTATTGCTTGTACTTAACAGTTAGCAGACATGAACAATGATTAATAGAAAAAAATTGCAATAAAACAAACTTCAGGGAACACTAACATTCGCACTGACATTTCCATCAGTCAACTTGTTCCATTTAAACACGAAGACATTTGAAAAGCTACTATTCTCTTCTCTTGTGGAAAGCAGGCCCCAATTACCATTAACTTTTGGGATTGCTCTACCCTCCTCTGAAGAATAAACCTGAAGTCCAGCAGTCATTGCAGCCTCTAATGATTTAAGAAGCACTGGATTGCCCTTTTTATAGAAAAGAGCAATACTTTAAAAAATATTTAACATTTCATAGCTACATCAAACTGAGTGACTGTGAACACTGGACCCCAGTATCTGCTTTGGAGCAGAATTGTACTACAGGACTGACACATGTGACTAAACAGAGCTATTTGATTTCACAGTCTTCACAAACTGTATCTAACAGCATTTTCAAGAGCTAAACCATGAAAGGAGAAGAAGCAGCCAACACAAAATGAATATTCAAAAAGCTTCTGGAAACAGGCATGACACAAATCTAAGTATAATTTCAAAAAAAGTAGACATTTCTGATCTTGAAAACCAGAGGTAAATAAAAGAATGGATCTAGACAAGAAGAAAGCTAGAAAAGTAATGCAGGTATTTCTTCATGTGACTCACTTGGGTTTAGAAGGTTATTACTGAATTCATGAAGAGATATACCCAACTCAAGCTTTCCAAAATATAAAAATTTGGTTGATTATGAGGTTTGCTCATGTATGCCTTATTTACTGTCTCCAATAAACAATAACTTTGAAAATGACTAAGTGGTAAAATGGTCAAAATTATCCGGAACAGATTTCTTTTTAAACTGATGACTGCCCTTTTAACCCTATATTTTCATAAATTTTATGGTTGTAAAGACCTTTAATCTCAACTTTGAAAGATTTACTGTCAGTGCATGAATCACTGGGACATGAGGACGGCTCTATATTGACTTGTTCCTCATAGTAACTGCAACAGATTTATGGTAGAAACAAAATTTGTTCAGAAAGAGATGTACAATATTGCACTTCCTTCTACTTCAGAAGAAAAAAATGTAACATCTTTTCACAAAACAGAATATTTATAACACTGAGACCATGTAGTAAAGGAATTATAACACACTGTATCATCTCAAAATAGAAATAATCTTGGGAAAACTCATTTAACTAGAGAACCTATTTTTCATACATTGTGCCAAGTATTTATGTAATCATATTTTAAATAAATATGCCAGAACTTTTGTGAGGGTTTTAACTAGAAGATCAATTTCCATTAGCCAGAAAACTTTAAAAAACCAACAAAATCACACTGCAAAGTGCATTAATCTGATTTCATCTAATGATCATGCTTTAGTTTTCACTCAGTCCCAGACAAATACACAGATTGTGGCCTGGTTGAAAATAACGGAAAAACTCCATCAGCTATTAAAAGAGGTAAAATTTCAAACCAAGTCTAAGCTCGAATAGTGAATAGTATGGGCAAATCTCTGCTTCATTAAGGGAAACACCAAACAGCTCTAATGGCTACTGAGGGTCACAGAGTCATGGCCCATTGCTGAAGATGTTCAGCCTGTGTTAGCTCTAGATCTGAGTTTTTTTTCTGTGAAACATACAATTTTGTCTTAGCTACACAAAATACATATTCAACATCTTATTTGTATCCATCTGTGATGACACTTAAATTCTCGTTTACTTTTCTCTGAACTGCCTTCTGTGATCTCAGTAAGCAGATTTTTTTTAGATAAGCAACACTCATTTCTCAAAACAGATATGTCTTATTACCCACAGGCATGTCTGTGGTGCAAACTGTATGCTCATTTATGGTCAGTTTTGTACATAGAATAATCCTGACTGTGAGAATAAAGAGAGAACTGTGATTCAGATATGTCACAAGAAAGAACAAGGCTAACTTATTTTTGCTGTTTTCTTATGTGGTAAGTTAATACCAACATAATTTTTCATATAAAATGAAAAGTGCTATCACGTAGGATTTATAATGATGTTTAAATATATGTATGGGGTTTTTATCAGTAATCTTTTCACTTCCTCTAAAATCATGACCATAAAAAGATAACTGTACTCTGCCTAAAAGAAAATCTTTTGTTCTTAAAATTATGATGCATTTTCATATCTCTAAGCATTATGTCATTAATATTGTGCTGTAGATTCTCCACTCATCTTATCTCAAACTGATAAAATTCACATATAGAGGACAAGATCCTCAATTGTTTTTAAATTCTGCAACCCTCTGTACAGCCCCAGGAAGGATTCTCATGGGGAAGACATAGTAGGGAAGGGCTACCAGAGCTGAGACCACAAGATATAATACTGAGATTGTAATAGCTGTAAACCCCAGTGAGATATTTGTATAACCAAGTGCTGGAAACTTTGCTTATACATCATATGAGAAATTTAACATCACTTTAAAATCTGTAAAAATCAAAAAGGTGTGGTTTCTTACTGTTTAGTTATGAAGAACTAGCTTGATTCTTCTGCGGGTACTAGACCTTGATTAAGCCCTCTTTTATCACGACTCTCGTGGTAAACTGCAAAAAAAAAAAGGTAAAAAAAAAAGCACTAAATCATGTTTTATGTAAGAGAGTTAAACAGAGAACATAGTTGTGATATGATATAAATTAATTTACATGTACCTTGAAAATTGTCCTGAATATTGGTTATACCTCTAATTTTACAGCCCCAGTCTCTTTACACTGAAAGCAGTACTGTGGAATTGGAAAAGGTCTGGAACTTTGTATTGGGTTGACTCTCTGGCTGCCAGAGAGCCACTTAGCTGCTCTTTCACTGTCCCACTCAAAGAGGATAAGGGGAGAAAGTATCATGAAAAAGCTTTTGGGTCAAGATAAAGACAGAGAAATCACTTACAAGTCACTGGCATCAGGAAAAGATTGATCAAGTTGTGGAAAAATAATTTCATGCCAGTTAAAATAGATTTGGAGGCAAATTAAAACACCACCTTCCCCATCACCAACACTTTTGTCAGCCACCCAATTTCACTCCCTCATTCCCAGGTCCCCTATATCCCCCAACCATATCCAAGAGGTGCAGAGGGGATGGGGAGTGTGAGGTTACTATGAGTACATGATAGCCCCTTCCTGCCTCTCCCTCCTTCTCACATTTTTCCCCAGTTCCAGTGTGGGTCCTGTCCATGGGCTGAAGGTCCTCTCCATGGATCCCAGTTCTTGTGAGGAGAAACTGCTCCAATGTAGCCTCCTCAGGGCCACAGTTGCTGTCATTAGAACCTGCTCCAGCATGGGTGCAATTCCTGTCACCTGCTACAGTGTGTGCTCTACAGGGCCGTGATTCCTGTCAGGGGAACCAGGTCCAGCATAGGCAGTCCGTGGCCACAGCTTTTGTCAGGAAAACTCTGCACCAGCATGAGCTCTCCAGGGCCACAGTTTATTTCAGGAAAGCTTGCTACAGTGTGGGCTCTCCACAGCCAGTAGTTCCTCCAGGCCATATCCGCTGGTTCCAGGATGGAGTCCTGGAGGAGCCGCAGCCTGGATATCTTTAATGGCGTTTCGTCTTCCCAGGCCGCAGGCGAGTCTCTGCTCTGGCACCTGTGGCACCTTTCCTCCTCCTGCCCTGCCCCAGTGCTCGCAGGGTTGTCTTTCACAGTTTTCCCATCACACCTCACCACCTAAGCAGCACTTTGCCCTTCGTCAGGGACTGTCAGAGGTGTTGCCAGGGTGGCTGCCTGGCCCAGGCCTCAGGAGCTACCAAGGGAGCTGGCAGGAGCTGGCTGGAACCGGCTGGAACCGGCTGGAACAGGCTGGGACCGGCTGCGTGCAGCGCAGGGTGGCCAGAGGCCTGTCCCACAGGGCGCCTGCAGCTGCCCCAGTGCCCGTGCCCTGCTAGGGACGCCCTAAGCGACCTGTGGCAATCCCTCAAGGCTCAAGGCACAACGCCTTCCCTGCAAGGCATCATGGATTCGGCCAGGCCTCTTGAGACTCGGGACAAGATGAGGGAGAACATAGGGAACATGTGCAGGACATGGCCACCCCCTGAGCTGCCTGGTGTAGCAGCTGGGGGAAAACAAATGCATCTGGCGAACCAGCTACTAGACAAAGCTGGGAGCTGGTACTGAGTCTCTAAAGAGGAGCTCATGTATGAGCTGAACATTCAGTTCACTAAAATTCAGGGCTATGCTACAGCTGAGCATACGCCTGCATGGTCCTCCAGGACATGAGTGACACTCTGACTGGAATTAGTAAACAGCCAGTTCCACTGTGCTTTCCGCTCCTTTATAAATGTATATGCAGAGAGTAACTGCTCTGTGTGTCTGTATGGATCTCCCCACAAAGACACAGACCAGCAAGTGTAGCTGGATGGAAACTACCACTATGTGCAAGACACACATATGGCCTTTCCTTGACTTTTGGACGTATTGTTTCATAAAAAAGAAAGAAAATGAGGCCTTCCTTAAGAAATCACTGGTGTCTGTGAATTACATTGTTTTTGTAAGGCTCCTTTGCCAAAGTTTGTTAAGGCATCTTGTTTATTGTGTTGCTGTAACACACAATTATTTTGGGAGTGATGTATTTTAGCCACAAAAGCTGAGTATTAATATTCTTTGATAACTGAAGAAACAATGCACTCAGGGTATTCTCTTCTCAGTATAGATTATACTGTGGTGCACCTGCTCAGGTATAATAAGCGCTCACTGAAAAGGGGGAATAACATTTTTTAGACCTGACCCCAATGTATCTAGAACGTGTAAATTTTTAGAATAAGTAAATGGAAAATGAGTATGCTATGAATGCTCAGGTCCATTTTGCAACAGGAGACATAACCCATGGAATATGAGATTAAAATACATATGTACATAGTCTACACATGTATGTTGGGCAATAAGTCTATAGATTTTACAAATGCAAAAAGGCCACATACATTTCAAATACATCCAGCTACAATTAAAACATTTCAGAAACAAACCGAGAATTAAGCCATGTCAAAACCAAAACCTAAAAAAAAAACTATAAAAGCTACTACATGCAGTACTCTAAAACAGAGCAAAGACAACTAAGAGAAACTTTGTCAAGTAGAACAGCAGCACACTTGTTTATTTCATTACAAGTTTTATAGCAACAACTTCTAACATGGTTTATGGTGCCCATTGTACAGATTACTATACAGAGAAAAAAACCCAGCCAAACAAATGGGCAAATAGACACAGCCTACTTTGGCAAAAAACCAGGAACCAGGACAACTAAGCTTACTTGTAAGTGGATGAACTCTTAGTAGTATATCCTTGACATCCTTTGTTATCTGCCTAGTCTCAATACTACTACATCTTCCTTCAATGAGACTGTAACTCGAAAAAAAAAATTCTCTTTCAAATTACATGACAATGATACAGATTTGGTCTTGTTCCTGCAAGCCAACAAAAATTCTTAATGTTTACATTTTCAGGGTTGAAACTTTTATTGGACCTGATAACTATGAAATCACAGATACAGCTGGCAAATAACTTCTTACGAATGTAATGACAGCACTAAGGGCATTTTAAGTTAACATTTTAACAACTAGAGCTCTGATAGCTTGCCAGAAAGTTTTTGTTTTCCCTAATTTTTAAAGAGGTTAATAAATCCATGAAGACACAGTATGGGGACTGGATGGGTTTTGGAATCATACTAAGAGTATCCATGAAAGGAGTACTATAAAAATATTAATTTACATACACAAGATACATAACAATCTAGAAAAATCTTTTTTTTTCATCTCTTCTGAAAAATTCCAGAAGTGTCCTGTTGTTCATATGGCTGTACAAAATCACCCAATTTTCACTGCCTTCTACCATAATTCCTTCTTATCGTATTTTTGTTCTGGATTTAGCTGTAGCTTGTCTAAGATTTTCCTCTGCAACTCTCTTGAACTCTCAGGGCTGGCTCCTGTTTTGAGATGCCTGCTTCCATCCTCACATAGATTAGGAGTTTGTGCAGTAATCATTTTGTGCATATCTAGGATTTCATGCTAGCATCAAAGAAATGACCAGTTGATGAGAAATATTTTCAATATACATTCTCAGGAAGCAGAATCAGACATAATGATTACCATCCTTCATAAAGGTGACCTGGAGTCCATACTCAGAGGTATGATCTCACTGTGATGTTGTCTGATGAAGCACAGTATCACATCTTGAAAAATGTATGTTATGGTATACTGAAGACAAGACTGAAATTGGAATGGCATTTCCTCCAGATGTTTCCTTTCAACAGTTCTCTTCGAAGAACTGTTTCAGTTTGGGTTTTTGGTGGATTGTTTTTCAAGAAAAAAGGGGGTCTTGTGAGGTACTTTTCCTATCTGAAATATAGCTGTTGTCACTGCTGAAAGAACATGGTCCACACACAACCAAAACCTTTCTAATTTGGGGGCTGTTTTCATAGTGCTTACTTTTTCTACGGTCAGCATCATGCGATTCACAGTTGCTAAACTATTAATTGTACAACTTGCACCAATCATTGACTATGTATTTTTTTTTGTTACAAATTGTTTAAAAAAATTAAAAAGAAATGAGAGAGACAACAAAGAACGCTCACATTCCTCTCAAAATATTCAGCCATTTAAGTGTCCTTGTATGGACACCTTTGGAAAATAACAACAATTAAGGCAGTCCTGTATAAAATAACGCTGTCATTATATTGACATAGGCACATACTCAAGCACTGATACAAATTGAAACTATCACTGATGGTAAGTGCTACATAAATTCATACCTGAGTACAAAACTGATCCTTCTTTTCAGCAAAACTAATATCTACTTTTTTAAACAACCAAAGCTTGTGCTTTTACCTTGTCCTCTGGTTTATCTTGCTTAGCAGATGCAACAGACCAATGTCTAACTTAAAATTGCTTTGCAGCTAAGAAATAAATCTAGACAAAGTTTTTTTGGATTGTGTTCCATTCCCATTGCCTCCAATCTCATCAGCAGACACGTGGAACCTAGGGAAGAATAGAAATATGAAAAAAGTAGAAACACAGTATCAAGAAATGTTCAGAATTCTTTTCTATGTAGAGATGAATATGTTGAAACATTAATTAATTATGGGAAATTAATTATGGAAAAGTGTTGATTTAAATAAATTATTAAATATGAAAACAAGAAGAAAACTACATCATTTTTTATGTTGAAATTCTCTGAACATACGTATTTCCTTTTCATCTTAAAGTAACTATATCGAATTAAAATACTTGTTTTAAAAAGCTATAATAACGAAAAAATGCTCCAACTGTGCTGAGCCAGACTTTTGCAAAGGAAGACACAGAGATGGTACATGAAAACACTCTTTGTTTGAATTTCAGATGGGAAAGTTTCAAAAGCTCAGCAATTCCTTTGGGATGGGAAAAGAGGTTACTGCCCAATTCTGCTCAGAACTGGTTATTTAGTTGTGTGTGATCTTGCAACTCAAGAATCTTAGACAAAATTTTAAGAAAGAAAAAAGGATATGCAATGCATCAATCACACATATACACATAATGATTAATTTCCAGTCCTATCAATCTGTAAATCAAAATGCAGTTATTAGTCTAGCTGTTGTTAATTATAATGATCTTTTTGTTTGCTTCTCCTAGTCAGGTTACCATAGCCATTGTCTGTATGACACTATTATATGTTTAAATATTGAAAAGCTCTTTTGGGAGATGTGTCTTTACATCAGCAGCACAACTCTTCAAGGGAAGAAAAAACTTCTTTAAAATATTTCCTAAAAAGAGATCATATGAGTTTAAAGCTGATTAAACTAAAACATTATTCCTCTTTAACTGAGTCTAAATGAAATTCAGATCTCTAAATAGAATATAAGCAAAATGATGAAATTATGACCCTTGCTAACATTTGCTTCTTTTTGGTGCCTCAGACATCTGTGCTTAATTATACTGGTCAGTGGACAATACAACCTCTTCATGCAGGCTCACATGTATCTTACAGCAGAGGGAAGAAGAAGTTTCTTGAAGAACACCTTAGAGGTAAGTGTAAGAGTGTATTTATTTGCCTTCTGTAATTTCTCAGATGACAGCATATGAATAATAGACTTTGTGGCCCATTGCCATTGTTGGGGGGGCGGCGGGGAAGAAGCTTACAGGAAAAACAAGACATAGTTATGGTCTGACCAAACTCCTAGACTTTCCATGTTTCAGTAAATCAGAAAGGTTTAGAAATTTTAAATTTGAAACAGCACTATTTAAGTATTTAGAGAATTTAAAAATTAAACTTTCAAGTCTTTCTAATTAGGAAGAGGAACTCAACCATGGATTGTTTTTACTTCTAATTCAGAGTAGATTTGGAGACACTCTTCCATAAGCAGTGGTAGGCTTACATGACACACAGGAGACCAGGAACAGACATAGCTGAAAGCAGCCATGTCCATGAAGATTTTTAGCAACACGTGCTTTCATGTATTTACAGCACAGCAAAAGCAGTCATGTGATCAGTCACCCAATGCCAGCCCACACACAGGATTTAATTGCCTTCCAACTTAGGGAGTCAAAAAGGGTGTAGTATATGTTCCAAAGAAGAAAGCTGACAGAGAGATTCAGAATCACTATGTTCTTCCTTCAGTGATTTTCTTTCCCTTTTTCTCACCAGCACTGGGATGTACTACAGGTAAGCAATGCTGACAGAGCGATTAAAGACTCAAACCACTGCTTTTCCTAAATTGAACAGCTATGGGGAAGGCAAATTTTTTGTTTGTTTGTTTTCCAGTGACTTTCATTCATACTCCTCCCAAACGCAAAAACTAAAAAACTAAAATCTCAGCAGTAGCTACTACTTCATAATTGCATTTGAAATACTAAATCTTGAAGGACCATAAATGAACTTTTACAGAACTCGTTCATAGGATGTTTGCTGACATTTAGCATCAGTAATTCTGGTTTACTCTAACATAGCTCTTTTTTAGCTGGACCCATGCAGAAGAGTATTTGGACCAAGATCCTTGAGCTCTAGCAGGAGATCAGTGCTGGGGAAATGGATTCCTGCTTCATTTCAAGATAATGTGTAGGTTTTAACTTTGCAGGCTTGCTACTTCTAGAAAGTTAAGGCTGTTACCTGAGAAAGCTCCTAAAGCTGCAGCATCAGTTTAAACCACCCTATAAATACAACCAATACAACTGGCCAGCCACAAAATATACAAACTACAAATCTGATCTAGGTTTGGGAGGTTTTGCTGAGTTATTTTTAACCCAGATCACTTCTCTGATGTGGTTCATTGCTCAGATTCTGAACAGCATCAGTGTAACAGGGGCAGCAGTATGATTCAAGAATGAGCAGCAAGAGACAAGGCCAGTCAGATGAAATGCATACATCTGCTGTAAAAAATGGTGCCAAACTGCAGACTAATATAATTAACAAATCATCCCACTGGCTCCTCTGAAATTGCCTTAGATGGTGAACTAAATTCAAGCACATGAGCAAGTCACTGTGATATTTTCCTTCTAGTGTTATTAACCCCCAGAGGACTGTGGGAGATGTGCTGTTCTGATCGCATAGCAGCAAGATGTTTTGGGGACAATTTTTTTTATTATTTCAGGATAACTGATATATAAACTGATATATATCTGATGTTTGATTTGTAAATACAGGTACTTGGCTTCCAGTGTTGGTTCCACCTTTTCTGCAAATTCTCTTAATCCATAATAAAACTCAAGTTCTCTCTCCCACTACTCCATAATGTCAGTTGCATTTATTCCGCTCTCTGACTGGTCCTGAACCCGAATGGTACTGAAACCTGCAAATATTTCTCAAAATATGGATTTCTCACTCTCCAGTAATTTATATTCCACTGATTTAATTGATGCCTGGTGGATCATGATCAAATCCACTCTAGCAGAGTCTAGGAGACAAAACACAAATTTCCTCCTGACAGGTGAGGTACAGTTCTCAATTTCATATCATAGCTGATAAGCAGCTATTTATGTGCCAATAATTGAATCCCACAACTCTACAATCTACCTTTTCCTGTCAGCTAGGAACCCTGCCACTATCTCAACATCTCAACATGGTTCCTGCATCACGGTGGTGCAACCATGTTACAATTTTTCACCAACTAAACCACAATTTAGCATTTCAGTTTTGAATCATGCCTGTTTTGCTGCTTTGAAAATGAGGGGGAAAACTTTTTGAGCAGTAGAAATGAAGATTCACAGCTGCTGATTGTTTTAACTCCTTTGATGTCAGTAATTGGAAGGAAGATGAATAGCAGCTGAGGAGCTGTTTGACTCCTTTACACGAAACAGTCACTGCTCCACATCAGTGTCATCCAGAGAAGCCCTCTGATGGCTCCAGAGATGAGGACTTAAAAAAAGATACACTGCTGACTGACTGTCATATCTTCCACTGTGCTAATCTCATCCCAGAAACTACACATCTGCATGTGATCAGGACGACATGTTTCACTCCGCATTGCCTCAGTGCCCCGCTCTGGTAGTTGCTCAGCATTTTGCAGAAGTGTTAAACTTTCCACATTTCCCCTAACTGAATGAAAACGAAATGGAGGTTTTATCCCAACAAGCTTAAAATGCCATGTTCTGAAATTCCATTAGGGGATGATAGTATGCCATCTCACGTTATTTCTAATGTGTATAATATTTGATAGTTGAAATCATACTGGATTTTATTCCAGATACAGTAGGTAATCTTTGTAACTAAAATTTTCGTTTTGAAGTTCTGCTGTTCTTGTTCCTCAGGTTCAAAATACCGTTATACATAGGTTATCCATATATAGAGATTATTATAGCAACAGGGAAGTCCTGGTATTCAAAGGACTTCAATGAGGCAAAGTTTGTAGATAGAAGTAACAGCCTTGACTTCAGGATGAACACAGCTCCGTATGAGCTTAATCAAGAGTCAGCAACTGATTGCTGAAAACATGCACAGTAAAGCTCCTCACTAAGATCAAGGGAGCCCTTTCAAGGTCTGCTTAATACCAGACCTCTTGCACAATGCTCATTTTCCTTTGTTCCTTTGCTGTCTGGAGGCATGGCTGCTAACTTTGTCAGCAACTGAAGAACTGAACAGGAATGTGAAAAAGTTACTCTAAAATGTAAAAGAAGCGATGGGGGGTTGTTCTGACTACACCACACGTGAAAGGAAGGAGCCATCAGCAGTGAGCAGTCTTGCGCAACATGGGTAGGCCAGGCTTACTGTACTCTGCTTCTGCGGCACTGGTTTCAGGAACCAAATACCCCCGAGCGGGGGACAGCAAGGAACACCGTCTCAGCACAGCGACCGTGGAGAAGGCTTTCAACACAGGGGTACTGGGTTTTCTTCCTAAATCTAAAAGGAAAACTCAATCTCCTTCATACTTCCTTTCCCAGAACACGGTCCTGCGCTTGGGTAGAGCTGCCCGCCCGGTGCTAGGCGGGAGATTTTAGGACAAGTTTGCAGCATCTCCCCCCTTTGCCGGCTCAGCCAGGTGTGCCGAGGTGAAGCGAGGGGGACGCGGCCCTCTCTGCCCCGCCGGTGTCGGGATGGCCGCGTCCTAGGGGGCCGTGTTCTGCCCGGGGACACGGGGTCCCGGGGACCACGTCCCTTCCGCAGCGTCCCCGGGGGCGCGGATAGGGCGGGGAGAAACCCGACCCCCGCCGCCTGGGAAGAGAGACGGGCTGCGGCCGCGCTGGAGGACGCGATTCCCCCATTCGGCGGGGACACCCCCAGCCCGGGCTGCGGGGAGGGAGACCCAGGGCGGGGCAGGGCGGGGCGCGGCGCGGCGCTGCCCTCTGCGAGAGGCGGGAAGCCGGCGTCGGTGCGCTGCCGGCCGGCCGGAGCCATGCGGAGCTGCGGGAGGGCGCGGGGCGCTGCGGGCTGGGCCGCCCCGCTGCTCCTGCTGTGGCAGTGCCTGCCGACGGCGCGGCCCTACAACCTGGACACGCAGCACGCGCTGCTCTTCCGCGGGAGCAACGGGACCCTCTTCGGGTACTCGGTTCTCCTGCACGGCCACGGCGAGGAGCGATGGTGAGTCCCCTCCCGGCCGCCCCGCGAGGGCCCGTCGCGCCTTGTCCCGGCCGCGGCTCCCCTCACGCTGCCGTCTCTGCCCCGCAGGCTGGTGGCGGGCGCGCCCCGGGCCAGCTGGCCCGCCAACGCCTCGGTGGTCAACCCCGGAGCCATATTCCGGTGCCGGATCGGGGGGAACTCCAGCGGAGAGTGCGAGCAGCTCCAGCTGGGTGAGTTGGCGGTGGGGCGTGGGTGAGGAGACCCCTGCGCGGGGCGGTGGCCGGGGACGGAGGGTCGGTGCCCGCCGCCCTGCGCACACCGCGGCTCCGCTCCGCTGCCTTGCGGGTTGTGCTGGGCCCTCCTGGCTTAAACTGGCTGCTGCCTCTCGCTGAGGGGTGAGATCAGCGCTACTGCCCCAGGACTGTAGCGGCGGCATCAAGAGAAAACGTGCACCAAAGCTTGATTTGGGGAAGTTAGGTGTGACAGCTGCCGTTCCCACAGCCGTTTCTCACCTTTCAGCCTCCGGGTCAAAAGCCCGATGAGAGTTTCGGTCTGACTCCCGCACTGCTCTCCGAAGCGCTAGCGCAGCTTTCAGGGCAGTGGGCGAAGCTTAGGGATGGGAGGGCGGAAGTATGTGCCTAAATCACGTTTTCTTCTGCAAAGCCTTCCTTTCTTAGAAGCCACCTTAAAGTAACTCTGAACCACAGTTGTCTTTCTGATGAGTTCTCCCTGCTTGCAGGTTTATTGAAAAATTGAGTTTCAGGGGAACAAAGCTATTTTTGACTGAATCAATTTTTACGAGTCCTGCATTTAACTTAACTTCTCTCTATCTCCACAGTCTCCATGCTTAGGAGATGTAACTGACTACGCTTATCCAACTTTCAAGTGTTTGATACTTGTTAAAAAGGAGAAGGTTTTGCAATGGGTTACCGTGAACATGTGTGAGTTGCTTTGGGCTCTCTTCCTGTCCTGCTTGCTTACAGAGCCGTTCACTCTATTCATATACTATGTATATGAGAATCTCTATTCATATAGTATGTATACTATGAGAATCTTCAACTTTTACTCTGCCACCTTCTAACCAAGAGGTTATCCGTTATGAGCACGCTGCCCAGTAAGGATTAGCGCGGGAAAGGCCCTGCTATCAGAGTATTTGAAAGCAATAGCGCGCCATGAACTGGTGGGCTGTCAGGGCAGGGCTCAGCATTCTGTGACAAAGAAATGGTAAACCAATTATTTCTCTATATGTCTGTGCATAAAATGTAGAACTGACAGGTTCTGTCCAGTTGTTTGACTACCAGTGGGTATAAGAGTTATATTTTGTAACTGGGCTACAAAAACATAAGATACTTCAGTGGTGTTTTACTTGTAGTCACATAATAAAAAGATGAGCAGTTGCTACTAGAAAGAATGGCTATTAAATTTATACCAGCCCAAGTAGTTTTTGGGGGGCTTTTTTGAGTAATTTCATTCCAATACTATATCTGTTGAAAAGTTATACATAAAAAAGGGTTGGGTTTTTTTTTTTCCGACTGCTTGTTTGTGAGAGGAGGCTTGCAAAAAGTCAAAGAGGTCAACTAAAGTGGTGAAATAGAATATGCTGAGAGTCAGTGAACCCCCGTTCTTGGATTGGTGGTAAAAATAGTCCTTTACTGTGTGAAGGAAGGAAAGGAAAGGAAGGGTTGAAAGTTTCAGGTTCTTTCAAAACCACACACATCTGCAGTGCCTCTCAATTTACTCATTTAGCCAATGGAGAAACAAAAGCTCCAAAGAAATAATATGATGGGTTTTTCCTCAATAACTTAGGGGATTCTAAGTGAAATGATGCAACAGCTATATGAAAATGTTTATGTGGTTTCAAAGGCTTAAGTTAACATGGCCTCTGTTCCCAGGTTTAGAGGCTGTAGGTTACCCAATGTAGTTTACTCTCCTGTCCTGTACTTTTTAAAAAAATAGTTATACCACATGAGATTTTTGGAAACTGTAGGTTTCCTTTACTGCTAGATGACATCTTTGCATCACTAAGGTTCATCTGTAGTATTTCTGAAGTTAAACAGATGCTGAAAAGAAGTGCTGTATTGTAAAACAGGTCAATGAGGTCAGTGAAGAAGCCAAAGGCAGCTGTGGTACACAGGATGTGAATGAAGAGGGGTAGTATCTGAGGTCACAGAAATACGCAATGGAACTTGCAATTACAAAGCAGAACTTAATTATCTCTCGTCTAACTCGTTCAAGTTTGGCTTCTGATCTCACAGAATAGGGAATTTCCTTAGAAAAATGTGTGGTGATACACTGCTGAACAGGTACAATGAAAAATAAGTGTTTCTATCTTGCTCTTAAGTAATTGAATTCCCATTTTGTTCTGGTAAAAGCATCTTTGAGGTGGTAAGTTTCTAATTATAACTCATAAAAAATTAGAGGTGATAACAGGCAATAGAAGTGGCTTTCCAAATGGTGGGCTTCTGTAATAAATGGATGTGAATTACTTAGAGACGTAAATATGTTAAAATACTTTGTGTTTCCTTTTCAGTAAAGTAGCCTTGAAACTGACGTAATTAATGAAGGATTCATGGACAATTAGGAAACCTCTGATCACAGAAAACTGCTGTTGTATTTTTATATGTCGCAAGTTCCTGTCCGCTTCCTCAGTAGCAGAAGAGCTGCTGGGAATAGTCTTATGGTGCAGTCATCACAGTGTCTGGGATAACTCATCCAGACATACTTTAGAGAATTTTAATGTTGTTCAAGGTATTGCAGGCCCTGGGCTGGTTGAAGAGCTGAAAAGAGCCATGAGATACGCTAGGAAGTCTGTCTTCCTAGCCCCTTACTGGCACTTTTAAATCTCTCTCTGACTGATTAATAGAAGAGTTTTCAGAGTCTCTTTTTGAGTTGTAGTACTTCTCTTTATGGTGTCAAGTGTTCTAGACTGCAGATTTATTTGTAGTTGGAGTATTTTTAAATAATGGCTTATGTTAGATGCAGAAGCTTGTAGTCCAACTTAAGGCACAAATACAAAATACAGTGGTTCGGGTTGAAGCACTAAGTGTCCATCTTTTAGTCTTGAATTTCGCATCCTTGCCCACGTCCGTTTGGGGTAGTCATGGATTATGGCAGAGGAACTACATGAAGTTCTTTAGACATTTTGGCCTATTGAATTTTGGACTTAAGAAATGTTACAGAAATTCTTCAGTAGCACTGGCTCTCAGATTTGAAACTGTGATTGACCAGCTAAAGTATATAGGAAACAGTTTGTGCAGTTTGCCATGCAGTTTGCCATCCATTCTAAAGAAAAAATTAGTTTTAACTACAAATGAATGCAGGAAATTTAGTGCATACTGTTTAACATAAGGCCAGAAAGCTCTGCCTGCAGTTTCAGTCTTGCTCCCTTCCTTTAAGTCTCTGCTACAATTAACCTGTGAAGAAATTGCCCTCTAGCTCCCCCAGCTGAATCATTACAATGGCAAAGTGAACAGTTAATGGTTTTCCCCAAAAGGCAGAACTGTGTTTGTTCAACTTTGATTTTGGTAAGTTTGGTTTTTGGTAGTTTGGCTTTTTTATGTTGCTTACGTTGCTCATACCTCGCAAGTGATCTCTTTCAAATAGCCATACTATTCCAAGGAACATGGGATCTTCTGGACCTAGGTCTGTTATAGAAGTATGAAAACAGGTATCATTTAAAAATGTTTTGGGTAGAAGTCGTTTGAGGTGTGTAAGACGGATAAAACCTATCAGATCTGTTAAAAGAGAAAATATTTCCTGGGTGAGTAAAAATAGACTCTGAGGCCCTGACATCTGGAGCATGGTATCAGAAAGCTTATTTCCTTGGCAGTAGGCTTCATAGTTTTCATCAGTTAGCCGTAGGACCAGAGGAGTTATTGGGGGATTAAATGGATCATGAGAGGCTGTTGGGTATGGAAAACACTGGAGCAAGTTATGTAAAACTGGTTTCTCAGATGACGTTGCAAACCTCTGTATTATAATCCTTGAGGCCAAAACCAGAAGTGGCTTTGTAAGTTGTGACCTTATTTATATGCAGTTGCATTGTTTCTGTGGATGTGTTCAGAGGGGATTTTAGTGAAAGTGTATCTTCCAGCTGTGTAATGTACACAGGCATGGGCAATTACTTATTTCTCAGTGACTTTATGACAGCACATGCTCCTTTTCCCTGAGGCAACCAAGCTGCCATGTCCTTTTGAGCTTATGCAGTGCTGCTCTCTTGCTTGTGCAGAATACTGCATTTTCTCATTTGATAAAGCTTTTATAATGTCATACACTGAGCAGGGACTCATCAAGGTGTCTGGGATGTCAAGTTCTCACTTCTCTCTCCCACGAAGGTCTGTAATTTTCAAGGCGGTTGAATACTTGCCAGTCAGAGAAAGAGAGGAAGCACAAGGCAGCAGGTCAGCAGAGGGCCAAAATAATCCAGAATCAACATATACTGGAGTAAAAGAAAAGGGGAATGCAAGCCAATGAGTGTCAAGGAATGGGGGTGCTTTTTCTTGTTACAAACCTCTGAAACAGGCACAGGAATGAAGCACTGAGACAGGCTGAACTTACTCATCTCTCACATCATCATTGTCTGGTTTTATTTGATGTACTGATAAAAAGTCTCAATCGCTTGGGATCTAAATTTGTTTCCCTGGTCTCTACTTCTTCCATTTCCTGCAAATCCACATAAAAGCAAGTCCCGGGTAAGTCATTGTTATAAGAGGATGGAACGCATTGCTAGAAGGGAGTTACCAGAAGTGCCTTTTGCAGTTTAAAGGAGGACTAATTCTTACACATGGGAGTATAATGGAGTTTTTTTTTCTGAGGAGACTTCAATCAGGTTAACGTGCTCTATAATTCATGCAAACTATGGAAATATCTCCCTTAGGAAGTGATAAGTTTTCCATGACATAACTCCAAAATTCAATTCCAAAACTAAATTCCAAACTTGTTTCTGAAAAGTGCTATATATTCAGTATGTGGAAGTTCATGTCTCTGACATTAGCCAATAGGATAATCTGTGTATTTATTTAAACTCTCTAATGCATTGGACAGTGATAAATGCCAGTTCTGCTGTCAGCACAGGTGTTTTGTTCGGTGGGTTAATTGTTGCAGGCTTTTTGGTGGGACAAGAAGTGAGAAGGTGTGGGGTGTGATTTATGGTTTCTATGCAAACGGTGTCCCATCAGCATTAGTACTCTGTGGTCTGTACTGGCGTCCTCTTCGGGGGAACTAAACTAAGCCTTAAACCTCAAATGTTTTGGGTTCGCCTGTAACTATTCAATCTGAGAAAGTCTTAAAAATTATGCGAAAGTATTTGTTCAAATGACATAATGTGTTTCCTTATTTTGTAAGAACTTTTTTTTCATAAGCTGACATGCTGATGCATGGAAAGTACTGATTCAATAATTCGATTAATGATTATTTGTACAAACATCTTAAAAATGAAAAGCTTGCTTTATATAACTTAGAATAAATGTGTAGCTTCTCCTTACCCTGGGGACCATTACTGCTTTCCAGAAGAAAGCAAGTATTTGCTAACTTGGCAATACTATAGCTTTTTGGGATGTGGGGGCAGAGTCAGAAGAAATTTGAATGTGTTCTCAAGGTTTTTTAAAGACTCCTTAAGAACAAACACTAAGAGCTGCTGCTGAATGGTTGCAACAGTGAAAGGAGCATGCAGGACATGCATAGGTAATGATCTGACACCCCCAGTAGAGATTGCAGTTATACAACCTTTATTTGATAGCCATTTGCAATAGAGATTGTTTTAAGGTCTGCTACCAATAGATATATAGTTGGAGAGATGATTGCTTTAGGCTAGAGTTTAGGTGGCACTCACAGGTATTACTTGTGTTTCTTATGAACTTTTAGGCTGAAGAACACTTACAGAGACAGCTTTTCACTAAAACTGAGTGTACTGTCACTTTCTATCTTACTAATGATGGAGAAGCCAATCCTCACTGCCAGCCTGTCACGTTCGGAGCCAGTATGCTCCCTTTGGCTACCCACAATCATACCTTTGCTCAAGAAAAAAGTAAAAAGTCTACATGACCTGTGTAAGACAGTGACAGAGGTCAGATCCACCAAACCCGAATTACTGCATTGTCCGCCCAGACAATGGTGCTCCTGTTGCCCACCACATTGTTCTTTACTTTGTCCCTCTGTTCAGAGCATTGGTCCTTGTCTCCTAGGCAACCCCAGTGGAGAGCGCTGTGGGAAGACTTGTTTGGAAGAGCGGGATAATCAGTGGCTGGGTGTCAGCTTGTCGAGGCAACCAAAGGAAAGCGGATCTATTGTTGTATGTATTAACCACTGGATCTGCGTGTCTTTGTCAGACTGCAATCGCCTTTCATATGCTTCCATGTCAAATGCTGTGTCCGTTTTATGTCCATAGGCTTGTGGACATAGATGGAAAAACGTATTTTACATGAAAAATGAGCACAAACTGCCACATGGTATTTGTTTTGCCATCCCTTCTGATTTTCGAACTGAACTAAGCAGAAGAATATGCCCGTGCTATATAGGTAAGCAGAATGCTTGAGTCCTTTTGTAGGGAAGGGTGAGATACTCGATTGGATGGTGCAGTTTGTGAAAAGCCTGTGTTGCTCTGAGAAGGTGTTCTGCAGCCAAAGGTTTAGGGGCTGAGTGCTGGTGATATGATCCCAGTTTGTGATGTAAAGATGTTCATCAGTTTAAAGAACTGCTTTCAAAAGGCAAAAAAATAATTGAAACAGGGCATCAGAATAGCTTTTCCCTGGACTGCATTGCTGAAGGATGTGTGCTTCTCGAAAACAGGCCAGTAGAGGACATCCTCCCTTCCTTTACTCTTGTCATTTGCTTGCTCTGCTCAGGAGAGTCTCACCAGCAGAGCAGCAGAAATACCTGCAAGTGATTGTTGCCATCTGCTCCTTAGCCTTTGATACAAAGGTGCTATGCTGCCTGTCACAGTGTGTGTCCTTGTCCCTTACTTGCCTTCTCCCAAGGCTGCTGCTGTGGCATGAGACCTTCAGGGGCCTTTCCTCGGAGAACTTCAGGAGCAGCATAAGAGTCAAGACCTGAAGCTATCAAATGATTCCATCCATGCTTTCCCATTCTTATCTACCACCCACCCAGGAGAACGATCTCGTGCCCTGATCTCATGCCCCTGTGCCTTGCCAATGCAAGGATCAGCTGACAATCTGACCTTTCTGTGCAGACAGAGTGATGCCGTCAAATGTCCCACTGCTAGCTTTGGAGGCTGTTACGAGGGGTGGTGAAATCATCCTTTTATCTTTGGAGACTTTAGGTGTACAAATCTATGTATGGAATGAAGGGAACCCTGATGGCAGGCAGTCAGCAAAGAATTGCAGGAAGCCAGAGCTGGGCCAGTGTTGGATTGCTGAGGATGAAAGCAATATGTCAAAGACTGCCATAACACAAACCCTTCATGGCACCAGTGGAGCACAGAGCAAGTTCTATCAAGATACATAATGCTGTCAGTCAGAGTATGCCGGAATTACAGAGTGGAAGAGTACCCAGATGTGGTGCTGAAACTATTTGGCTGTTTTGTTCATGGAACAATTTTGAAAGGGAAGTATAGCCTTCAAAGTCACAACGTTTCAAAAGCAGGTATGCTCAAGTGATACATAGTATTTTGAGTTTGTTACAATACTATATGCATCCAAAGGCTATATAGTGGAAACCAGTGGTTTTAGTTTTATTACAGATCTGAAAACCGACTTTTTGGGTGGGGGAAGGGTTGTGGTTTTTTTTTTTTTTCTAAGTTGTCTCAACTTCTGACAAAGACCTACATGGAACTACATGCTTCTCATCCTTTTTAATATTTATATATATATATAAATATATATATATATATATTTATATATGCCCATTCCCAGATCATGCACGAAAGTTTGGAGAAAACCATGGGTCATGTCAGGCTGGAATGTCTAGTTTTTACATTGAGGTATGTATTAAAGATACCAAACATCTCTCTGTTTATATACTTACTTTTATGTATACTATATAGAAGTGTATATGTAAATGCAAATATCAACGCGATATTTTATTGTGTGAGGGAAAAATCACTTTTCTAATTTCTTTTTAATTGTATCTTGCTATGACTTGCATGATAATTTCCAAGTAAGATTTTAATTTTTATTCCCAAGGATACTTTTACACCTTACTAAATCCAAAGTTATTTTTCTTCTGGAAAAAGGGCATGGATATAGCAGAGGATGAAATTTTATTATTCTCTTTAATCTGTTTGATGTAACATTAATAATGCTTACCTTCTTGCTTTACAGAGTAATATTCTATATTATTTAATCTCCATTCCACTCTAAGATTGTAATTTCTAAAAAACTCTTTTGAGAAGAGAATATCCTGTTTGTTGCTCTGTTTTGTTCTTACGGTTCAAAGCTTTTAATAACCATATTTTTACAAGGTCTGGAAAATATTATCTGTAATCTAGTGGTAAACCGCTGTGCTGAGCCAGATGCATCTCCAGTAGCATTTCATAGAGTTCACAGGAGATCTAAAGAAAAGCATTTTACTTTTTTTGCTTATTTTCATGAATATTTCAATGTGAATAACATGGCTTTGTTTTACTTTTCTTTTAGGACTTAATTATAATGGGAGCCCCTGGATCATTTTATTGGACTGGTTCTGTTTTTGTATACAATACAACTGCGAATACAATCCACGCTTATACAGATTCAAATAACCAAGTAAAATTTGGCAGTTATCTAGGTACTTAAAATGTTTAATACTTTACTAAAATATAAGCTGGTCTTAGGATGAGTGCACAGTATTTTTCAGTGTTTTCACTATTAATCCCAGAAGCAATGGTTTTAAAGATGTATTCTGATTTTGTTAAATATTACTTTATTATAAGGCTTTGTCTCTGTTGTTTTTATGAGGAAACTTCTCAAACATTGGATTTCTATTCTTATCATCTTTCCACTGACTTTTAATCATTTCTTGGTTTAGAAGGTAAAGATACTTTTGATTAGCCATGGGTTTGACTTTACTCTTAAGTCTGAAATGCTGCCAAGAGCTGTCACAGAAAAAGACAATGATTTTACATATAACAGAAATACGAAAAGATTGTTACAGTGAAAGCTGCAAGCAAGTCTTAATTGCGTTTTCAGTTAGGGGAAGTATGCTATGACCTTTAGAGACAAACTTTCCTCCAATGGTTATTTTATTTCTTTTTTTATTCCAAACATATCTTGATCTGGATATGTGGGAAGGCAAACCTCATCTATAAATGTCTGCAACCAAGGCCATAAAGTTCTACTCATGTACCTATATCCAAGTAACAAGCTGAATTTAGTGCTACAGTTTGGAAAGGTTTATTCCAAAAAACATCAGCAGCTTCAGTCTTCTCACAAACACTAAGAAAAGCTCATCTGTCCTTCCTGAATTCCCAAACAAGAATGTTTTTGCTTGTGACCATTGGTTTTTGCATTTTCCCATTCAAAGTTCCGGTTCACGTGGATAAACATTTCCTGTTTCTGATTCCACTCCTCTGACAATAGGAAGTTGGCTTATGTTATGAAATAGCTCTTGTGAAACGTAGTTAACTCACACTTCAGAATTCAGTTCTGAGCTGCAAAGGCCACAGTGACTCTGTGGGAAAGCCAAGCAAAAGAGAAGCTGGGTGGTAAAAGGGGATCAGACACGCAGATCCCTAGGGTCAACCAGTAGAACTAACCTTTCACAGGACAAAAGAAAAGCTTCAGAGAATGCTCCAGCTTTCCAGTAATAATCAGCAGAAAAAGTACTGCACTTGCCTGGGGGAAAAAAGTTCATTCCAGATTTCTGCTTCTACAATTATATAAATGAGAATTTCTGTAATGAATGAGTCAAATCATTGACAGCCAGAAGCCAGACACAGGCAAATGGGTGAAAACCTGCATAAGGACTGTGTTGGGGAGAGTGTAGGGAAGGCCTTTCCACACAGGTGTGGTCTCATAGTTTCCCTGGCCATATAGGACCTGAAATCAGCTGGAGTTTGCTTCACAAATACTACTCTAGTGATCTGGTGCATGTTGGCTCAGCAGAGTCATGTCTTCTAAACTTGCCCTTCTACAGGAAAGTGAAGAAGGGCCCCATTAACTCATCTGTGTGTCTTTACAGTAGCAGCGGTGATAAACCTTGGATTTTGCATTTTCATGCTACTTTAACCTCTGCTTCCTTCCCTCATAATAATCCATAGTGTGGCTGAAAGAATTTAAAGGTACCTTCTTTCCCCTCCCTCAGCTTCTGTCCCATCTTTGTAATTATTGAAGATAAAAATCTGTTCAGGGTTAATTCTGTTACCAAATTTTTTTTTTAGAAGTCTGAGTTTGTTTCTCCCTTAAGTAATGAATAAAATTATCCCTACCAAGTGGTGGAAGAGTGTGACCAGAGTGTAATTCAAGCTTGTGATTAGATACAATTATCTTTTTTCTCTTTTCTTCTTCTGGTAGGGACAAAGAAGTTGGCATCTTTATTTATGTTTTTCATTAAACTGGTAAAGAATAATAATTAAGAAACTAGAGATTACAGGAAGTGCAAAAGTATTGTAGCATTTTCCATATGTTGAAAGAAACAAAGCTGTTCATGTACCAGACAACTGAAAGAAAGAAGGAACTTAGAAAGACTTTGGTAATACATAACTCTAGGTAGTATTTTCTTGACTACTTCAGAGTCTCTTGGAGAGTAGTAACTGACTTTTATAAAAGGAATTTTCAAAGTTTTTTAGTCTTTCAAATCAGCTGGCCCTGATGAAAGAGTAACCTCAGGCACTTAACAAACTGCCTTAAAGAAATCATAAAGTAAAAGACAGTTCCTTTTAGAAATCTGAGAAAGACAAATAACATTTCAGAAAACTGAAAAACTGTAGCAATGGTAAAGAGAAGGAAACTATGGAGTTGGAAATAAAATTTCATTTCTCTATGCTTTTAAATTTAAAGTATCAGTTATGTGGTTTCCCCTCCCCCTGCCAAATATTTTAATACCATTAAAGAAAAATGAGGACTGTGATTACTGTAATTTTTGTGTATGTTTGGCTTTTTTTTTTAAGTTCTTAAGAATTAGTAATGTTTATGCTTTAGCAAAACCAAAATAACTGAAAAATAAATGTCAGAGGAGGTAAATTAAAGTTTATCCTTAATTTTTTGTTTAGTAAATAAAAACTAGGTGTTAACCTTCAAGTGATAAATTGCCCTGTTCATCTCTTTTAGCTTAAAATATAAAAAGAAAAAAGGTGTCTTAATGAGAACTTGAATTCTAGGCAGTTATCTTCACAGATGAAAGATTCGAGGCTTGTTCTTATCTGTCCAAGATGATTTTTCCATTTTCTCTGCATGCTGTTAACATCGGCAGTCATTCAGTAAATGCAAGAGTAGCAGAATATGTTCTCTGTCTTCCGTGTTTCAGCTGAGCTGTAATGTGTTCTGGAAAGAGTAAGGATGGTTTGTGCAGCTCCAGGTTAAGGTGTTAGCCTTGTTTTGCAATTCTGTGTCTGGATGTCTGCACCAAAATATGGTCCTGTTTAAGATCTGTCTCCATACACAGAAATGCGCTGCAACGTAGATTTATTTACAAAAGCTGCTGTAATGTTTTCTTGTTACATAAACCGGCTTTTGCAATTTGTTCCTGACATTTTCATGTGTGTGTCCATGGTGCTCTGTGTGTGTATGTGCACATAGAAGTAGCTCTACATTTAATTTTTCTTCAATCCAGCTACAATAGTCAAAGAGTAACCATTTCCACATTGCAGTGCATGTACTTTTGATCATTTTTATTTGTATTAATAATATGGACTCCTGAACAATTGCGGAATATGCATGAACCAAAGGTGTTGGCAATTTATTTTGTCTTTTGAAGTATGGCAGATAATTGAGTTCTTGGGGAGAAATGAGTGTTTCTGACACTTTTTCCTGCTTGATGGAACTTACTGTTTGTATTGACCTTTTACTTACACTTCAAAAATTTTCTATTCTTTTTTCATTGCTGACTTGCATGAGGTCTGAATGTCAGACTTACAAAAATTTATGATGTTGACAGCTTTTATACAGCATGCTCCCATTCTTTCTTTGTTATATAGCATTTCCAATATTGAATAGTGCATTTCTAATTTGCAGGATATTCTGTTGGAGCTGGACATTTTCTGACACCATCCAGTACAGAAGTAATTGGAGGGGCTCCCCAACAGGAGCAGACTGGTAAAGTAAGTGATTGTCTATAATATTGGTTTGAAGACTATAACCACACAAAAGCACCCATGATCTTCCAATTTAAATTAATATATTAAAGACAGGTATCACATATGACTTCTCATGGGGGGAAAAGTTGAAGAAGGAATTAGGGTAGATAGTCTAGATAACATTGATGTGAACTATGGTGTTAAAGAAAGGTGGAGGTAGGAAATAGGAGATAGCTGTACTTTGTGGTATTGTGCATTGTTTTGCTGATTCTTTAGTACATGCTATAGAGAAAACACTGAGAACTATTTCAGATTACAGTTTTCTAAATGCCACTTATATTTTCTTTTCATTTTAGGCATATATTTTTAGCATTGAGAAGCAACTAAATATTCTATTTGAACTAAGGGGTAAAAAGGTAAATGTTTCATATTACTTTTCTGCACCTTGTAACTTCTAGCACGTCTTCATCAAAATTCAAAAATAACAATGATTTCTTGTCTGCACGCAGCTTGGTTCTTACTTTGGAGCTGCAGTTTGTGCTGTAGACCTGAATTCAGATGGCTTCTCAGACTTACTAGTTGGTGCTCCAATGCAAAGTACCATCAGAGAAGAGGGAAGAGTTTATGTCTATATTAATTCAGGTTCTGTAAGTATTTTCTCTTAAAAACACATGGCAACACAGCTGTTCTGGTTTAACAGGCTAAGAGGAAGAGTTTTCCTCTCCATATCAAATATTTCAGGATATGGGAAAAGCAACAGTAGAGCTGTGATGACTACCCCAGGAGGAGTGCATAGCACACCCCCAAAGCCTGTGGTGTCAGCTGTAGCACAGTTACTCACACCAGGGTTGGAACTGAAGACAGACTGGGTTGGTTTCCTAGGAGAGCTGTAGGTGGTGACAGCCTGCCACTGCAGCCCCTTTCCAAGCTCTCCTCCACTACTGTGCTTCCCACTGAGCTGCCATGTGAACAGCAACTTATGAAGCACCGCAGAAACAAATAAGGAACGAAACATTTGCCTGCAGTTACTGGTACCTGTCAAGAAAGAGACTGGTACTCCTCAGTTTTGCAAGTAAAGTGACTGGACAGATCATGCATGGAATCTAGCTTCTTTTTATTCTTTCTGAGGTTCAGAAGTGGAATTGTAATCACTTAATTAATCTTACACTAAATACCATAAAATATGTTTGAAAATGCTTGCTTCTGCACCAAGGAATTGTGGGATTATGTATCTGCTATGCAAAGCAGTTTTAACATTTTGAGTAGTATTCCAGGTCACCTGGAAGATGCTCTGTTAGTGTGCCATTGACTCTGTTTTCCTTCAGGGAGCAAAGATGGTAGAACTGAACATAGAGCTCAGTGGGAGTGACTCGTACGCAGCAAGGTTTGGAGAGTCCATAGCCAATCTAGGAGACATAGATAATGATGGCTTTGAAGGTAAGAATACAAGGAAAACCTGTTGGGTTTAGTTCTCTCTGATCAGTGGAATGTCATGATAAACAGGAGGATTATGGAAGTCTGAGAATTCTTTTGGTTTGGGACTTCACTTTTCTTTTCTGACTTGAAATACAGCTGCTTCATAGTCATTGATGTATAATATCAAGGGACTGGGTTCTGTCTAATAAAGAGCATGAGCTTGAAGTGATAACATAGTCTGTAACTTTTGGTGCTGGACCTCAAATGGAATCACTAATCCTGTTTTAGATATCTGAGACAAAGGTTGGGGAACAACTTGGCAATTTTGTAACATTCATAAATAAAAGCTGAGTCAAAATCTGCTTCTGTGTCACCAGTAAGAAGTACTAAATACATGGGGATATTGAAAATAACCTTCAAATTGGGAGACTGCTGTGGAAATATTGAAATAGAAAGTGGAGAGTGGCAGTAGGAAAAAAAATTGTAAGAAGAAGGCTGGAAGCAAAATATATAGAGAAATTGGGTAATATATTTTTATGTAGTAACTAAAAAGCAGAGCAGAGCCAACTTCTTCAATGAGCTAAACCATCAGTATCAGCCCTGTAAAGATAATGGTGTGTGTGTTGGTGTAGAATCTGACCTCAAGAACGTGTGTGTAATTTTAATAGGCACAACTTGACTGTCCCATTTTCATCTCACTGGTAGGGAGACATAACGTGTTTTGTGTGGTTTAGTCACCACAGGATGGATTCAGTCAATGTGAAGTCAATCAGAGAATTGTTCAGTAAAACCAAACAGTCAGAGGCTTTGCGTTTCTTGTGATTTGGGTTTGGTGCAGCATAAAGTATTTCTGATTTGCAGATAATTCGTTTTTTGCTTATTTGTAAATAGCAGTTCACAGTTGTTAATAGTGACTTTCAAGATGATGTAATTCATCTCCCTCTCCCTCCCTCCACTGTTTGGTTAACAAGCTCTGGCTAGTTGAACCATTGGGGTTTTTGGTAAGGGCTGTTGAGGATGGATTAGTGAGTAGGTACATTCATTCAGTTTGTTATGAGTTGCCACACCTCTTTGGGATTAGGTCATCTAGGCATAAAACATATCCCTTTGTACCAACCAGCTACCTTCATTTCCTTGTGCCTTTTCAAGCTCGTTATTGACTGTTAGGGACATTTCATAAAAAAATAGATGGTTCATTTTGGGCACTGTCATAAGAGTACTGTGTTTCAGTGTCTTAACCCATGTGAGAAGAGCAGGAAAACCATCACTGTTCCATGAATCCAAGGCTTTTTTTTTCTTTTTGTAAAGATCATGATAATTTTGGCTATTTTCATGGTAACCTTTTAACCTCTTAAAAGTGAAAATCAGTATTGCTAGAAATAGACTTCATCTTTAACAAAATGGCTGTATTTGATTGTTACTTTTCATATAGTAATTAAGGTAGAATCAGATTACTGAGCTGGTCTGTGTTGTTTTATATCTATGTTTGCTTATATCTATGTTCAACACTGCCTTTGAATTCAGGCAAGTGAATCTGGTCTGGCATTGCATGCATCATGATTTGCATTTCTTTAACTGTTCCTTGTTCATATTTCTTAGTCAACTGATCGTTGCTAAATTGTTTTTACACAGATGTGGCAATTGGGGCTCCGCAAGAAGATAATCTAAAAGGGGCTATTTATATATACAATGGCAGGGAAGATGGAATAACGCCGTCATTTTCACAGGTGTGCTTTTTCAATGCAGAATACCCAATCCAGAAAAACCCCAAGTTTAAATCTGAAAGGGTTTTCCCTTCATTTAACACTCTGACCATCTGAAGTACTTCAAAAGACTTCAGGAAATTTTTACATGGTCTGTGATTTCCAGTCATAACATAACCTGTAAGAGAGAAAAAAATTGTTTTGGGGGGCTTTAGACAAGGTTTATGGGATTTAGCATTTTCAGTAATTGAGGAATATTACTTTCAGAGTTATACTTTCACAGCTAAGTCCATAGCTGCATTCAGCAGCAGGATTGTTGTGCTAACATTTTTCACTGGAAATTGTAACTCAGAGATTAGCTTTCCAAGAATAATTTTCTCTTTTATGTTTTTCTCCTCAGAGAATACAAGGACAAGAAGTCAGTAATTCTTTAAGCATGTTTGGACAATCCATATCAAGTGGCATTGATGTAGATAACAATGGTTATCAAGGTAAATTAAACAATTTTGTTTATTTTTCATGTTTAAAAGAATAGAAATTCATAGGGATCAAACCTACTGTGCTACTTGATACTTTTAGCAGAAGCAGAATCTGTTATTGAGATGACATGTCACATCTCATATTTTGGGAAGAAAGAAGAGGTAAAGCTGAGGCCAAGCAGTCAGTTTTCACGGTCATCTAACTATTATTTAAGGCTTGATAACAATGTAATAGTAAGATCATAGAGCACAAGAGGAAGAGAAATGTGATGATATTTTTAAAGTAGCTATCTCATCTGCTAATGTCACAGTGAGCTGATTTGGGTACTGGAAGCATGTTTGTTGTCCAGACTAGTATGCTAACCTAAATGTATTGCTGGCTTTCCCAGAGTCTGGATTTTGACAGGAGTCATGGGCTCCTTGACTCTCAGTCTGAGCAACGAATACTTTAACTTCACTTGAGGCCCATGGCATTGGATTCAGACCATTGTGGAGTTCTTGTGGCCATGACAAAGTAGTGCTAATTTGGTGTAAAACAACTTAGCTCTTTTAAAGTTTATATTAGTTGCTTTATACATATCATCAAAACACTTGGACATTTTGCAAGTGTTATGTCGGATCAGATATGTCTGTCCTGCTTTTGTGCATGTAAAAGCACAAAGTTACCGTGAACGTGGTAACGTGCAGTTGTGTGTTGTGGCTGTGTCCACAGAAATGTTATCCAGGTTAATTTATAATGCTGGGCTAAAAGGTGGGTTACAAGTAGTCTGCTGTCAGGTCAGCTGTTGGTTACTAATCTGGAAGTCACATCCTCAGGCCCTTATAGTCATCTGACAATTTACTTTTGCTGCCTCATTTGAGAGGTATATATACTGTCTATATTTATTTCCTTCTTGCATGAATAGGTTTCAGTTAGCTTGGAATAAAGTAAATACTTTTTCTCTCTCTCTCTATGTATAATTTCATACATAAATTGACATGAGCAATTTTGTTATATTATATAAAACAATGTGCGTGTATGTGCGTGCATAGGGATATTGAATATCTGGATGGAGAAGGCGGCAAGTATCTCCTATTTAGCTGAATTGTCCTTCAGTATCAACCATTTAAATGTGGAATAGAAATCAAATCATCACATTAGCAGTATCTGCAAGTCCAGGAAATTAGCATGCAGCATTAATGGACAGTGGACAAGTATTTGAGGAACCACCCTTGAATATTAACATACCCCTTTTAATAAATAAAGGGCAAATGGTGTTTTAATGCTGACCAAAAGGTGAATATGCTATAACATGCTTGTACCTGAGAAGTAATTCCTGTTGACAAATTATGCTTATTGATACTTTTCTTTTTGTGCAGATGTAGCAGTTGGTGCATTTTTCTCTGATTCTGCTGTGGTGTTGAGGTGAGATTGCTCCATTTCAGTGCTTTTGAAGACCACACAATTTAAATGTATTTTTTAAGGTGTAATTTAATAAAACTCAGTAGTGTAATTTAACCTCATTATATTCTTGATGTCTTGAACTTCAGTCATTAGGCTCTAGAAGGCTCTACAAACGAAACATTTAAATAAACACCTGGAAGAAAATGAAAATATAATTCTGGAACTTATTGGGGCAACAAATAATGTACATAGAACAATTTGAAACTATCTGAAAAATTCAGATAACTTAAAAATTATAATTCTAAAATATAAAAATAGATTGTCAGAGATAGTTAGTTTTTGCAGCTATTTCGGAACAATATTTGTGAACACTTACTCTTTTCTATTCTTAGAACAAAACCAGTGATAATTGTTGAAGCTTCTTTAAAACATTCTAGTTCAATAAATCGAACTAATTTAGACTGCATGGAAAATGACCAGCCTGCCACCTGTATGAATTTGAAGATATGCTTTACCTATAGAGGACGAGAGGTACCTGGTTATATTGGTAAGCTACTGGGAAAAAAAGACAGTGTATGTATTCATGTTAAATGCACCTATTTACAGAATAATGCTACTGGTATTTAATAGACCATTAATCAAAGTTCAGTATAAAATGAAAAGCTGGAAACCTGGATACCTTTTTTATGTCATGATTACCCTATAACATCAAGCCATTACACTTCTGTTCAGTTTAGAATAACTTACGTGGCCTTGGAGAGACAGCAGCATTAAAAGGATGATATTTAGGTGTCCTCTAACAGCAGTCCTCTCAGGCATGGACCAAACCATATGAGACTGCTGTAGGATGCTGTCTTCCACTTAGCAATAGAGAGAAGACATGCCTTTATAAACCAGCTCAAGCAGCTGATCGCGCCATTGTGGGACATTATGTGAAAGAGAGGGAGTCCCACCAAGATTACTGAGAAATAAATCTTGTATTGTATTTTATATAATGCATATTTTGCTTTTGGCAAAAACTGATATTGCTAGAAGCAGTATCTGTAAGAGGGAATATTCAGGGAGAATTAATTTAAACTAATTTACTGTCTAAATTTGACTGTATTGCCTGAGTGCTTTTAAACTACTTGTCATGTGCTATTTGTAAACTGCAAACAGCCCTGCAAGTACATGGTATATAAAATTAAATTGTTTAGCTCTTCTGTGTAAGAACATACAATAACCTTTGAGAGCATGTTACAGAGAACATATGCAGTGATGAACTGTAAAGTTCCTTTTGAAAGATGAACAGTCAGACTGGGTCACCCTTGCTGGACTTTCACATAAGACTTTTTAACTTAAATTTAAAAAGGACTAGTAGAAATCGTACATAACCTAACTCTTGGCCAAAATGTAGATGTAATAGATTTATAATGCCCTGAAACTTGCTTGCAACTTATCATAGCAATTCATGCTAACTTAAATAGAAAAAACAGTGAAGTTAAACAATATTTGTCAGTGTGTGTTGACTTAACTGTTGTAATTTACTGTCAGCCCTGTAACTAACTGAAGTGGGTTTTCTACAAACAGATTTTGGTAGAAAACTATAAATACAACCTGATAAACTATCCTTGACATAAAAGCATGTATCAGGGAACAGCCATGAAGCAATCAATTATCAGGGTACTAGAAGTTTTTATTTGGTGTGGATTTAGGTCAGAGCATTTTAAAATGGATGTTACAGAACATACTTATGGAAGTGAGTCAGAAATTGTAATTTCTACCATAAATTCATTAGAATTGTAACACTTAAAAGATTTTACAACCTTTATTTTCTCTGGGTTTTATTTTGTAGTATTGCTTTATAATCTGAGTGTTGACGTGAACAGAAAAGAGGATACACAAGCAAGATTTTATTTTTCCTCCAATGGAACATATGATACAATCTCAGGAAAAGTAAAGATTTACAGCAATATTACTGCCTGCAAAGGTCATCCTGCATTTATGAGGGTAATGTAGTTTTCAGTATGTATTGTCCTGTAAATCCTTTGTTCTCCTTTGAAAAGCAGACCTGCTGCAAAAGGACCTGTTCTGTTTACAATTGCATCACATCATTTTGGAAGTAAAATATTTGTATTCAGATCTTCCACAGTTAATATATTCTAATTCTGATGCTTTCTCAGCTTTCTCTGGGGAAGTCAGTGGATCAGCAATCTCTTACACTGGTGAGAACATGCATGACAATAATAATAATAATAACCATGATGATGAAATTGGACCATGAGCATTCTTAAAATGTTTTCATCATTTTTATGGATGACAGATCATACATAGATTGAGGTTGGTTTGGAGCAACCAAGAAGATACGATAAACATGCATATTCTGCTGAACATTTCTGATGGTGCTTTCCTATGTACTTCTTAATGCAAAACCTTAAAACTTGTAATTTTTATGTTTTGTCATTTGTAACTATTTCAAAGAACACATGTATGGTCTTGCTCCTGTTTTCATTGTGAGCAGATAAGATAGACTTGGCTAAAAAAGAAGGAACCTATTCCTGATTCATAGGAAGTGAAATGAAGACAATTGCTAGAAAAGCCTGTAGTTGAAGGTTTACAGTGTGGTGTGCTTTGTGAATTTGCTGCAAGGAGCCAAAGGCTAGCAGGATGTGAAGAAGAGCACTTGCTTGGGCTTGCTTGATTTTTTTTCCTTCAAGGAATGCAGCACTCACCCGTAATCTGAAGGTGGAAATGGGGTAGGAAAAGCACTTGTGAGAGTTCCACCAATGAACTTAGAGCTGAACAATATGAAGAATATGCACTGTGCTGAAAAAGTGATCTCTCAACTTCTCTGCTTGCAAACATGAAGCCTGCACAGATACATCTTTCTCCTAGACCAGATTAGTAGTGAAATGTGGTTAGTTTTCCCTCTGTGATGGTGCAGAGACAACTTTGCTGTAGAAAAATCTGCTGATAGAAGTGCTTCAGAAGAGAAGCCACTGAGATAGAAGTTGTGTCAGAGCAATGGGCACAGCAGGAGGCTGTTGGAGACCTGCAGGGTGTTGACCAGGGAGGCCTGTACCAACACCAGGAATAGATAGCACCAGCTGCTGGGTTGGCTGTTGGTTTCTGCAGAAGTAGAGTTTGATCCAACAGCCACTGTCCTTTGAAACTGAGCATGGTAATGACCCATAAGTAAGTTAGTAAGAATCTAGTCAGAGATTAAGATCTTAACTGCCAAAGTAGTCTCAAAGTCACTGTTGCCCTGGAGGGAATGAACTGTTGTATTCATGCTTGATGTATCACTCTGAGAGATGAATGAGGGACTTGTCTTGAAAGTGGAAAAAAAACATTAATCAAGACAAGGATATTATATTTTTAAGGCCATTCAATGATTAAGAAAAAATTAATCACTTTTATTCTATCAAACATCTCAAAAGCTTGTCTTCTAAAACAAAAATTTTGGAAAAACTTCGAAGTCCTAAACCACAACTAACAATAAAAATCAGCAGATACAAAGGAACCGTATTTTACTAAACTCAGAAAAAATAGACTTATCTCCTGTCAGACCTCATCTAAGGGGGAAGAGAGAGAGAGTATTTAGATGTAAGGGGAAATAAAGGCAATAAAATAATGGACTAGTTTGCCTAGCCTTTTCTTTAAAATCCTCAAGGTAGCAATTCTGTGACCTTTTGAAACAAACATCTGTCAGGGTGAATGGTGCAGTTGATCCTGCACAAAGGCAGGAAAACAAATTTAATTTTCTACAGCTACAAAAAAACCTGCAGGGAAATAGTCTTCCATGTGTTTTTCTTTTTCCTTGGTTTCACTTACTTTTTGTTTATGACACCATTAGAAACCAATTCTTCATCATAAACCTTCAGGGTAGAAAGGAAAGCTTATGTTACCTACTGGAAAATTGCCCAGATGGATCTCAACTGATAGTTGCACCTAAGTGAATGTTGCTTGCAGGAGCAATGGCAAATTGCCACTTAGTTTATAAGAGTTTTGTAAACTAAGAGAGATGTGATTGACAGCTGACCTTGTACAGATTGCTGTACCAGCATTAGCAGGTATTTGTGTAGGAGGAAGGAACTGATTTGCTCCATCACTTCCTATATTTGATCATTAGTATTTTTTTTCCTCCATAGAATTCAATTTTCTTTTTAATTCTTAATTAATAGCATTATAAGCATCTTCTTCCACCCACTGAGGTTTCTGTACTTGTATGAAGCTCCTAAAGTTAAGTAAGTGTGAATGTCTGTCAAGTACAGTCCTTGCAAGAGACAATATTAATTTTATGTATTTTGAGTAAAGGCTAATTAATAGCTAATTAGTATAATGGAAGTAATATAAAGCAGATGCAGAGAAGACCTTGTGGAAAATTACTATGAATTAGATAATATGTGATTTGGCCAACACAAGCTTGCAGATAAGAATTAAAATAGTGGCCATGTGGAAGGACAATCAGTGTCTGTCTATCCCCTACACTTACGCAGTAATTTAATCAGGTTTGTTATTGTTGGTGCTTCAAGCTGTTCAGTTTTCACAAGTAGGTAGTTTGGGCTCTGATCTGAACATTCCTATGCAGGCAAGGCTTCATGTACAAAAAGTCATTTTTTGAGGGGTTCAATCTTTTTAATACAGAATGGGAAACAGGCAGAAAAATAAAATGCAGTCATGACCTGGTTTAGTGATACTGTGGGAGAACGCCTTTTGATTTCACAGATAAATACCCATGGGGTTTGTCTGGCCTTTTTCCACTGGTTGACTTTCTCCATTTTAGCCAACTTTGCCTATTTTTCTACTTGGGCAATGCAGCATTTCACAGGTGTGTGGGGCAGGATTATTGACAGGACTAGGCTCACTGTTCAGTAAGATTTCTCCTCATAGAGGAATCATCCATTCCAAAATGCCTGATGCTGTCATTGAACATGTTATGCTTTTATGCATTTCTGATTGCCTCCTTCAGCAACAAAGGTGTCTGGAAAAGTACATGAGCCATATGGAATTATTTTATGTATGAAAAATAAGTGTCACTGTTTTAGTGAGTTCTAGGCAACCTTATAACTAAAACATAAGCATACATGTTTTGTCTTATATGATTAACTCATTAGGTTTCCAATTTTCATAGAAAGATGTAAGGGATATCTTGACTCCTGTACATGTTGAAGCAAGTTATCATCTGGGGCATCATATTCTACAGAAAAGAAATGCTCAAGAATTTCCACCACTTCAACCTGTTCTTCAACGCAGGAAAGAAAAAGATGTTATAAAAAGCAAGGTGAGTGTATGAGTTCTCTAAAAAAAATAACCATTGCAGAATTTGTATACGATCTGTATTGTGATTTAAAAATAAAAAAGGTATGTGCAGAGAACTTGCCAGCATATGTAGTACTATATACCTCAGAACACACATATGTATGAAATTCACGCTTTGAAATATCCATTCTTTTTCAACTATACAGTATGAGTCACTTTCCAATATAAAATTGTACTTCGAAATTATTTCTGTGTTAAATACACAATACTGTGTTGGTATTAATTGAAATGTTTGAAGTGTTGATGTTGCTGAAATATTAGTTCTGTGAAGGTATTGCAGGTTTTCAAACACAAAGTCTGTGAGGGGAAAGAAAGAGTGTATTCTGTATCCTTTAGTAAGTATGAAATTAACCTTTTTTCCCAAAAAACCCCAACTTATTAAGAGACTTGACTTTAGCCAAAGTCAGAGCGTGCTGAATTTTTAACTTTTCACAAATAGTTAGCTCCCCAGGAAAGTGGTCAGAGCACCAAGCCTGTCTGAGTTCCAGAAGTGTTTGGACGATGCTCGCAGGTACGGGCTGTGACTCTTGGGGATGCCCTGTGCAGGGCCAGGAGCTGGACTCCATGATCCTGATGGGTCCCTTCCAACTCAGCTTTCTCTGTGATTTCTGTAACTGAGACACAGTTGGCCATCAGAACTCCTGAGATATGTAAAAGCTTCTTTTAAATGGCATGCTTTGACTTCCCATTTTCATTCAAAATTTTGTTTTAGAAACCTCGGAGTTATAGAGGCAGAAAGAGGGTGACGTTGAATACAGTGACATAACTGCGCTCTGTAACATATTGATAACCAAGGCATGGACACTTGCAACTCATGGAGTCTCTACTCTCTTAAACCTTACTAACTATGATAAGTAAAGGCTGTGTAATGAAACTCTTGCAAAAATTAGTGTGCTGTATCATAGGAGAAACTGCACAGACATCAGTTCGGGATCTTCTAAAACGTTCTGCCCTCTTTATGTACTGCTGTAAAAAATTATCTGAACATACACCCACAGGTTTAACTGTGAGAGACTGAGTCTGGAAAGCCTCTTCACTGTTACTCTCGATGCACAGAATGCGTTTGGAAAATGGAAAATCACAGCCTGATTGAATTGCATGTTAGCAGTAAGAGCTGTTAGAGACTTCCTGATGCTTAGTTACTAGGTGATGGGTTTCTTTCTTTGGAAATACTGTTACTCACTATAGGAGGCATAAGACACTGAAGTGCCTTTTTTTTAATTTGGCTTTTACAGTTTATTTTTGCAAGATTTTGCTCCCAAGAAAATTGTTCGGCTGACTTGAGAGTTTCTGGGAAAGTTGTTTTTCCAAAGTAAGTATAACGTAGCTTTCATTTTTTTGGACAAGATTTTATCTAAATTATTCCTTAATCTTTTGTATATAAATAACAGTAATTTGAAAAAGTAGACTATGGACTCCCTAAGAAAATACAAGAAGAAAAGTTGTGCTTAATTGAAGACTGTCTTTAAGTCAGAAATCTTCCAGAAAATGTAACAGAAATGTATACAATTGAAGAACTGTTATTGCATAATTAGATGATTTTACAGCTCATAAAATACATCTTCACAAAAACATAAATTTGTGCTCTACACTTCATATATAACTGGGCTAAGATAACACTGCACAGTGCAGACATCATAACTATTGTAAAATTGACAAGCTATTGGTTATTTCTGCTGCTCTTTCTGCAGATGCTGTACTTGGACTGTACGAAGTCTCAATCAGCAGTATAAAACTGAAGATGTAATATTCTTAAGTAGAAGAGACATTTAATTGTTTTAAGTTGTATTTTATCATCACAACCTTTTTCTTTCTTTCAAAGTAAAAAATACAGTTAGTTGGTGTGCAAAAAGAGGAATTGTACCTGTTTAAATCTCAGCTACTTAGGTATTTTACATGTGTCATTCATCACTTTTAAACTTGATTCTACTTAAATCAAAGTACTAGGCTGAACAACCTAAAGTGGCATCAAAAGATGCTGACAGTCACATAATGCAGATTAGTCACACCTGTATGATCCTGAGCACAAACTTTGTCATCTTCGTAGATTTCAGAGTGAGTATTTTTCTGCCCATTTTAACATGTGGCCTGTTGCATGAGTCTTAAGTTCATTTTCTTAAGTTTCATTTTCTTAGGCTGGATGGTTATTTTATTTAAACACTCATAAACTTTTCAGAAATAATAACTGTACAGAATTTTCATTTGTGGCATTAGCAATGCAGTTTTGTAAGTACTTTGAAGCTTTAAGAAAGGAAAACAGATTACAACATACCTGCTTGACATTAGGCACCAGTAGCAGATTTGTAGTGTAAATAAATTGTCTAAATATCTTGATAAAGTGTGAAGTATCACCTTTAATTACCTTGTGCCCCTAGAATCTCAATTAAAAACTAGTTAGCTGTGAAGCGATAATTTACTTTGTCTAGACAGAATGCATTCATTATCCTTGAACAGCAAAGCAAACACCTTTGGTTTTAAAAGAATGAAATCAAATAGGGATGGCAATGTAATGCTTTATTTACTGAGTAACAAGTCTTCATGTATACACTATCATGTTTTGTTTAAATTGCTTAGATTTTGGCCTGCTCTGTAAATTTCTAGTCTGCATCATGCATTTTTTAATGAAGAATGAAATATGATTACCAGGGAAAAGCTCTAGTTCAAGCTTTGTTGTAGTCCCAGATGTGCACCTGGTGCTTTTGTGTACTTGTGTGTTAAGCTGGGAGGCATCTTTGTGACAGCATATTGTTAATGAGCTTGGCTTTAACGCGTGTAAGAGGAGTGAGTGGTGGGTATGTAAGTAGTAAAACAACGTTCAAATTTAACCTACACTTGACAAGCTACCAAAATGTTAACATTGTGTTTTTCTTTAATTTGCCTTTGTCTTGGAACCTATCTGCTTATGCAGTGCTTTTGCCTTCTGTTGCTTTTGTAAGTGCCAGCTTCTTTCCCAAAGGTGTTCGGTGACTAATGCTTTGGTTTCGAGCCAGAATATCTGATAAATGCCTATTTCTAGGCACCCTTTCTACAAGTCTTAATTAGACTTTAATGTCGAGCTGAAGTTTACTTTTAGTCCCCGATAGGGCGTCTGTACTTGTAACATGATTATAGAACATTACATAGATCATAAGATAGGCGTGTTCACTATGCCCCTTTTCATATTAACTCAATCCCAGATCTGGAGTGCAAAGAGTGAATGCTGAATTAATCTCTGAAAACACTGTAGCAGCGATACATTGCTATTCTGGCCTGTGAAGGAAAGGACTGATCTTGTAAAGGCCAGAAGCACAACTGGACTGATGACAATTTTCTTGCCCTCTCATTAAGCAGGTCAGGCTTTAAGAGGTGCAGTGCTGCAGTTGACCATCATATAACTGGTATTGTACCTTAGTTACAAAATTGAGCAAAACCTTCTCTTACATCTCCAGCTGAGCTTTGTCAGAACCAACTGAAATTACCTAAAAGAGCAGCAGAAGAAAAGCTTTGCATACAGACTGTATCTAGAATTACTTTCCATTTATATTATGATAATTATTCTTCTAGGCCTTATGACAAGAAAACATACCTTGGTATTGGAAGTGTGAAGACTTTATTGTTGAACATTTCTCTGCTTAATGTTGGAGATGATGCATATGAAACTGTCCTCCACATTCAGATCCCTAAAGGTCTTTATTACATTCGAGTTTTAGAATTGGTAAGGAAAAAAAATATCTCTCAAACTGTAATCCTTTGATATTTTTCTTTTTCAGCCAGGCATTTTTCAAATTATGTTTATGAATTGTTGAGTTTCTTTAGATACTGAACCTACATCCCTTCATCAAAAGCTGCCAAAACATCAATTTTTAAGTTCTTAGACTTCTAGCTACCTAATCAAGTGCAATTTAATCAATACAGGTGACTTACGTAATTTCAGTTAACAACTGAAATAAATAATAAAAAAAAATGTTTTAAAGTTATTTCAGGATGTTATGGCTGGTTTGTGGCTGATGATCATGTTTTCAGTGATCACGAAGATCTCATGGAATCTGCTTTTTCCCAAATACACAGACTTATGAAAAAGTCATAAATCTAATTGTGCTCTCTTTCTGCCTTTTAAAAATAACTGTTCTCCATGTAGAACAATCTCCCAGGTCCACCTTTGTGAGGCTGGCTTTTCACATGGGTGGGTCTAGGTCTGGTGCATGTGCCTTAGCTTCAGTAAAAGCAAGAAGCACATGAAGTAACTAATACAATAATCAATATAATCTGTTATGTTAAAGTGGTGATGGGTGTCCTGGATATTGGCATCAGCGAAATAACAAACACCTAGTTTTGGAAAATACAAATCACCCAATTTTAGTATGTGCATGTAATTTGAAATGTCTGAAAAAAGCCCTTTTTTCTTTTAATTATTAGTAACTTGTCTTTTATTTTAGGAAGAAAAACAGATACATTGTGCAGTATTAGATAAAGAAATTAATGCAGTGACACTTGAGTGCAGTGTTGGCTATTTATATGTAGATCACAACTCAAAGGTAAGCTATAAATGAAGTTCCTAGCCTTAAAAACACCCTAAATACGTTATGAGGATTTTCATGGGGGGAAAAAAACCCTTTTTTTTCCAAATCTCTTCTTCATTCCAAACATCTCTTACCAGGTTGGTATCTGTATCTCTCCTGCTCCTTTTAAAATGAATTGCTTAAACACTCCCTGGAATAATTCATTAAGGGACAACAGTGTTTGTAATATGCATCGATTGATTGTGCTTGGCTTCTAGACAAGTGAGCTGACTAATGCCATGGACATATGTGTTAGGTCTATAGAAAGGGAGTAGAAGATACAAAAAGGAAGTATTTTCTTAGTTCTGAATTTTTTTAGGGCAGGAAATTCTAAATGAGTTTAACAAGATACTTGAATTGAAACTGTGTCAAGATACAGTATCATTTAATATAAGGAAAATTTTATTTGTTCTACAGCTGGATTATAGTTTCCTCTTGGATGCAAGCTCGTTAACCAGAGCAGAGGAGGACCTCAACATCATCATTAATGCTACCTGGTAAAGTCTAAAAAAAATTGAATGAATGAAAAATACTACTAGCTTTGGAAAACAGAAAAAGGAGCACTGGAAAGGCTTAGCAAAGCATGATTGCACAAAAGTACATTGGTTGCAAATCTGTAGAGGAAGAGAAATGACCAAGAAAAATACGTGATGGATGTTTAAATAATGAGCAAGTTTCTGCCTGTAAAAAATGTGGGGAGCTTTAGTGCCTGATATGTTGTTACCAATTAAATAATTTTATTTCAATAAGCTGAAAGGTCTGTTTAGTATTTGTTTACAGAAATAGTGCATAGCATACGATGATGCCTTCAATACAGATTTTTCTCTCTTTGTATTTTTGTAGTAAAAATGAAGATGGGAACATGTTGCTGGATAACATGCTAACTTTACCTATACCTCTAAAATATGAGATTGAGCTAAATACTCATGGGTAAGTCACCTATTGCACATCCATAGAACTGTTGTTTTTTTTACTATTCTAAATGCACAAAGTTTTTAAGCAGAAGTGTGACGTAGCTGACAAATCCTGGGACTGACATGGCTCAGCTATCCTGGGCTCTGACCCAGACACTTGTAAGAGTTTGTTTCCACTATTGTGAGATGACACCATTGGTATCTATGGTGCTTCGAACTTGTTCCTTAACAGACTAATGTGTTTCAAAAAGTGGAATATTTTTTATAGAAAGATGTATTTAATAAGAGCATAGCAGATCCTCAGATTCCTTGCTTAACATGAACCATTCTCTGAGTTTCTTGTGGGACATTCATGGAGCGTTGCTTTGGGTGAGGATTTATGACTTAATGATTCATCTGCCTTTTTGAGAGGAAAGAGTAAAAGTGTAGAGGGTTTCTATTCCAAAGGTAGATAATTTCTACTCTGTGTTCCTAGATTTACTTAAAAGCAAACTTGGGTATTTTCTTGCAACCAGTCTTACTGGAGGCAGCATGAAGCAGAAAGTTATGCTAATGATATACAGCAATTCTGTTTATTAACCATTTCTAAATTGTTGTAGGTTTGTGTCACCAACCTCGTTTGTTTATGGAGCAGAAGGGAAAGATTCACCAGTTACATGTATGAAGGAAAATATCAACTTCACTTTCCATGTAAGTGTTTTCCTTTGTAAACCCCATCATCCTTGTTTTGAAGGTTAATGTTTAGTCTAGACAGTCAGTAAGGAAACTTTTAAGAGTACAAGGGCACCATGAGTAACTTTTGTGCACTGGTGATGGGAAGTTACTGTTAATTCCTCTTAGAACACTTTTTTTGGCCTGGAAAATCTTCCACTGAATGATCAGAGAAAAAATTCTTAACACAAGCAGGATTGAAAGTGGTGGAGCAGTTCTGACTTGCCACTTTTTCCTTTCAGAAATATTTTGAAAGGAATTAGGGTAAGAAAAAGCAATTAGGAGCTTCTTACAAGAGTATCTATAGCATCAAATTTGTCTCCAGTGGATTAAAAGCAGGAGTTTGGACATAAATCTCTCTTAGTTCCTTCTGCATACTCTCCTGGTAGGCAGCCTGTATGACCTCAGGTACTCATCACAGCTTAGCACTACTTACTCATCAGCTTTGGAGGAGTGAAGGGTTCAGTAAGCCCACAGAATGAATGAACAAGATGTTAACACTCCTAGCACAATCCTCTCTCATGACAGCATAATGGAGCAGCTGCTACTCCATCCTGGGAAGTTTGATGTATTTATACATGTACACTTTTGTTTGTTGGATAGGTTCTGTTGAAGCTTTAACTGTGTAACTCTTTACCTCTTCCCCACAAGGTTATCAGTGCAGGACCAAGCATGTCTCCAAACACCAGCTTAGAGATAACGATACCGAATGCTTTTCCACCCAGGGACTCCAAATTATTCAACCCACTGGATATCAAGGTCAGCAAAGGTTACTTAATGTATTATACTAGCTGTATAATTCTGTGAAAAAGAGAAGCAGAACAAAGTCAGCTAGGTACTTAGTCTGTCTTTGCTAACCATGGTGAAGCAGAGTGAATAAGAATAGGATCATCTTCAACCCCAAGTGTTTCAGAATTCTGGAAATAAAATTTACATTTCTGTTGAGCCTTTCAGAAATCTTTTATTCTGATTTTGATCTGATACTTAAATTCTAATAATGATGTTATATTTATTTCCAGACAACAGCTGGACACTGCTCCTATAATAAATATCCCAGAAACTGCACCGCAGCAGAAAATAATGAAAACATATTAAAGGATGTCATCACTTTCTTTTCAAAGCCTACTAAGAGGCACATGGTAAGGTCTGTCTTTTGGCATCAGTGGGAAAAGACTGTATGAATGAGCCTTATACAAGAAGGTATCTTATTATATAAGGTCACCAGTGCCATCTTCCAAGGATGTGTGGTGGGACCTGTGATAGGTTCAGGGTAGTCATAAGTGACTTCAGTGGAAGGGGTGAGAACTGAGCTGAGAAAGTTGATTAATGACACATTGCTGAAGTCAGGGTGGATGACAGGCACCTACAAAGAACTGCCAAAGGGGTATGGAACTGAATGAGTGGGCAAATTCAGCAACAAACAGAAAATGATGCATCAGGGAAAAACAGGCTTTATTTTAATTACATGAAGTATGCAGATCAAATGTTGATTGTCTTTTCCACATCAAAACAGTGCCATCAAACATAACTAACAGGAGCTAGGTAAAAAAAAAAATCCCAAAAGTATTACTTGTGGTAAAAGTTCTTCCTGAAGGGTGTTATGAACAGTAAAAATAACTGAATTCCAAGGAAGACTATACAAGTTAATGGGACTGGAAGTCAGTAAGAATTACAAAATCTGTGGAAATCATTTTTGGCTGGGGAGCTATTAAAAATATTTGGGAGGCTGGGAGAGTACCATACATGCCCGGCCTGTTCCAGCTCATCCCTCTGTTCCTGCTCACAGACCCTGCTGGAGATCAGACACTTGACTACACAGTCCAAACCAGAACTGCTGTTGTAGCATTGCATTGCTGAGGGTTTGTCCTCATAGAGATCTGTTTCCTGTACCTTGTCTTTGATAAAGTACAATGTTGTTTAATCTGCCATCTTTAAAAAAAACAACAACTTAAAAAACAAACAAACAAACAAAAAAAAAACCCAAAAACCACCACCACCCAAACCCAAGAAAAAAAAAAACAAAACCACTCATTTTTTAAAAATGTTGATTTGGGACTTTTAAGCAAGTGTGTTAGAGGGATTATCAGCCAATGGTTGAGATACAGCCTGCACCAGAATATCCAAACAACGTCAGCATGGTAGTCTTGGATAAAGAATAATGAGAAAGATATAATAAACATAATCATGTAGAGCTTTGTGTTTTTGTCTTCTCCAAAGCTGTGTGAAGTGGTGCTAGTTGTCAGTGTACAAATGTGAGGATCAACCAATTACACTGTTTGTACTGGATAGCACAGAGTTATTGTCATTTATCATTATTGATAAAAGCTAATTTGAAATAACAATGTAAAAATAAACCCTGAACATATAAGCAAATTATGACACTTGTTCTTTTTCAGTCTTAATCGAATTTTTAAGAAAAATAATGTGTTTTGTATAAGAATTAGGCTGGTCTCTTGTTACTGTACCTTTAACACCTCTGGAATGACAAGGATGGATGACAACCTCGAGTTATACCCTGAGTTTTCAAGAATAAACATGAATCTTTTTGTTTTGGTCAGTTCCTGATTGTCTTTAATGCTAAGGTGATAAAGTTAAGTTTTAATCTTTCCCTGCCTTGTACAGTACTGCATGAAGGATGACAGCCTTTGCTTACAAATACATTGCAAGCTGGGAAACATGGAAAGTGGAAAAGAAGTGACTGTTCAGTTGCATCTGGAGGCTACTCCTTTACTTTTAGAAATGGTAACACATGAATTTTTCATACTTGAGGGGAATATTTCAGGGCATATTTGCAGTATTCCCTGCAGCCAAATTCTAGGTGTTAATATTTGTTGCCTAACAGTGAAACATGATTCAAACATCATTAAATCTAAATCTTTTAGGTTTTAACCTATTTTATGTTGCCAATGCTAAGGCTCAAGGTGATGTATGAAAAAGACAAATACGTGTTTTAGTTTGTCACTTTATATTTATGTACTGCTTTGCCTATTCTGGCTGGGTTATGTAGGATGGGGATTTAATTTCAACTCATAATTGTATTTTTCTAAGAAAAGCAGCGTGGATGTGGACTTACATAAAATCCAACCTGGCTTCATTCCAGCTTCTGGAACTAATTTGTTTTGTGCTCAGAAAAAGGCACCATTGTGTGTTTGTGTGAGATCGCGGTTATGGCAGCAGCTGTGTTGCCATTTTTGCTGGGCAGGAATCAATGTGTTAAAGTTATTTTTTAAAAGATAGAATTTTTTTTTTTTAATCAGGATGATGCATCAGTACTGAAGTTTGAAGTGAGAGCAACAGCCTGGCCAGAAAAAAACGCCAAAGTTATTGAACTACATAAGGACAAGCAAGTTGCATATGTAAGAATTCTCTTATGAATTTGTGATAAACATGATGAAGTAGAAAAACCAACAGCAATTAAAATTTTAGAATTCTATACATACCTATACAAAGGCAATGACTACAGTGTTAATTACTTGAAAATTTAATTAATTTTCTCAAGTTTTTTAGTATCTTTCAGGGAAAAAAAGCCCAACAGTTAACACTAAGCTTATTTTCTGTTTTTTCAGGTCTATTTGGAAGGAGTGCACCACCAAAAGCCAAAATACCATGTTACTGTGCTAATTATTGCCCTAGGCTTAATAGTTGGTGTGACCTTGTTTTTGGTTCTTTCATTTATATTATGGAAGGTAGGTTTTCAGTATTTCTTAGTTGCTCCCAAGTCAGGAATTCATACTGTTGAAGGATTTTTGGATCTGGGTTAAAGCGGGTTAAAGAATAAATAACATTTTATTATGATCTGTCCTTTCTAAAGAAAGATAATTCCTCTTGTAACTTGGTGTTTTTTAAAAGTACTTCTCCATTTTTTTCATTTCATCTTCTGCATAGTCTACATTTTCTGTTACTCAACACCACAAATCCCTTTACAATGTTTTACGTGGCATCTCACGTTTGCAAACTTAATGATATCAAATGGATCATTTTTGTTAGGATGGTGCTCCACAGTTAGTGTCACTTGACCCATGATGACTGATAGTTTAAAACACGGTTTCATACAGTATAAAATGTTTAAGATTTCAAACTGCAACATAAATACTAAAAAAATTCTGTGCATAAGTAAAAGAGAAAACTAATAAGGATGCAGCTTCTCTGACAAGTGATTAAGAGATTGTTGACTTCTTTACCTACGTGGAGACTTTTTCTATCCATCATTTTTACATGGACATGTAGAAATGAAACAAATTGAACAGGAAAGTTTTATTACCATTTCACATTTTCAAAAAGAGTGGATTCTGTGGACTGTTAAAGTTCACAAGCCTGAGTCTTTACTCCATGCAGGAGAGCATTAGCCTCCCAAAAAGTAAGAGAAGAAAAAGCCAACCTGCTTTTTTGATGGATGAGTAACACTTGATTACTTGGTATGACACAGCACTGGTAAATACCATACTTCATAAATGCCACGTATATGCACTTTTATTTTAATTAATCTTTTATGGTTTAGACTTGATAACAAAGATTTGCTGACAACAGATTCCAAATTATGTATTTCAGATTGGCTTTTTCAAAAGGAAATACAAACCAGTCCCTCAAGACACGAACAGAAGAGACAGCTGGAGTTTTAAAAGCGGGAACAAAAATGACTAAGACGGCAAATAAACATTTGATTTTAAAATGAAGAAATTAAAATTCAGGTTAATTCACAGGAGAAACATCAGCATCAAGAAATGTAGGCCTTGAGCTCACTTGCTCTTACAAAACATGTTTTATTTCCTTGAACTGTATGGAGGATACACATTACAGTACTGTTGTTCTAATATGAAAATGGTAAACCAGTTTGTTCTGAAGTCTCACAGTAATATCTGAAATGCCATATATATACATATATATATATCTGGTTTCAAACAGACAGAAGAACACTAAAGATAAAGAGAAGAAGAATTACTTACCAGAAAGAAGTATTTGTAGAAAGTAAAAATTTTTGGCCAATCCTGGAAAGTAAGATCTCAAACATATTAGCATGAGTTATTCTATTAATTTTAAAGTTTCAGTAATATTTTGATCAAGCATTCAAGAAGAAATCCTCTCTCATCTTGCTTTGGCATTTTATCAAGGGTAAATTAGCTTAAACCGGTAGGACTTGTAAGTAGAAGGCACGGACATAGAAAACAGCTCTCAGGAGCTCTGTGCTTCTGCAGGTAACCGCATAAGCTTTGGCTTCACAGGCACAGCCACTTCACTGAAGAGACTCAGACACCCAGGCAAGCCAAAACCAGGAAGGCCAAAGGTGGATTCAGAGCAGGGAACTGTGTGGGGTAGCCTGGAGATGCAGCTGTAGAAAGATTAAAGTATTTGAGATCATAATTTATAGCCATCTTTAACATGGTACTTGCAAGCATGACAGATTTACTTGTTTCATCCTTTCCTCAGATAGTGCTGCCATAAGGCTTGGGACTTCTCCAGTGAATTATTTCTATGTGGGGTTTTTTTAAAGCAAGTATTTATTTTTATTTATTTGAAGATTTTTCTATAGTACTTATAATAGTATTTAGTGCTGGCATTCTTCCAGAACTTGAAAAAAGAGACAAGCTTCAGCTGACAAAACAGAGAGACACATACCCAAAAGACTCCAACTGCCAACTGTAATGGGCCAAATTTTATCTTTAGCTGTACCACCCTTTACCTGAAAGTACTTAATAAGGAAGTCACTTGGAGAGCCAACTTGGGTTCTTGGGTAGCTGTCAGATAAACACCATCCAAACAGGCACCCGCAGCAGCTGCGCGGTGGAAAGGCAAATGACTGAACAGAAACATGGATCAACCACTGCTCTGCTACTCCAGGAAGCTTCTCCAGCTAGCTAAGTTTGCACTGCCACCTAGCTTTGGTGAAACAGCACAAGCCAAAGAAAAAAACCTTCCTTTGCTCCCCAGAACAGCTGAAGAATGTATATCTTCAATAATTGAATTTATTGCACCAGAAGGCCAGAGTATGGCCTTGAGGCCAGGCCTTGGACGTCTTCCTGAACTGCGCAGAGAAAGGAATGTCATCTGTACAAAAGCTTTGAAGCTGCACCATCCTATGGGAATTAACCTGAAACTCAAACCCACAGAGAGTGCCTTCAGCAAGCGCTTCTGCTAATAGAGTGCTTGGTGCCATAAAAGCCACTTGCCCACTGATTCCAAAGGTATTTGGGACCATTTTGTAACTTCCTTTCACTTCATTTGATGCCAAAGATGTGGATCATGCCAAAGTATGTTTTCTTCTAATAGCTACAGTGCAAGGACAAATGGATGTGCATATATTTTTTTAAAAAGTCAAAATAAAGTATGTCAAGAATGAAATACTTTCTTGCAAGTCTATGAAACTGTACCAAACAATGCTTACCTTCCACATGGCTTTAGTGAATTTTTGCACTTTAACCAAAAAAACCTTTGAACAGAAATTAGTTTGACATTACAGCATACTGTGAAAAATATACCTCAAATACTGGAAGAAGCATTCATGTTCTTTTGAGTACAAGCAATGCAAGGAAGTGAAACCAAAGCATTTTATTTATCTTTGAAACAGTTTACATAAGTCAGCACATGTGATCATGATGCCTTGGAAATTGTACACTTTCTATTCAGATTTGATTGGTAACATGTAAATGTTAGCTGCCTGTTCTTAGGATATGAAGCAAAATTATGAAGCTTTTATAAACCAGGTTAAAAAAAAATGAATGTACAATGTCCTGATGGTGGCAAGATTATAAAGTATTATTCAATAACATTTTATTTTAAAAAACCCATGAATTAAACAACATGAGTTTAATACATGAATGCTGTTCTGCAAGTTCATTTTGTTAAATTTCATTTAATAAATAACAGTTAAATCTACTAAATGGTGCTAGAATGCCTTTTTAGACAACTTTAAGAAGTTCAGTTTGAATTGCCTTGGCATGGTAAAAATATTTGATGGGATACTGTATGAATTTTAACTGGAGACTGCTCCCTGTGACTTGGACAACAGGTAAGAGCTTGGCTTTAGGAGCCAGATCCTCATCTGCAGTACTTGAGGTGCAGTACTTTGTCCTGTGTATTTATCACAGGCTAGAATTTTTCACAGAAAGTATTTAAAATCACAGTAGCTGTAGATCTCTGGGAAAGTCTTAAGCCCTTGATTTAGCAACATCATACAAGGACTGGATTTCACATTACACTCAACTGCTTCCTGAAGAAAGCACCTGAAACAACTCGTTCTTGCCCTGACAAAATGCAGCTTTCACACCATTTTTGTGCTCTGCCTTCTAAATGATTCCTAGGTGAGTGACCAGGAGAACATTCATTAGCCATGGTCCTGCAGATGACAAAACATGGTCTGCTACTTTTCATCTCAAAGGGAGCCAGTTCCCAGAAAAAATATAGTCTTAATTTACTGTCCTCTGAAATAATTGTATTCAGTATTAAGTAAGTTACCAAAAAAACAAACACTCAAAAATTATGTTTATACCCTATAATGAAATTATAAAAATTTAAGTCAACTCTTAAGTTATTTATCATAACTTTAGTCTCAGCAACAACACAAACTATGCTGAATAACGTTTCAGTTCTACGATAGAGAAAATATTAATTTTATACAAAGGAAAGCCGTATAAGATACCAGCATATCCTCTTATATTATTTGACTAGAAACATTTTGAGAGCAAATATATTAAGGCAACATTAAAAATCGTAACTAGAAGTACTTGATAAAAAAATAAATGCATAAATTTTTATTTTGTCACTACTTCAACTAGAGCTGGTGAGTAGAGGTCTGGTTCTTCCCTGTGCTGAACTGAGTTACCCAACAACATGGATAGCAGCAGCAGACTTAGAAGTATCTCATTCTAAAAAAATCTAGACTAAAAAGATCCTTTCTTCTATTCTGATAGACACTTCTCGAACCCCAAATTTGTAAGAGACCAATACAATCAATTTGCATTTTTTCTTGTTAAAGCCTAACAGCTTCTATACAGTTAAATACAACCTGATAAAAATATATAATTTAATAAGAATTTAAACACAGAAATAGAACAAACATCCCAATCAAGCTTCTGCTACATCTGACATTGGTACAAGTCCAGCACATTGGAAAGTTGTGCATAGGGTTGAGAATAGGATTCTTTATTACAGAATTTCCAGTGTGTCCCTTCTATATGCAGTTGCACATTGCTTGGGAACTCTCCAGGTCATCAGTGTTCACTCCATAGAGATCAATAAGTTGAGGATGCACCCTGTGAAGCAAGGAAGTCAAACTTTATCAATCAAACTTCATCAACTTTTGCAATGGGTGTGCTGCTTTTTCAAGTTGGGGAGGAGAACAAATATGTACGAGCTTTTATATGGAAATAAATCTGGGTGAATTACATTTTGGCAATTCCAATAGCATCATCTTTAGAAGAATATACTGTATATCCTACAACATGATCTACCTTTTATTTCACATACCAGACTTACTCTGAGCTATGTGCCTTCAGCTAATCCTGTGTGCATTGCAGAAAAATGAGCCACTGCCCCCTTAATTCCACTGATAATCCTCCCATTTCCTATGTATTTTTAATCTCATTCTTAGATGCTGGAGACTTCAGAGACTATTCTCAAGCAGCATTAACTTTTCCTCAATTGAAGAACTACATGTTTTTCTTAACCTTACACATCCTGCTTTCCAAGTAGCAATCCTTGTCCCAAAAGGAGCTCCTCATGGAGACATTATATGCATCTGTTGTCCTCCAAGAAATGAAAGGGTAAAGTAACAGGGAAGAAGAAACAAGGAGTAGTAAAGTACCAAGAAAGAAGAGAACTGGAGTAGAAGCTGATGAAGCACCAGAATGGAAAGGCCATGTGAGTTATAGAAACCTTTCCAAAGAGGAACACAAGGCAAGCAGGCAGAGGCCCAAAGGATGGCAGAAGGGCCAGACCCTGCAGTGCACAGCAGTTCTACTGTAGGAGCATCTAGAACACCTAACTTTGGTGCCGTCCCTGCTCTATAGAGATGTAACACACCTAAGGGTGCAGCACTACTCTGTTATGGGTATATGGTCCTTAAAGGGGATATCTGACCTTACCGAACATGAACTTCTGATGCTTCTTTCATTAAGTCTCCATCTATATTCCAAGGGTAATTTCCTTCTGCAGAGGCAGCATTCAGACACATATTTTCCTTGGCATCAGGTCCACTTTTAAACCTTGGTTGTAGTTTTACTTCTTGAACTGTGTAGGTCTCAACAAAGGGAAAACTGAACTAAACCAAACGCAGATAGACATTAAATGAAGATGAAAGATACAAGGTGGTAGCTTAGAACAAAAGGGGTTACTTGAAATTTAAAAACTGGGGTTTTTTTTGTTGTTCTAAGTGGGAACATTTAACTTAAGCTTTGACCACATGAGCTAGCATTTATAGATTAATATGGTGTTTTTACCTAAATAGTGTCTCAGAAAAAAATGGTAGCATTCCATTTGTATTCCCATATTGAACTTGATCAATCTGCAGGTAAGGGGTATATTTTTCACATATATACTTTCAGAATATGTGAAAGTCCAAGCAGATTTTTTCCTGTGCTCTGTTCATCATTACCAGTAATCTTGTCCTAAACGAGGCTACTTAGAATTCCAGTAAATGTTCGTCTTAAGCTTAAAGGACAGCCCACATCTCCTAGTCTGATTTGTAACTACAAAGGCAGACAGAAAAGCAAGGCCTTCCTCCACAAGTATCACTGGAAAGCTTAAACTATTTCCTCAATTCAGCCATTAGTGCTGTCACCTGGAATTGTCACCCATCTCTCCCCTAAAGTCCCTGACTGGAGATGAATTCAAACCCAAACCTTGCTGCTGAAGTGATTTCACACAATCCCAGCACATTTGAATGAGTACCAGTGTCCTTGGGCCATGCAGTGGGTCTTTAGACAGCAATAAGATCTGTGTTTGAATGCTTCATTTTTCTCTTCCAAGACAGAATAATGACTGCAATTTTGAAATGCAGTTCTGCAAACATTCATAGCTAGATGGAATCTTAGCATCCCTGCTAAAAAGCAATGCTCACAACCCATTGCCACCAGCACAGCATGTCGTGACCTGCTGAAATTACCAACTTTACCAATGTCTGACAGAGTTACATGATGCCCCCTCAGTTCTGCATTCTTGATCTCTGTACTACACAAAATTCAGACAGCATGCATTTCCTTATTGTGGTGAAAGGGCTTTACACCCATAAAACTATGGTACAACACAAACACAATTTAAACCACAACAGATGGACTGAAATAGGCTAATCTGTATTAGTCTAGTGATTTAAAAAAAGAAAAAAAAATCAGATAAAAAGGGGCTAATGTATTCTGACAGGAAGCTAAGTCTCCTTATGAGGATGCTAACATTAACTCTTGCAGCTTGTCTACTTTCACGATTAACTGTTCTTTTTATAATCACCAGAAAGAAATTAACGGTACCTGATTTTCTACACTGGTGTATCTTTTCAGATGCTTTATAAACTCTGTTCGAGAAGTATTTTGCACAACAATAAGAGCCATGCTTCCATTATTCAACCTGAAAAGCAGACCACAAAGATAATTCATTCGGAAGTATAACAGGCTCTTCAATAGCCTAGATTAGAAAGAAAATTTTTTAAAAGCCTACAAGAGTAAATTAACAGAACAGTCTCAATGGTTTTTCAAATCCTTTTGCTGACCTCCAGCCCATGGATCAATATAAATTATGCACTGAAGTTATTTAGCATTGATATAACATACACTGTAATAATAAATTGTAGTCCTTTATCAATATCCATCATTTCTTGAATACAATACATATAATCTAAAGAAAACCTTGCTTTTCTACTTAACAGATGGTTTTTAAACATTGGGGATCACAAATTTCTCTTTTCACTCTTCTCTCCAGCAAAGTGTAACAATTGCCACAAGTGCTGTGAGGCAGAGCTGTACCCAGAAAACACTGCCATGGTGCATGGAAGCCCCCCCAGCACAGACCCAATGCAGATGGGTTCCTCCACCCCCTCCACCAACACCCATGCTGCCCTAACAAAGGGTGCCATCTTCACCTGTGCCGCTACTCACACTCTCTTAGCAGTTCTTAGTACAGTTCTATTTATACATTTCACAAAACAAAATAAAAGTTAAGGACTAAGAAGTTTGTATGAGATAAAACAGGCATGTACTAGAGATTAAACAAGAAGAGCCCCCACAGTGCAGATGCTCAGTGGGTCTCAGTATCTGGTCACCATGGGTATTTCAGCATCTTTGAGCATTGGGGTCAGACTCTGAGCCAGAGTCAATTCCTACATTCCTCAAAGGAATGTACCGGCACACAGAAGCTAACAACCAGAACATCCATGCAGCCATGCCTAAGTCCCATTTGAGTTATAGAGACAAATCAGTGTTCAATGAGAGTATCTGGTGAACATGGCAATCCCTGCTGAGACTGCCTTCTGCGGAGAGATGATGTATTTCCTATCTCCTGCACATATATGCATACATATATTTATTTACTTATTCAGCACGTATGTTTGGAAAATATCTTGAGAGTGTTCAAAAAAATTCCTTCCACCCTACCAGCACTGGTAGGGATAGTTCAGATAGCCAGCTGCATCAGGAATGTTCTCAGACTATGATAACAGCACTGTCTGGGAGGGTAATTGTTACATAAAGATTGGGAAAGTCACCTGGCACAGCAGCACTTTGCTGATTCAGAAAAGAGTGATGGTGACATTTAAAAAGTTGCCTCCATATCATATTTGTTTCAATAAAAGGGCACGGCAGACTATTGGGCATTCAGCACTAGGGCCTTTCATCTTCAGAAATGACTAAGAATTCTCATTAATTCTCTAGAAAGCCCCATCTGCAGTGAAGCACACCACCTATGCTGTGAAAAACACATCTCCCAGAGCTCACAGAGCACAGACAGTTAAATGTATCTGGACATGTTTCTGCAAATTTAGACCAGTGTAACCGGTGTCACAGGCAGCAGCCAAAGCTTGCATCCCACTTCAAATATCTTCACATGGCAGAAACCTCTTGGGGAAACAAGAGAGAGAAGAAATCTAGGTGAGTTCCTTCCATAGTGGGGCTCAAGTCTCTAACAATCAGTGCAACATTTTTGTTTCTCATGTTGAAAAGACTTACAGTCAATATGCTATTCACTATGACAAAGGAAGCTCCTGTTTGAGGACTCTACCCTTCCTACACTACTAGCTGACCACACTTAAAGATTATTTTTAAAAATAGAGATGAAAGAACAAAGGGTGTTCTTATACAAATAAAATCAGGAGATCCACTGAGCAGCTACACTGGGAGAGAAACTGGCTCATTCAAACCTGCAGTAATTGCATGGAGTTGTCACAAAATTCCCTGTCACTGAGAAATCAGGCAGAACAGATGGAAAGAGAAAGCAAAGCTAAAATTCTCATCAGAATTTTCCAACTGACTGGAATATAAAAACACTAAAGGCAGAACAAAGTTCCTCAGACAGAACAGCATCAGAGCACTATCTTGAGGAGTATGAGATCAGCAGGACCCTGGTGGCAAAGAAAACTTCTTATTAAGAGTTTAATCATAAATAATTTGGTTCTACATTGTAGCCAAGAAGTCAAATTCTACTACATAAGCCAGTAATAATGAAGAAAAATACCTCTGATGAGGTACTATTCTCTAATTTTACCTAGTGACAACCTAATGAAACAAAAGAGACTCGTTCCATAAACTTCCCTGAGTGTTAGGGTTTTTTGGTACACATTCATGCACTCACACAAGTCTCTGCCTTCTTTTTTGAAGGAGCATTTTGTATTTTGCATACAACTATGAAGTTTGTACTTGCTATTCTGCTTAATTGCCAACTGGATACAACAAGTACAAATATTTATCACCTAAGAACTGTTGTGGTCACCACAAAGAAGGCTCCCAACAAGTAGCTAAAGGCAAAATGAGTCAATGTCAACAACCACGTTACATACTCCTTTGTTTCCCCAAACCCTGCATGTAGAAGCTGTATTTCTCTAGTGCAGAGGAAAACAACAAAAACAACAACAACAACAACAAAAAAAAAAAGAAGAAGAAAAAGACAAGTGTGAATTTTAGTCCTTAATGACATGACAAAGACTCATATTTCCTTTCTGCTGGCTGTAGAGCAGAAGACAAGGGTCACTTTTATATTTGAAAAAATAAAATAAAATCCAAGGGTGAAGTTTCCCAATAGAGCCAAATCCCATGACAGATGACTGCTCGATGACTACTACTTAAGTCAGACTTGCCAACTAATTTAATCACAGCAATTATCCACTCATAATTCTAGTTAGACTGCTTGACCTTATTTGCCTGATCCAAAAACTGATTACAATTCCCGGGATTATTGAGTCTGCTGCAGTCTCTGCTCCCTCCCCCAGTCCAGAGGGACTAGACTACCTAAACATAGGCTCATATTCTCGGAAAAGCCAAGGTCTTAAGGTAAGATGTCAGAATTTATAGACATGACTAATTCTCTAAACCCATACTGACCTCGTATTAGGTGCCAAGCCTCTTGGTGCCATTGAACACAGACAAGGGATTGCCATAATGCTCACATTCAGGAAGTGACCCTGAATTTTCTGCCATTGATCCTTGCTACCTAAATATAACAGAGTAATTCTATATTACTCCAGTTAATCAGCCGTGGTTCACTTTTAAAAAATCCTAAAAGCAGAAACTCACCTTTTTTAGTTCTCTCTTTCTTCTTTCTAAAAGGGTGGAAACATGTAGGTAAAAAAATTAAAGTCATTTTTGCACATTTAAGCAACACATACTTTAAAAAAAAGTAACATATTAGTGGAACTGAACAAATCAATAATACTGAGTGGAAGACTACCTGGTAACAAAATCCTCTGTAATAGTCTTCAGGAAACACTTTACAATGTGTACAAGTTAGCGGTTGTCAAAATAAATATTTTTTTTAAGATTGTATCACCTGTTGATTAAATTTGAACAAAGTAAAGAATCTTATTTTATTTTTCAAATTTTATTCTTCAAAGACACGTTTTTGTAGCTTTGGAGTTGCTTGACTCAGTTTTACTTACCTGTCCTTCTCATGAGCATCTTCCTGCGGAATTTGTAGAGGTAGAAATGATAATTCACATTCCTCTGGCCTAGAAAAGTATTGATATTTACGATGATGTAAACCAATATTCGGACTGCTAGACAAACTTTAATCAAAGTTAAGATTATTTTAAGGAGATTCTGAATGTACAGAATTTATCTCCCCTTTAACTTGTAAGAGGGCTATACATCACATCTGAGTTAAATCTGCCTGCAATTAAGATAAATTACTGTTGTCTATCTCATGATCACATTAATTATTGCACTTTCCTCAAGAACATGAGGAATACTAGAAAAACATAGCATCTCTTGGCGTACTTGAGATCTGCCAGTGTTTTGATAAAAGCAAAATCCTTCCTCTGACTGGAGGGCATCCAGCGGTGTTTCTCAGCCAAAGCCAAAGTCCTCGCCCCAAACCCAAACATGGCCGAGAACCCGAAGCGCAGCAGCTTGCTTGGACTGCTGAACGTACACACATCTACTGCTTGAATGTGTCCTAAAATTTCATAGGGAGAACAGAAAATAAAAATAACATCTATATTTCAAATGACATACAACATAGCATTTCTTTTTCATCTATTTTAGCTGGAGGAAAGAACCCTCCAGCAGACTCTTCTCTCTCTAGGAAATCAAGCTTTACTAATCGAAACCAGACTCAACCTAGATAAAATTAAGACTCTATCAAATCAGTCATTTCAGATGCTTGAAAATGTTAAAGTTATGGTAAAACATTCAGCTACTGCATAAGGCTGCAAGGGGTCTGACTCTTAATTCTATGCACATTTTCAACAACGAGTATCAAAGAAAATGTAATGTCTCTAATATTTGCATAAATCTCTTCAACCATTTCACCAAATACATGTATTGGCTGAACACTGTACCGGAGGACATACGGGAACTCTTAAATACAGGTTTTAAATATATTCATGTTTACAGTTATAAAATATAAACATATAATTCTGTTCCAGATAGGATATACACATTTTTTCTGTAATAAACCCTGGGCATTTTCCATTACATTCAGTGTCTCTGATTTTTTAAGAGAGACAGGTTTAGATTTTGCCTGTAAAGGGTTTTGGATTACTACCTGAGAAACAGAGCAAAGGCTCTTCCACTGCAGACTGCAAGACCAAGAAAAGAGATACTCAAGATGGACCTTCCCCATTTTTCTCTTTTTTTTTTTTACTTAAAAAAAAGTCCTAAAGAAAGACTGCTTTGAGAGTAATATTAACATTGCCTGACTAAGTATTTGCTATTTCCTAAGAAACAAATATAAGTTTTGCACTAGCAACCTAGTTTTACCTTTTAGTATAATTACATTTTCACATTCAAAACCCATTTATTGTGCAGATCCAGTGGCAAGTGACACAGTTTTTATCTACTAATCTTACAGAAACTGTTAGTATTTAAAAACAAATGCACCTGCAGCTAAAACCAGGATAGAATCATTTGGGTTTAAAAGCCTTACAGTATAGTTTACAGCGAAAGAGCATAATGCTATGCCTTTACTGAGCAACTGCTTATGACAAACTTCTACATGCTGCTTTATTATTTGAAATCTGGTAATGAATGTAAAAATATTTACCCATTACAATGTGCAACGTCGCAGTGACTGCATGTTTAATACCATAGAGTGTATGGGCCAAAATATTTGTAGTACCTGAAAAAGTGAACACAACCTGCTGTAAAAACATGAGAGATACAGAATAACAAGAACAAATATATACAGTATTTCTAATTACTGCACTTTCAAAAAAATAAAGCTTCCCATAAATTGTCTTGTTAGCAGCAGGAATGCTGAATAGTATTAAATTACAACCTTTAAAACTTCCAGAGGTCTATAAAATCTTCTCTGCAAATTCATTCATAAGTGCCATAAAAAACAAACGTGGGGGGAAAAATAAGCTTTTCAAAAAATGGCCTGTTTGGGTTTTTTAAACCATCTCCTTAATAATCACCTCTTATATACCCAAGTGCTGTACTAAGGAACTAGAAGGCAGATTATCTAATAAGATGTATTAGGGGAATATTTTTAAGCTGGTAAAATAATACCCAGACACTGCAAAACTGTACATTTCCCAAGCCAAATGATACTAGATCTAGTCAAAGATAGTCTGCTGTGTTTCTTGCAGCCTACATTTTAGATTCTTTGAAGGAATAGTGAATAAAATTAATTACTGCACATCAGCTTCACAAATAAGAAATCATCAATGACTGAAAAACAGAGAAGGCAGAATGTGACATCTGACAAACAGGTGACTTGTATTCAGTGCATCAAAACTCATCCATAGCACTTGTATTTGTCACTGCCTGGACACTGGCAGCCAGTCGTTCTACCAGCCACCAGAGAGATGAGGAGATTTTGAAACAAGGGAGTAAGTAAATCAGGTGGCAAATAGAAGGAGACGTCAAAACCCAGCAATGTCAGCACAGAGTTGAAAGAGAGAGTGGAAAACCAGCTGTCAGTTTGTAAAAGAAAGAAGCAGAGTTCTGAAGGCCCATGACTGGTGGTGAATGATGTGTCAAGGCACTTTACCTGGGTAAGGAACATGGAGATATATATATGTAAATTCTGCCCTTCTACTTTAATGCCTAGGACATAAAATACTGTGCATCAGCTGACTTTTAAACATAAATTCATTCTTAAAATCGAAGAAGGAACAGTTGTGTCTTTCCTAAATGGGTACAGTTTTAAAAAAACTTCAAATTTATTTTTCTCATTTCTGGCATTACTTTGCCAAGCAGCAGAATAAAAGAATTCACCTGTGGAAAATAAAGAACTAGGGCCTGCCACCAAGCAGGCAGAACACTGACTTCTTCATATCACTCATAACAGATGAATAATTCAATAATAGTTTAATTAAAAGAAGAAAAATTACAGAAGAACAGTTTAGAACCTAACATTCCCATATAAAAATGAGCTCATATAGATTTTCAAATTATTTTCTTATTTGGATTATTTAATATGCTACAGCAGCAATAGACAATTCTGGATGTTAAATGTGCCCTAAGTTTTATGGAAGAATTGCTCGTCTTTCTAAAATAAGGAAAAAAGAGAGGAAAGAGAAAGACTATCACATTGCAAACAACAGGCACTCAATATTTAAATAAGCAGTTTTAAAGCATCATGAAACAGATTGAAAAATTTTGTTTATCCCCAAATTCTGCTATCTTTGATGTCATGCAGGTGGTAGAAAAAAAATACTGAATTTGCAAAGACGGATGTACGTAATTATAAAGCTCTAAAGGCATCATGTCATTCTTATCCAGGAATATATCTTTGAAATTTTTCAATAATTTGTCTAAATAAAAAAATGTAGTATAACTGGGAATCTCACAGATCACCTGTAAAGTCCTTAGAGCACCTGAGCCTCTGAAAGTAATTCAGCACTTCATGGAAAGCTGACATAAGATCAGAGAGAGGAGCTCTGAGTTTCTGCTATATGAAGGAAGTGAGGTACATCTATTAAGGAAACAGATAGCCAAAAACTACAAAAACCCCTACATTTGACCTAAAAAGCAATTCTTCACAGAATACTACAAGTATATGCCCAATACTATTTCATGTTTGAATGACTTCAGGTATTTAACTTCCAGATCCAACTAGTTCTGCTTTGCCAGTGAAGGTAGAAAAAAGATGTAAAGATGTAACTCAAAAATACTCAAATATTTCCTTCGATCAAAATTATACAGCTCTCATCAACTGTTATGGGTATCTCTCCAAAACAAAGGAAATCACACACGCAAGCAGCAGATCATTACAAGTCAGGCAAATCATGCTTACTTCCTGTATGTTGAAACAGGGAAGTTGTTATTCTGAAAAAAATATTTCACTTCTCATAAAGATCAAGCTAATAAAAGAGTACAAGGCGGAACATAGTTTGGAAGACCACGCTTGGTATGAGTTTAAGCTGCAATCCTGATTTAAGAGCAATCTATCAATGCAGATGGCAGCAAGATACCAAACGACCACAGCTGAAGTCGGTACCAATCTTCAAACTGACTTTAGGGAGACTTAAATCTCATTCCGACTAAACAGGATAGGCACAAGTAATTGCATCCTTCTCTTAAATCTTTGGAGCTCATTAACATTTGCAGAAGTAAACAAGGCAAAATCCCACCCTTTCACAACTCTGAGGAAGACAAAACAAGTTCTGTGTTCAAAAACGTAAGTACCACATCCCCCCTTCCACAAGTTGAAGCATTAGAACAAGCACACTTCTGTGGAAGCAAGCACCACCATAGTCTCTAAAAACCCCACTTAGTACACGCCTACCAGCATTTTTGATCTCAATAATGACTGAATAATGTGCCTCATTAACTAAGTCCTATACAAGCAGGATGCCAGACAAAATAACCCAAACCAAAACAAACAAGCAAACCCAAAACACACAGCCTATAAACAAAGCAAAAACTATAGAAGTTATACAAAAATAATGATACAAGCTTTTCTGATTTAAATGGTGATTCAATAATAATGGTTTTAATGCCATTATTCATATTCTCAAGTAATCTGCTTTTCCCCTATGCAAGCTTAAGATATTATTTACCAATAACAACTGTTCCCCTGAACCCTATCATATTACTTCAGAGACTAAAAACCTTTGATGCCCATGACTTGCACCCCTCACGCATTAGTAAGTCACATTTTTAGTCCTCACTCCAGCTACTCAACTGAATGTAAAAGGATTTCATCCATGCAATTCCAGCATCTCTATCATCAGCATTTTTTTACAGAAACAAAGAAGATTTTATTACTCCAAAAAATGTAATTCTGTTCAAAATATCAACCTATTTTCCTGACATTACAAACAACTTCCTACAACCTCCTTCCCATCAAAAGTGCAAAAGCATCTCAGTAAGGACAGAGTATCTGCAGGTCACGTAAAGCATGACTGATGTAGGTACCAAACAGAAACTGTAGAGAAAAAAACTGTCCTTGGAAGTGCAAGCACTTCTGCAGTACAATTAACTTAATTAACCAGACGACATGAATATTCATAAGGCTGTTAATGTCTCCTACATCCAAACAGATAAATGTGATGTAATGACTTCCTAGTCAAGCATAGCTAAAATTCTGATGAAAACTGCACCAACATTTTGGTTCTTTGCCTGAAATATCACAGAAATTAACAGTCCCTCAGTAAGATTTTATTTTCTGAATTAATTGGGAATCATGAATTTATTTCAATGAACCACTTTGGACCAAAAGGTTCACAGGCATCAGATATAGATTGTCTCTTGTTCCGTAACAACTGGATAGCTTTTTTAATGTCCTTCCAGTTCCCCCTCCTCTTTCTCTGTTTCCCCCTCCGTACAGTTTCTTAGCAGTAGTTCCCATAGCAACAAACACTCTTGCTAATGGCCAGCAGTACAACTGCAGGCTTCCCCACATCTCATCCATTTGATTTGGACCACAATAAGGCAGCTCAGTAGAGTATTTCAGTAAAAACATACTCCCCTCTGGACCTCTCTCTTCAGGAGGTAAATTGTTTCAAGAGCATCTCCTTCTCATCAAGATGATTGAAAGTTCAAAATGCTGTCTTAACTACTTATTATAGAGGCTAAGACCAGATTTTAACCCACTCACATAACACTATCCTGTAATACAGTTGCTGTTTCTACTTGGCTGGAAAATCCTGATAATTTTGTACAGCAGATTTCTGGTGGGGGAAAAAAAAAGTTACCTGACCAGAGCTGCATCCTCATGAGAACTAGTATCATACTTACCTGTTTCCTAACTGACTACCTCATGGAATATCAGCAATATGGAAATCAAACAAACTATTATTATGTTATTTTTATTATTTTTAAGAACTTAGGAATTTCTCACAATATCATTTTATAAATTGTTCTCATCCTCTTCTAACAAAATTTATGCCATTCTGTCTAAGAAACCGTACGGAATTCTTTTGGGTTTACAAGTGCTTTGTGATCATGACGTAGTTGTCTTAAACTGAGGAGAGTAAGCATCAATGACGAGGCACAGTGACCGTCACACTTCTGTCTCAGCACCATCGAGATATTCACAGTAACTGAGCTGGTAAGTGATGGCCCAGCTTCTGTACTCAAACTCATTACCCGCATGTCTTTGAGACTGCTGTCTTTCACCAAGGGTTTTTTAACCTGAGAAAAAGCTAATGTAATCTTGCTCTTTTACAAGCAACTAATGCTCCTTTCATATGTGTAAACCAAGTCAAAGCATTTAAAAAACTGCTTCCTAAGTTCAAAGTGACTTGCTCCTTTTTTTTTTGTAGAAAACTAAAACCAGTGATTTGCTGTTTTACTGCCTGTAGGAATTTTTTTCCTTACTAGTGAAAAACATCTGAGAAACTATGCCAAGTAGTCTCAGCAAACATCCACATCAGAGAGTAGTGTTCATGCAAAAATACCTCTCTTCTTTTCAAGAAAAGTGATTCATATACTAGTCCAGAATCAACCCTGACTGTACTGATTTGTGCTGGTTTTGGCTGGGGTAGAGTTAACTTTCTTCCCAGCAGCTAATTTGGGGCTGTGTTTTGGATTTGTGCTGAACACAGGGTTGCTAACATAGAGGTGTTTTTGTTATTGCTGAGCAGAGCTTACACAGAGCCAAGGCCCTTTCTGCTTTTTGTACTGCCACGCTGGTGAGGAAACTGGGGGTGCATGGGAGGGTGGGAGGAGACACAGCCAGGACAGGTGACCCCAACTGACCAAAGGGATATTCCAGACCATATGACACCATGCTCAGTATATAAAATGGGGGAAAGGGTGGGACATTTGAAGTGATGGCATTTGTCTTCCCAAGCCACTGTTGCATGTGATGGGGCCCTACTCTCCTGGAGATGGCTGAACACCTGTCTGTCCATGGGAAGCAGGGAATGAATTCCTTGTCTTACACTGCTGGTGCACGCAGCTTTTCCTTGTCCTATTAAACTGTCTTTATCAACCCAAGAGTTTTCCAGCATTTACCCTTCTGATTCTCTCCCCAGTCCCACCGGTGGGGGAGTGAGCTAACGGCTGCGTGGGGCTTGGCTGCTGGCTGGGGTTAAACCACAACAGTTCTTGCTGAAGCCTTCCTGCTGGGCAAAGTTACTCTCCAAGAAGGGCAAATACAAAAACTGTGAGGAGAAGGGACACACAAACCCCCCAATACAAACAAAACCACAGCACAATATACAAGTTAATGAAAGAGCAGACTTTTCAAGAGAAATAGATTTTCATGTCTGTAAAACTAAAAGAGAGAATGCAGCTTCATGTGCACATATTTTTTTTTTAATGTAATGCACAAAATGTATTTCTGGGACACCATTTTAAAACAGACCCTAAGCATGAATCCAACTGAGAATTCTGCCAAGAAAACTGGAGATGCAAGAAAGGAAAATCTAGAAAACAAAGTTTTCATTTGGTATAATTTCTGTCAGGAAATAAGGGTGAAACTTGATCTTTGTATGGATCAGCTAAAAATTATTTTAGTTTTATTCTTTCTCGGCTTCTTCCTTCAGGCAAAGAGCTCATCTGTGTCATTACTATAAATTATCATTACAATTTAAAATCAAGTCATTTGTAATCAATATAAATCACTAATTTAGGACATTTATTCAATAGCTCCCTTACATAACTGAAGCTTTAGCATCAAGAACTGCCTTTAGTAGCCAAAACTATAAAACATGCCAGAGGGACTTAAAACAGATGACTAACAAAATGTAACAGTACCTTTCATTCTCACCTGCTGGTATTACTCCGAGAGGAACTGGTGCTCTGACAGGCTTTGATACATAATCTGTGTCTTTCCCAGCATCTATCTGGGCTCTAAGTAGTAGCCCATGAGCAACTTCACTGACAGATCCATCTCCACCAACACAAACCACCCTATTACAAAACAAAAATGCCAAACAGTTCAGAACAAACTTTCATGGCTGAACAAACAAGTAGAAGGCAGCTACCCCACACCATATACACAATGATATTTCAAAAAGCTAAAAAACATTCTTTCTTTAACAACAAGCTTGGGCTTCACTCTCAGATCAGTGAATGCTACCTGACTGTTCCCTAAGCATTCTTATTTCTGCTTTCAGTCTGAGTAGGAGCAAATATATTTAACAACTTAAAAAGTTTTTCTTACCTTATCACATGAAATGCACATAAACTGATCAGACAGAAGAACCAAACACATGCTTAAGTGCCTCAGTGGAAAAGCTCTTTACGTCTTTCAGTGCTGACCCATGCAAACATTCCAATGCCTTTTAATTGCCCTTATAATAACAACTCACCAAATACTACAATAAAATAAAAAAACACTTGAAAACAGCTATTTTCACACACTATGCAGGCAGTTGAGGGATTTAGCAAAGTATAAAATCCTAGTGCCAGCAATCCTTTGCACAAAGGTACTTAATCACTGCTTCTGGAGCACGTAATTAAACTCCCACCTGCTGTGGCTATAGGGAGGAATGCATTTGTCTGTAAAAGCTCTGTTACAGCAAACCTTTTTTTTCCTTGTTTTTGTTTATTTAAAGTACATATTACAATGATTCTCCAAATTAGGAAACATATTTTAATAAGAAGAATAGTAATAATACATTCCAAGCATTTATGACAGAAGTGTCAGAGTTACTTTAGGAGGCATTCACTTCAATTACATTCTTTTGATCTATCTCTGTGAATGCAGTTGTGAAACTATGTCCAATAATTCAACCAGGTAAAACTGGTCAGATCTTTAGAAGAAAAAACTCATTATATTATTAATGTTATTAAATGTTTAAATTCAATTACCTCATCTCCTTTAAAATTTTTCTTCAGTTCCTATAATTATTCCCAAGCTGATTTTTCATCTCTGATTTTTAGGAATGTTTCCTCTATCTAGCTAAACACTGCCACATTAAATAAAAAATACAATATATAGTTTGAAGAATAGAATATAAAAGTTTGAAGCACATTTTCTTCCTGCTCACAATCAGGAGTCATTGCCTGTCTTTTGACTCATTTTTTGTTTATTCCCAGGCTTAAAATTTTCTGTCACAGTAGCAAAACCAGTAATCTTTGAAGTCTAATAAACCGTATACCCAGAAGGACTTGCGTGGATTGTCTTCTGGCTATTAAAACTTTTGAAAACAAATATATTTTCCTCTGATTTTGGAGAGCTGTGTAGATGAAGAGTCCCAGGAATAACATGAAAATACTGCTAATTTTGACTTTTACTATTTTAGCATTAATCACCAAGAGCTGCCTTTTTGGCTGGAAATAGAGATACCATCAGGCACCTGGGATTCCAATGCTAATCAGTGAGAACCTGCTATGCATAAGGAGTAGAAAGTCTTGAGCAAACAAATTTTACTTAGACCTTGAAAAAGGCTTCTGAGAGAAAGAGATGTAAAAGGAAAATTTAACCATCAGATGCAACTTTCTTAATAAACTATTCACTAAGGACTGACTAACCCAGACTACTCTAAATCACCTTAATACTTTAGGCTCCTGACTAGGGAAGAAATATGCACGGACATTGTCTGTTTCTGTCACTGTACAAACAGGAAAACCTAGCTGAGATAGCAGCATCACAAATGCAGTCTCTCTATTTGTCACCAAAGCTCAGCCACAAGTCAGGGGGAAAAAGCCAAATTGACAAAGTGCCTAAATTTTCAGTGTCCCTAAAAAAAAGTGGATAGCAAAAAAGGTAGAGTACATAAAACATATGCCTATGGTCTTTCAAAATAGAATGGTAACTGGGGATATCAGAGAAAAGAAATTATAACTACAAACAAACAGCTTTGACAAAGAATTAACACATAGGAGTGTTGCTTCCAGAAAGCACTGAGATATAAACTTCCAGTTTACTACTGCAAATCATAAGCTTAAGTTTACTTCATATGCTGTTAACATGGAAGGAACCATAATTCTCCTAGAGAGAAAATCAAGCTCAGAAATTGCATGTTACCATATTGCTTACATACTGCAACGAATTTAAAAAAAACAGTTGTCTTGCCATTTCTACATTTTTCCTTGGATTAGGTTTCTGCCAGTCTGAAACAGGCAGCACTTGACAAGCAGGTGCTGATTAGAGCAGCAGACTAATGCACCCTGGCACGGCCTTCAGTCCACACCTAACCCACACCTAACCCACCTCCAGCTGCCTCCCAGCCTGGGCAAGGCGTGCAAGGTCTGTGTGCAGAAACTGCACAAAAACCACCTCACCTCCTACCACCACACACAGTGCCCAAAGGAGGCACAGAAGTGCTGTTCTAGAAAGGACAGGGGCCTTTCCACCTCAGAAATCCTAGCATCATACTAAGGGTTATATTCTTCCAGCTTCTTCTGCTCCTGTTTGCCCTTAGGTCTGGCTACTGGAGAGAAGCCTTACAGAGGAAGTTCCCAGTGACCCTACTCAAAGATCAAAGATGAAACAATTCTAACATGACTCAGTGCAGAAGATATTTGTGAAAGAAGATACAATCCAGACTTTTTCTGTCTTCATATTCTTACGAATACAGAGACTGAAACTTTCACAAAGCATATTTCTGAAAGCTTTATTTTTTTTATTTGCTGTTATTTATGAAGCCAAGATACATTTCTATTGCCAGTAATTAATAAATACCAAAGCATTTAACGAGAACTGACTTTCTCATGTTTCATATATACGAGAAACAGAGTAACTCATTAAATACCCACTAGCATAATTTTGATTGGAATACAAATAAAAAATAACATTATGAGTGGTTTACTAACATTCATAGTCACTAACCAACTTACCCATCAAATGCCTGCAGTTCACATTCTTTAAGCACTAAGAGAGCATGTCCTTCATATTCAGTTACTGTGGAAAACATCAATTATCAGCAGATTAGATAATTTTAAAGGGTTTTAAATTATTTTGCCCATAAGGAACTCAGAGTAATTCAATTTAGATTATTTTTTAAATCATTAATGCATTAAAAGTATGAGAAGTTATACTTTACAGTTATGCTAGCTACAAGGCCAAACATTAAAATTCAGCAGCTATCAGATACATGGGTATTTGCTGCATTTAAATTCAGATAATTCAAGAAGATGTTTGTTGCACAAAATTCAAGTTTTAGCACTGACACAGTTGATAAACTCCAGGAAAATAAGCATATCCTCAGTTAAGACTGAATTACTTCAGGATCAATCAAATTTAATTGCCTTTGTGTTAGGATATGCAAATTGCTAAATCAAAAATAAGAGGAGTTAAGCACAGAAGTATGAAATCAAGCCAAATACCAGTGACAACAGAATATAACATACAGAGGAAGGTGGCACAAGTATACACCAGAGTTCATAGCCTCTGGAGGAAATGAATCTGTCACTCCACATCGATGTCTCTGTGTTTGCTGATACCCTATATAGTACTGTAAATGCCAGTGAAGACAGGATAAACTGGCATACTACAGATGGCACAAAGCATCATAACTACATTTAGCATTTTCTAGGGCAGCTTTGCCAGAAGAGACAGCCCAGCTGCAGCCACCCATCAAAGATTTCTGCTGACTGACATGACACTTGCAGATGGATTTTTTGTGTAAGAATGTGCATCATTATATGCAAAATTACATTAATCTTTCATGCTTGTCTGTCCCTGGTGCTCACATAGTTCGAGGCTCTTCTCCAGTGTTCCTAAACACTGCTAAAATTATTAGTCTTGGTGTCTAAAACAATCATTCCATATCTGTACCTATTCCAACAGTAGTTCTACAGACTACTCAAATGGTGCTTACAAGAACTGAAAACACCCCTATCTCTTCCTATATACACACACACGCAAGTATGTGTGTAGATATAGTGAGTGCATGTATCTTTTCTCCTAAAAAATAAAAAAGGAAAACAAAAGCAAAACAGAAGTGATACAATTTTTATACTTCACACTAAAAAATTATATATATTGCCTATAACTTCAAAATCCCCCAATCAGTATCAGCAAAGTTCTCGTGCTTGGTGTTTTGTAAACTCTTAATTAAAAATTAGAGTTGTTTTGATTATATGGAAGGCAAAGATTTATCATTTTGCTGCAGAAACACCTATCGCTATAATAACTTCTGGAAATCATTTACAGAATTTACTTCCATGCAGGGCCTCTCCGGAATATCAAAACACAATATTTAAGCTACCATATTCAGCTTTGCATTACCAATGGGAACCATGCTTTTATCAATATCTGTAGGCTGTGTAAAAAGTGACCAAAAAAAGTGTGCATCATGCAAAAATGCAGAAAGGTTCAAATATCTTACCATTGCTTAGCTGTGAAAGAAACTCTTCCCATGAAAACATAGAGTTGGTTACCAGGTTACATGCCTTTTTAAATGAACACGATGACATTTAGAAAGTTATGAGTACAGTCTAATTAAAATGGAACAGTAAATAAGATTTATTTTGTAACAGAAAACATGCACAGTGCTTTCCTAATGTAATGTAAGTTATGCTCACTATTACAGAATTAATTCACTCAAAGAACAAGGATATGAAAATAAGGAGGACTCATGTCTATAGAGAAATCAATAAAGGCAGTAAAAATGACTAATTTTAGCCAGATTGAGAGCAACTCCATCCTCTTTGCATTTAATAGCTCAAGTTTGGAAATTATATAGAAGAACTGCTCAAGGCTTAAGATTGGGGAATTCCAAGAAATTTAAAATTTGATGACAGAATAACAGAGGATCTATTTTGACACACTGTGACAAAAAGGCAGTGAAAAAATGAGGTTTTCAGGAAAAACTATGTGAGAACATATAGAAAATCATTCAAGTAGAAAAAAGCCTAGAAAAATCCAACACAGACATAAAAAGACCATGTCTAAAAAGTTTTCTGCAGGCTTGAAAACCTCCAGAGGGGCATGTATAAATCATTCTGATAGCTGGAAAAAAGCTAAGTGTTTGAATATTTGGCACTGTTCCAATTCAGGGAGAAAAACAAACAAACAAACAACCTACTCAAGCTATTCTGGTAATAGAAAGAAAGCTTCTTTCATTGTTTGAGAAGGATCCAGATTACTTATTTGGCAAAAATATTATCACAAAAAATATTATTTATTGATTTTTTGACCATTTCTAATGCATAATTAAGAAAGCTGGGGTTTTTTTCAAGAGTGTTTTGTTCTTAAGTGTCAGATAACAGGATTCTGAAGGAAGGACACCAAAGGTGCACCTCATTTGAAGAGTCACGCACACTCCAAAACACTTTAACTCCCTCTTCACACAGCAAACAAGAACTAAGGGCTTGGCCTCTATGCATAGAAAAAGCAATGTATAATTAGTTCAACACTTCTAAACAGGGGATGCTTTCATGTGACACCTACATACACTGGCACTCATGTCACAGACTGAAGTCAATGGGATTACAGATGTTAATGATAACATTTTTTTTTCATCCAGCATCAACACCAGTTATCTGTTGTTATTTACCATATGGTAAGTTTAAAACAATGCTATTTGTCCAATTCTCAAGCATCCTTTTCCTTTGTGATTCTGCCCTAAAAATTGGACTTCGGGAAGACTTATATTTGCCTAGATGTCCGGGTTATAAGTGAGCATAAATGGAAGCAAAAGAGTCAAAACGAGGAAAAGTGAAACAAGCTAGGATTCTGTCAGGGTTACTTTTATTTATTTTTCTTTAATTATGTGTAAGATTTTGCACAATACTAATGTATTTCTAAAATACTAGCTCCAATTATCATTATTTGCCAATACTTGCAGGTATCTCAACAGTGGAGTGAGCTTCTGTAGAACTCAATTTTTGGAAGAGTCACTTAGCCTAGCAGCCATATCCCAGCTGCAGCACAAAAGATTGCCCAATTCATAAAAGAGGCCAGATTTTAACTATTATTTCACCTTAGCTACAGTTAAAAGTGCTGCTTCAGTTTAAATTTGCTAATTCATGCTTTATAATGCACTAAGCACTTCAGAGATTTGCTTATTGCATGTAACAAAAATAACCCAAAAACCCAACAAAACACAAGCCACTCCATAAGACCTTTGGTTCTTTTTACTGAAATTAATACTGCTGTAGCACACAAAGTCATTTGAGGAAAAAATCAAAAGAAAACCTTACAAAATTTTAAAATAATTAGAAAAAGTAAATGTTACTTCAGCACTCACTTATTTACACATATGTCTTTAGATTGCTGTATGTCCTTGGGTAGGAGAGAATATTTCCACTCCAAACTTCTGAACACATAAGAAGTTTATTACAAGAGAAGCTACAATGAAGAATAAGATCTGGAAAGCCTGATCAGAGAGGAAGCAACAGCCAGCTATCAAGGTACAAGACTGGCTGAGGAGAGCTCTGTCTTTTAGCACTCCACTGTCAATTTTTGATGGTCTGAGGTGTTTTTAGTAGACTGCAAGTTTTATATTTTGTATGCACTAGAAGCCACTTCAGACGTTCAAATTTGCTATAAAATTTTGTGTTCAATGAATTTTAATTTTGTGTTCAATGAATTTTAAGCTTTAAATATGTCTATGCGTAAATTCGAAACGTAAAATATCTTCAGTGCAAAAATTGTACAAAAGCCTTCACAATTTCAGTACCTAATACACCTTTCTATGCCACTAGTTATGTAAATACTGGCCATGTTCCAAAAAAGCAGGAACAGCAAGATGCACACTCCAACTTCCCAAAATCCAAAGCAATTATGGGAGGAAAAAACCCAGTCCAAGTTACTTGAAATAAAGTGCTTAGTTTTATTAGAACACGGTACCAGTGGACAGGATTTTTATTCAGCACCCACCACCACCCTGGGGTTTTTTTTATGCATGGTCTTTAATTATTTCTTTCTCCACTTGTATTGACAACTGTCATGTAGTTTTCTCATTTTGCCTGTAGGAGGAGTGTTAGGCAGCTAATAAGCGCAATAGTATTTCAACATTGTCAAAATAATCTTAATTAAAGGATAGGCCATTAAACATCTTTCTGGCTCAACTCAGAAGTTTCCTATTAAAATTTAAAAGACAAATAATTTAAAAATAAACTTAAAACTGTTTTTATTTCACTAGTAAAAATTTTTTGAAACCTCTATGAATTATATTCGCAATTTACAGTAAAACTTTTTTTAAAAATTGTGACCAAACAAGGCTAAGTTCAATTTCTAACACAACCACATTATTAGTCTCTTCACACTACCATCCATGCCTTGCAGGTGGAAAAATATGTCTGTGAGAATTAAAATTTATATAAAGCTGCTGTCATTCCCTCACAGTTAAGGGTAGTTAAGAAATTATTACTATAGAATTCTAATACAGTAAATCTTTTTCATGTTTTTTCTAATGTGTCTTTAATCATCAATTGATTTTACTTTAAATTGTGGGCTAAATAATTTTAAAAATACACAGATACAGGTAATAAAATTAGCAAGATAATTTTCATCTACCATTATTGCATTATTATATTCTCATGGATAAACTGGATTTCCTCAGAATAATTTTTGGCCTGCAAGGTGAACTAGCTGTCATTTCATAAGAAGTTTAAGGAACAACTGCAAGATGAGACCTCTCTTATAATCCGTTTAAGCTGAGACTGAGAATTTTTTAAGTCAATTGCAACAGACATAGGAAAAAGCCTACATTACTAGTATTGATTGCTACTGGTGAAAAATACTGAATCGATAACAGAACTACTAAAACTTTTTTTGACAAAATAAAAACATATTGTGTTGTATTAACTAGAGTTCCAAATGCACTATTTGCAGTCAAAAGCAATAAGGATTAGCAGTGAATTCAAATTGTCTCGCATGCTTAAGTATTAGTTTCACAAAGGATTAAGCTATGCTTTTGAAGCAACTTACCTGTGACATCAGTTTTTATGTCAGCAAGTTTAAAAAGAGGTGCAACTTTTTCATAATAAATGTGAGAGGCTTCTCTTTTGTGGCTGCTTGGATTAACAAACACTTTCAAGGATTTCGGTCTGTTTTGAAAGCCTAAACAGAAAACACGAAATATTTAAGATTACAGACAACCTGACTATTTTTACAGCTTAAATGAATTTTTAGTATCAGAACCACTACAATACTTTGACAGGATAAGTAAATTACAGTCTAAAAAGTCTCTATTTCTTTTTGCACTTGCACTACTTATCTTTAAATTACAGTATTGATTACTTTTGTGTGTACAACTAATAAACAGTTGTAGGAACCAGGAAAAAAGTGCATACGTCATAGCCTAGTTAAACCCTGATTCAGGAGCAGGGTGAGTGTGAAGTTAAAAGTTTGGGCATCAAAAAAGAAAAGAAACCCAAACATAAAAACGTGTCGTTGTTGGAATTTCATGACTCACTCCCAGCAGGCATACCAAAGTAACACCAAACAAAACTGACACCACAATCCAACACTTTTCTTTTCTGAGAGTGCAAATCAAACAGCCCAATGGAAATTTCCTCATTGTGAAAGAGGTCCAAAAAATATAAAGAAATGGAAAACTTGCCAGTATCATTTGGAAATCTGAGAATTATTATTCATTTAGGTCTTCGGAGCAACAACCTCCAAGGATACAACACTGAGAAATACTGCTATGCAAAGCTGAACCTTGTCTCGCACATTGATCCCATGAAGTAATTTTATTATTTGAAATACGGCATTTTTGTTGAAGAGTAAATAACTCACACTAAACCAATAACATTGCTTTTCAAGTTCTCTTTTCTAGAATTCCTACAATTGCCATGGTTCAGTGAGGCTGCTTTGCTACAAAAAGCAAGCAGTAGTGTGCAATAGCACTCTTCTTTTGCTATTTGTTTAAAATACATGATTTGAACAATTCTAAATTTTGTTTTAGTATCAGGGTAGACTATCACTTTCTTAGCCAAATAAAAGCAAATATATGGCAAGTGTACTGCTTTCAACATTCAAGAACAAAATTAGTAGTAGGCCACAACTCCAAAAGGAGCCAAGAATGAAAGCACATTTTCCTGCCCCATGAAGAATATTACTTCAATTTTTAAAGCCACACGTACCTTCAAAGTGTCAGCAGGGACTTCCTGCAGCTCATTCCATTTACTCTACCTCAACAACTGAGCAGGAACAATTACTCAAAGAAATTATAGTTAAATACTATTTCAGCATTAAAAAGGAAAGTATTTCTTAAGATCAAAATATAATTATAGAAGTCACAGAGATTACTTTTTCATTTATTGAAACACATCAAACCACCTCGAAATGAAAACTAGCTCTTTATCCAGTTTGTGTCAGAAAATTTAGAAGATTTCTTGAAGATACTGAAGGAAATTATTGGATCAGTTTGCTGCTATAACCTCAAAAGCATGAACAAAAAAATTGTATAACCATATGTATGTCAAAATGTTACACAGAGTGCCAAGCCACAGCACAGCAAAATAATCCTGGAGAATCCTGCATGTCTCCAGTAACAAGTACCTGTGTTCAAAAGCATCTCTTTCAAAAAGGAAAAAAAGAAAATAGGGAACTTGGTGAGGGACTGCACATGTGTTGGAGGAAAGGGCTGCTGTTCACGAAGACCCTGATTAGCTACAAGAAAGGTCTGAGAAAAGCCTGAAGATGTTCAATAAAGACAAACGCAAAGCCCAGCACCCGGGCCAGCAAACTCTGAGTGTGGGCTGGGGCCGGGCCAAGCAGGCAGCACCTCTTAGAGAGCACTGGCAGCCCCGATGGGCAGGAGCCGGACACACGGGAACGCGGCCATTGCAGCCAGGAAGGGCAAGGGCTCGCTGGGCTGCAGCGGGAGGACAGCCAGCAGTCCAAAGCATATCCCTATACCCTTGTTCTCAACATCTTTGGAGCCTGAAGCTAAAAAGCTGCATCCACGTTCAGGCCCCCCAGCACAAGACAGATGAAGTGAAGCAAGTCCAACAGAGAACTGTGACTACAAGCGGCTGGAGCAGCCACCTTGGACAGCCTCAAGGACAAAATCTACCTAAATGTTTTCCTTAAGCATCTCCTGTGGGAGTAACAGGCCACCAAGCCAGGCTTCCTGCAGGTGCAAGGACAAAGAGACAGTGGACACAAGTGCCACAAAGAATATTCCAATGTGAAATAAAGAAAATCACCCTTCACAACGAGGGCAGCTAAGCCACGGATGACACTGTCCATCCTTAGAGATTTTCAAAACTTATCTGGACATGGCTCTTAGCAACCTGATCTTTATTAGAAGCTCACCTGCCCTGAGCAGGAAGCTAGAACAGATAATCTCCAGAGGTCCATTCCAATCTAAATTCTTCTTGATTCTCTGGAAACAGCAACAAGAACTGCAGGTATGTACTGCAGTGGAATTTCTTATTACAGGAATTACAACATAAACAAGGAAGACTAAATAAAAGCTCCCAAAGACTATTAATACATATAAACAATCATCAAAAAGACATTATAATAATGTCTTAATTGAAATCTACTAACTGGTATTGTTATAGTCTTTTAGAAGTTATAAAAATATTAAGACCAAAAAAATAATTACTGTTACTCTATCATTTGCCTAAAGCGTCAGTAGAAATTAAATGGAAAACTGTAAGAATAAGGAGTCCTGCTTCAAAAGAGAAAAGATTTAACCAAATTCATAAATGTGCTGTCATGTTCCTCATCTTATTTACGAGAACCTGTGATCAGCTGCTCCTCCTAATACTCAACCCCCACCAACACCCAGAGCTAAAAAACTGTAAAAACTGACTTCAGTCATAGATACCTAAGTATACCTTTAAACTCATAAAAAACAAACCAAAAACACCCCCCTAAACATAAAAATGTAAGAATATAATACACAAAGCAGGGGGAAAGAATATGGAACAGTCTGTAGAATAAGAAAAAACAGATGAAATGTCAAAAATTGTTACCTGGGCAGTGTGAGTTACAGTACTGTGACACAGACATCAGGAGAAAACTGAAGGGATAAAAGCAAACATCACTATCTCACTTCAATGTTTTTGAGTATTAGATGTAAAAATTTAACCCTAGGTGGCAATACAAAGTTTCAAAAGAAATCCTAAGTAGGCAAAAGAAAATAGACTTCACAGTTGGTGGGGGAAAAAATCCTAGATTTTCGAGGAACTGGTTGAATTTTTTTTTTTCAGAAAAATTCATTTATTAAACAATTCTAAAGCAAAAACTGTATTTATGGTTATGTATATTAGGTTATTGCTGAAAAGTAGATCAGAGCTAATACATAAATCCTAGCAAGATTTTCAAGAACCAAACGAATTCACAGGATGAAAGTAGTAAAATATTCTCTTTATGACTGTTTGAATATCAATTTACTTTTTTAGAGAGATAAAATATTTCATTCACAGAAATATTTTTTGCCAACAAGGCTTTTGAGCAGAGATGGTATACTACTGAAGTGATTTTGTTTGTGCCAAATAATTGCCAACTGGCATGAAAGGATGATCATGACAAAATTTATTACTTTATCATTCGTGGTGTGCACTGGACACAGAACACACCAAACAACTGAGTTTAATGACAGCATATCCAGTAATGGCCACAGATTAAACTTTCACACAGTATTATTGTGAAGCTTCTTTAAAGTGTTTTTAAATAATAATCTTTTAATTGTCTTTAAACAACATCTATATGAATGAATCAATGTCATTGACTACCATGTGCAACTGATCCCAGTCTGCCAGCCTTTTGGGGCTCTCCTAACTGGTATTCTGTTATTGTTTTCCGTGGCTGCTCCATTTGAAACGAGCCAGCAGCCTAAAGCAGGAAGGCCAACTGTTCCCCTAGTACTAACAAATGTGCTAATATGCACTAGTTTAAACTTGATCTATCAAGTGAATCAGTGAACCATGAAGGGTGGTGGGTCAATCAGGGTGTTCTGAAAACAAAGGCTCCTAGGGCAGCAGAGACGCTGTGCTCAGACATACATCTGTGCTGCTTTCAGGCCTCAGCCTTAGGAAAATGGGTTTATGTTACAAAAGTTAAGAGCCTGGAATCATGTCATTACCACCTACATTTATAAATACTTTATACAACATTAGGAATATTATACATGAGAAAAATTAAAAACATGAGACGGAGTTGTTAATGTAACTATGGAGACACCACTGTTAATATTAACTAACCTAAGTTAATGTTTAACATTAATGGTTTAATTAAAACTTCATGCATGAAGTTTCAGGCATTCATATCAAATCCCAGTGTGATAGATACTGCAGAGCAGTAGATAAAAATAAAATGCACTTCATGCTTTTTTTGCTACTTTATCATTTATTCTTAACCACATTTACCGTCTTTTGTTAGTTTACAGAGTTTTTACGTAAAGCTTTTTCAAATCAACTGTTAGTAAGTCTTATCTTGTAAAAAAAAAATGGATAAGCACTAACAACTGTACATTTTCTCTCATTTTTGAGCCTGTCTCAACCCTTTAAGAACCACTGTATATTTGCTTGTGCAGAGGATTTTAGATGAAACAGTGACTTCTACTGACACAGTGTGTCCCCACATGACAGGCCCGTAAGTCCTGTACAAAAAGATGTGATGTATAAATAGAAATCACTGAGAGCGGGGTGTGCACCAGGGCTGACATGAGATAACAGCACACTAGACCCTGTCTAAGCTGCCCTTTGGGGCCTTCCAGGAGCCAGCCCAGAGCCAAGGCTCCAGAGGTGCATCAAGATGGCAGTGGTTATCTTACATCCGTTTAACAAACACATGATGTGCAGAAGTTCAGATTTCAGGAACACCACATCAGTGAGCAAGCTCTTCACATCTAGCTGGCATTGGAACAGCAACAACATTAGGCAGAAAATAAGAACTTATTTAAGTATGGGAAGATGGTGGTACATATATTTAGTTACCCTGACACACACACAAAAACATAATAGCAGCCACTGTAACTAAATTCTAAACAATTATATCTCTGTGTGCTCACCTATATGATAACAGGCTTCAAAAAAAATCACAGCTCAGTTTAAATTGAAGTACTCTGAACACAAAGTCAAAGCAACAGAGGACACTCACTATGGAGATAATACAAATGAACAGGGAAAAACCATGTATAAAACATTCATGCTAGACACAGATCACACAGTAAAAAGGAAACTGTACATGAAATTTCAGAAAAAATAAAATCTTCATTAGAAGATTAGAAATCTTCACTAGAAACCTCCAGATAAACTTTGGCTCATATCATCACTGATAAACTTGCTATTGTTGTTCCTTAATTAATGTATATGCATAAAAATCTAAGAAGTTGTCAAAGAGTGAGGTAAACAATTAGAAATTGCATTTATCTGCAGAGGAAACACACCTGTCAGTAACATGTACTCCCATTTGTCAGAATGTCTAAATATTACTGACCAAATACATATATATTTGTTCTACTTTGATAAATCACCTGCTTTTAATTTGCTTCAGCCCAGAAACAACAAAAAAATCCTTCAAGTAAATAATGCAGCAGTTAATGAAAAATTACTTTGTGATCAGATAGACTGGGGGAGGAGGGAGGGCAGGGAAGTAATTTTTACTATTTTAGAAGGATAAAACCAGAAGCAACCAATTTGAGTTCATTAACAATGATTAGTCCAGCACTATTACTAAAAAAAAAAAAAAGCTGCAGCAAAAACTATGAAAATCCATTACTGTTTCACACAGAAATATCAGTCACTAAGAAATCAACAGAACTCGACTGAATTGCATATTTTTAGTTCAGACTTAGAAGAATATCCACATTAGCAACTGGTATTATGAGGATTTTGTTCGGTTGTTTTTATTACTGTGAGTCCTGTTTATTCCTGGAGTAGAAGGCAAGGAGAAAAAATGTACTGATCAGAGAGCCAAAAAAAATCTGTACAAGGTCTGAGCTTCTGGAGAAAGACTGAAGCAAGAACTTGAAACAGCATTGCACAGAATACTTTTTTTTTCAGGTTCAGGTGGCTTCCAATTACAAGGCTATAAAACAGAGACTGCACCTTGAGGTCAAGGCAACCTGAGCAAGAGACACTGCAGCTTTTTTTTCTGTGAACATATGGTATCACTGCTCCTGATAGATGGAGGGTAATCTGGGAACAAAACAGACATTTGCTCCTTATGCAAATGTCCTTGCCTTTATGGGTAGCTGGAGATCTACAGGAATCCTGGCACTTCTGCAGATTGAGATATTTAATGATAAAGTCTTTCAAAAGGGGAAAAGGGAAGGTACTTTTTAATGTACATCTTCATTGGGAAAATCCAAAGCATACCACAAACAAACAATGTAAAAATGCACCATTAATAACTCATGTTGCTTCTCTAATATCTGCTTGTGAAACTTTACTAGAAGTACACCACAAACAGTTATTCAAAGTGTTGTTACAAACACTGCAGGTGTACAAGATTTGAATTCCGTAACCTGGCTCAGTCTCAACAATTCACCTGGAGTTCTAATAGTCTGTTACAAGATAGACTGCTTTTCTTCTGTAACAAACGAACTCATTTGCTACAATCTGTAAGCAGAGGCACATTCTGGAGCTAAATCAGAGAGTTTAGTATTGGGGAAGGGGTGTCATTTTGGTTTTTTAAATCAAAAGTGTGCTATATTCTGTGCCTTTCAAATATAAACTACAGTGAAAGGCCTGGATTTCTTGGGGCTCTTTTCCCTATATGGTGAATATTTTTTTCTTAATTTTGATAGAGCTTCTACAAAATAAAAAATAAAAGAAACTGCAACCAACCAACCAAATCTATAATTGGTTAAACAAAGCATACTGAAACTGGCATTAGCCTAGGCAAACAGAAAGATATTTTAAAGTAAAGGATTGTCTCCCATCACTAGTGTCAATGCATTTTGTAACAAATTATACAACAAGAGTCCTACAAAACCTTAAGAGCACCGCCACCTGTGAATTTATGAAGAGAAGGAAAGTCTCTCCCATTAGTCTCCTAAAGAATCTGGAGGTCTCAAGTAGGAGCTTATAAACCATCACCAGAAAGTTCCTGAAGAGTTCCCAGAAGTGCAACTGTAGTACCATCAGGGTGTGGTATAATTTCAACAAATTATTTCAACAGTGAAAATATCAACAAAATATGTTATTTCTTTCAGAAACAGATTTCCCAGAAGACTCTTCAGTCAGAATAAAGTAAACCACTTATTTTCAGTGGCTTCCAAAACACTTCCAAAAAGAGCGTCAATTTGTTTCAATTTGTTTTACACATACATTAGTCAATTATTGTCACTTTTCTAAATTTTACACTTGACCATGTAAAATTTCAGTAGTAAACATTTGCCAGAAATAACATACATATGTGTCCTAATTTCCACAGGCAAAATGTTTCTAAGCTTCACTCAACCTCATGTATTGCCCATAGAAATAAATATGACATCAACCTCAATTAAATGCTTACCATTCAGAATTTCCTTCAGACGTCTAAACCATGACTGACAATGATCTTCACTTAAGTTATTTAAATGGATAGCACAGTCTGTGAGCTTATTCTCTTGTTTATTCAAGCATTTAAAAATTGTGATACCCAACAAAGTACCACCTTTTTTCTGCCCTGCAAAACGACGACGTTTCAGTTTTACTGAAAATACATCTTTCATTTCAATAATCTCCTCTTGAGCCTGTAAAGCCACACTGGAATCACCTGTAAGAAAAAAAAAAAAAGGAAGAAAAAGAAAAGCATTACCAATATTATTGGGAGTAACAAGTAAAAAAATATTGTTACAGCTTCATCTCTAGCTTCACTTCTTGCATCTGTTCATGCTTTCATTGAAACTTATTGCATATCATTTGCCTCAATCACTGGTCTTTTATTTTACCAACTTTGTTATGTATCCAGCTGTACAAACAAAACAATTTCAAAGAGGTTATTTACTCAGCTTTCTGGTGTTCAAAAAAATTAATAAAATTTCACACTCTAAGAAATACTTTTTTTTGTATTCGCATTCAAAAAGCAAATTCTTTATGGTATTCACCTAAATCATAGCAATCACAGCAGTTGTATACTCGTAAATCATTGATCAGAAAGTGTGCTATGACCCAATCTGACTATATGGTCATTATATTTTTTCATTTGATACAACCATTGCCTTTTGCGTTTACGTCAGAAACATATCAGAAAACAGTTAAGCAAAAATAGACAAATAAACCAAAACTGTGTTACCCATCTTTGCTTTCATTTTCGACTTATGAATTCAGTTTAGAAGATGAGAAAAACAGTTTCAAAGAAATTCTTGAGACAGTTCAAGATCCTCATCCCAGGGGAGATTTGTGTTAGGCTAAGGGAAGGTTTTGTTATCTTGGGGCCTTTATTTACATGGATGCTGTGGCTGCAGATGCTATCACTTCATTTCCAAGTGCATTCTGGAAATGTATCAACTGAGCCACTATGGTACAGGCTTCTCCCTTTTCTGCTTTCTTGAACTGCATTCCGATTCCTCAAAAACAAAGTCAAATACACAAACTGAAGGAAAAGTGTCACCGTTTCTGTAGGCATCAGATTCTTTGGACACAGAAAGGAAAGTTTCCCTGATTTCTTCATAATTATAGCATATCCGATACAGCACACCAGTAAAGGTCCCTTCACAGCCCAAGGCAAGAAACGCTAGAAACCAGAAAACTTCCCCAAATCTAGCAACAGCTCTGTCAACTGGTTTCTCAATAGCAAAAACCGTAACAGATTCTGTTTGATGAATAGTTGACACATGCTGTACTGAAGTGCTGGGAAAAGTCTATTTTAATTGTCATCCTGGGAAAGATGGCAGCACCACCTAATTAATTACACCACATGAAGCTGAGGGTTTCAGAAAGTCACACTTCTGGGCAGGAAAAAGATGACTTTGTCAATTCTTGTAGCAGTTTGATGCTGGCATTTCTCAACATCATTTCTGGAAGGAGACTATGCAGTGATCAATTCTCTGTCCAGGAATCCTGGATGACTTCTCCTCAGGCATGCTAACACAGCTAAAGCTCAAGTCAGTATTACCCCTCCTCACAATTCTCAACCAATTCATTTTTTCCTGTTCCATACCAAACCTGCTACAAATAGAAGCATGACCTTGTTATACTTCCCATATATTTTTCCCAACTTTTTATATTTTACCATCCTAATTTCTGCGTAAATCAGCTACTAAGGTGTAAAACCGGACTGAAATCATGCCATTCTTAGCAGGAATACTGTGACAAGTAAATGTTGGTGTGCACTGAGATAGTACACAGGAAATTGTCTGTAGTGTAGATTTTCAGAAGCACACAGCAAATAAACAGGAGGAAACTCACCTAAATTTTTTTTAAAAAACCTCAACATAAATCTTAAAGTACTGTAATGACTGCTGTAAAAGTATTTTCATTCAATGTATCCTGTAGAAATGAGGGAACTGAGGGGGGAAAAAATACTGTATGATTCCATTTGAGCTATGATTTTACACAGACTCAAAGCGGACATTGTACAAACAAACTTGGTACTAACATTACCAAACCCAAGATCTTCATTTTTGTCAAACTTTGTACTGCTCTTCTAAAATATTTAGGGGTAGTCTTTGTAAGTCTGAAATGAAAAACTGACTGGTGATGTCCCAAATCACTTACCTAGAACTACATAGTTTAATACCTATATTAAAGATTTGTTTTAGTTTTTAAAACAGAATTTTTGAGGGGTCTGCTTATGTTTTTTCACCAAGTCTCACTGTCACACACACAGTACACTGAAAATGCCAGCACACAACCTCAATGTTTTAGGAAAATGAGTGAATAAAGACACGTGATATATAACCACAACCATTCTGCAGCAATAACTGAGCTGCAACATTCATTTCCCCAGACCAATACAAATACTCTACATGGTCTTGCTTTTTAAATACTTTTAAATAAATCATGCTTTTAAATAAATCATATTTTGGATTTAACTCTTGTTTTGCTGCGGATATCACAAACGGTATTACACCAATGTTATGGATGTGCACCACAGATAAGTTACAAACATTAGCCTATTTGTCCTGCACAAGTCAAGGAAAATGAAGGCCTGTTAAAATACTTTTTATTCCCCACTATCTTTCATATAATGACATTTAGTCATAAACCAGGTAAGGTCTGCCTTTTCTTTTCATGACTATTTCAGCCAGTTATTTATTTGCTTGTGCATCTTACTCTGTATTTATCAAATTCTTACATGGCTCAGATGCATATCAAAACTTTTGATATTTAAAATAAAGCATTCTTACTAGGCAGCACTAGACTTTCAAAACCACTATTTGACTTTGGGTGTTTTACAGGAATACATTTCCAGATGCATCTTGGCGAAGGATATAAACTCTAGGAATGCTGAATTGAATGGTAAAAAGCCATCATTCTCAAGTTTTAATTTGTAGAGGAAATGTTGAGCTAGCTAGTAGGATTAGGACAGACAATTTTTACTGAAGTTGTAAAGAAATCTGCATAAAATCCCAGGGAAATTCTGTAATTTTCATCTTCTCTGCTTACTAAAAATAAGACCATCGCAAATGCAGTAAAATTTCATAAAACAACTCAGATAAAGAAAATTTAAGGCATGAGCTGTATTTATAAAATACTTCTAGTATGAGGTAACAACCAAGCTTACTTCTGAAATAAAGTATATATTGGATTAGACACTTTTTAAACTTCAAAAACCGTATTGCCTCGTTAGTATCGTATTGGTTATTGCAAGCAGTTTCAGGACATTAACTGTCCTCTCACATTACTTAGAAAGATATTGGGTACCATCTGTTCTTGCAAGAGATTTAAGTATACATCTATTAGATATCATGCTATTTATTTAATTCAGTACCCACTTCCCATTGTTGCATCTTCTGAAAAAAAAAAAAAAAGTCAATTTAATTACAAGGAATAAAGATAATCTCTTCTACCAGGCTGCCCTGTCATCATGAAAGCAGAGAGGGAACCTGTATAAAGTAGGTTACAGGCGTTAGGGAAAAGCGAAACTAACAGCACTTAACATTTAACAAAGATCTAACAAAACCAGAATATATGGCACTTAAAAAAAAAAGTTACTATAAGCCAAGGGCTTGTCTAAATCAATCTCAGCACATCTGTCTGATGTAGAGCGTAAACAGGATTAGAGTTGGATTTATCTGCTTGACGCTAATTGTACTCACAGTTTCTGCACATGTCCACTTTTTTTTTTCCAAATACAGCATGAAAAAAAGAAAAATCTGCCTGGATAGATGCATTTCTAGGAAGTTTTATGCCCCTATTTATCCTCTCACTAATTTCAAGCAATGAGACTACCCTACATTTTTCCTGTTTATGGTAGTCTAATCTCTTATTTAACAAAAAATTTTGTCTAAATCAACCATACTGAGCTAAATCAAAAGATGAGGAACTAATACACTCAAATAGAGTTTAATCGTAAATAGAAAGCCAAATTTTAATTAGTCAAGAGTCTTAAACTAGGCTTTAAACAAATAGACTAATTCATGTTTACAGCAAAATTGATGAAAATATATACAAAGAAAAAAAGCAGTACTATGAAAAATAGAACAGTTTTAAAGAAAATGTGGTATTTAAATATAAACACCAACACTTCAACAAGGAAACTTTCTGGACTGTTATCTTACCACAGAGGCCCAACATCTAGAAGTGGTACCTAAGGACTTGATTTCCATAACAAGTATCTGGAGTACATGGAAAATATCAGAAAACACACATGAAATGTGACTATAATTCAAGGACAAGAGTTGGACACAAAGCAAAGTGTATTATACTCCCTCGGTCACAAATGCTTCCTCTGACCTTTGGCAAGACACCTAGTCCCCCCTGACTATAATGAATAGATAAATCTTTTACACATTTTAGGCTCTCTGTCCCAGTACATTCTAAAAGTTTACTTCCTTAATAGTTGATTGATACAGCTGAGTGCAGTGCAACTTAACAGAAATAATTAGAAATTGAAAAAGTCATCAAGACTATACCAAAGAAAATACAGTGATCAGTACTTATTAAAGAAGTGTTTCATTATAAAACACTTCTTTATTAAAAAAATTGATCACAGAACATCCTACACTGTATGAACACTACTTTCAAAATAACCATTAGGGAATACAATAAACATAACTGTATCAATATAAACCCAAAAATAAAATAAATAGAACTTAAAATTAAATTAGTTTTGACAGTATGTCTATTAATCTATGTGTAGGAATATTTAATATGATAATGTCTAATGCATATGAACCAGCACCTATTAGTCCATCAATTATTAAGCCCATTTTTCCCTCACTGTAAATCAGCAAAGCACAGTAAGCAGCATACAGCTGATTCATAAAACTTCTATAGTTTTCAGCTACTTATTGATTAAGAAGGGCTGGAAAAGCAGGTATGATCATTCTTGCCAGAAAAGCCAAGAAACTGTAAAGCTTGTCTGGCTATTTAGCATTTATTTAAATACTCTAAACGTGAGACAAAAAAGCTATTCCAAAAGACATGAATTTTGAGTGATTTTTTAATTCAAAAGATCGGTCATGCAACAACTCTGGCAAAATTTGATGCTATGCCTCTTACTCTCTTCTGCAAGCAGAGAAAGCAAGATTCCACTTCCTACTTGCCAAAAGTATCAAAACAGTAAACTGAGGAGAAGGTGGTACAGCAAGGGCCAGGTTGGGGAGGGGCTGTTTTTTGTCTGAAGATTAGCTTTATGTTACTCTAGTCCTTTTAAAAGGTGTTGTGGGAGAGTTTAACACAAGCAAGGCCCTAACCTAGAAACACATTTCTCAGACTGTGTGCAGTGACCTGCTTGGGAGCAGCAAGGAGTTCAGCAAGGAGTACTGCAAGGGACTGAAGAGATGCATCTCAGTTTCTCCAGATCTGGAGAGTAAAAGCAGGGTGCAACTACTAACTCCACCTTTTAATGGCCGTTATTCACTTGCAGCAGCAGCTGTATTCCTTCAGGGCAGAAAACTGAGCTTAAAAACATCTGACAGAGATACAACCCATTTTCATTCTCCTTCTCTAGAGAATCTTAGGGTGAAGTGAAGTATTTTGCCAAGCAAATGCAATACCTTGCTGCTAATCCCTCTGTCAACACAGACACCCACCCTCGACTCACCTGCCATGACTGTGCAGTCCGGCCCATTTCCTGAAGTCTGGCTCTGGGCAGAACCCAGCTGAGTCAAATCAACCCCCTAAAGTAACATAGATCGCCTACTTTTCCCCTGGCTTAGTCTTCTGACAAGTTGTTTAGTATAATCAGTTCAACACAAGTCCTATAAAATGAGAGATGCTACAAATTGATAAGAAAATTCACAGCAGGGAAGAAGGAAGAACTGGGACTGTCTCCTTTCATCAGCAGGAAGTCAACATGGCTTGAGCCAATCTGCTGTGCATTTTCACTTCCAATTGCTAACACCCCAAAGCTCACACAGATCAACAAGAGTCAGCAAGAACAGGAAAAGATGCACAACAGCTTCTCTTAATTCTTTAGAGTTCTAGTGACATCTTATACGTTAAAAGAAAATTATAAGTCTCAAAATTAAACTCCACAAAACTATAATGACACATTCAGTTACATTTCATTGGATAAGGAGTTATCCACTATTCTAGCTTAAAGAAGTCATCTTGTTTTAAACTACTATCACAGATAGCTACCTCTAAAAAGAATATTTTTATGAAGAATAACTGACATAATGAAAAAATAAAATTCTGGAACAAATTTGTACTTGAAGTTTCAATTTTTCAACACAATACTAGCCAAAAAACCCCAACAAACCCAGTAATTTTCCAATGCAAATCTCAGTCATGGGATAAAAGTTTACATAACAGAATAATTTCACTTATTTCTAAACAATTTTACTATATTCACAGCATGGGTAAATCCATCTAAAACTGTAACCTCCTACCTTTCATCTTCCCCTCTTGTCTCTCACCACTTTTCCAATGATTCTTTCCCCCCAAAACACCACAACCAGCTGATTCCAATCCCTATTCTCCACGATTTCTGTTAAAAACTAAGCCTCAAGCTTCTGAACATCCCCATCAAACCAAGAGGGCTGTTGCAGATACAGCCCCTGTGCATAGCATTGTATCACAGCAACTGGAGGAAGAGCAGCTTTAGGTAACATTTGGTGTAGTCCTTGAAGTCTTGAGTTCAACCATATTCAAGCACTTAAAATTTAAGTTTCACTACAGCATTAAAAGATGGCCATAGGCAAACTTCTGAAAAAGAACAACCACCACCAAACTATCCAGTTCTGGCTGAACCAAAAGAAAAGAGGATTCTGGCTACTGGCAGAACAAATATGGGAACAGCTCAATTGATGCCATGCTGTAAGAGCACGGTTTAGCATAGCTCAGAGGCTGGTTTTGCTGGAGCTGATGCCTTGTGGAGAAAGGCCAGGTTTGGAGACTTCCCCTCTGAGCATGACCAGATCTCAGAAGGACACTTGCACATAGCATCCTGGGTCTGCTTGATGCACAGCAGACCATGGAAAAGGCCTTTCCTCTTGTAATGAGGCTCATTAGACATCTATCCATCAAGCTTTCATTAGTGTCTTGATTCAGCTCTCACATAGAGCAGTGAAGTACCTTGCTTATTAACTACAGGCTAATGCTAGAATTTCATTAGAAAAACACACTGAAACTGGCAGTTTGAAAAGAAATAGCTTATTGAATAAATACCTCTGCAGAAAAGTGTGATTGAAGCTGTAGCAGAAGGCCTAACGCTGTTCCAGAAAAAAAGCTTCACCTTAAGAAGGAGTTTCTCCTTTATTCTACAAGAAAGAATTTGAGGGAGATGATGAATTTAAAAATAACAAGAAGATCTATGGGGAATAATGCTAGAACAACAAGGTAAGCTGAAAGGAAGCAAGGCAGACAATGACTGATTCCCATCCTGAAGCATATGAGAGGATGTATGGAGCAAAGGCTTTGCTTTTAAGAATTACATTTTGTTATTAACAACACAGCAAGAAAGAGGTCACTGGAAATACACTACAGAAAGCTCTACATTTTATGTTAAGAATACAGCCCATATACTGCCTAATTTCATAACACGATTTGAAAAGCAAACCTTTAATTTAGTGGCTGAAACTTTGAGGCTTTTCATTTAGTAAGTGAGAGGAGTTATGCAAGAAACTTCAGAGTAACAATGGGGTAAAAAGCATCACTGATTTCCATCATTTCCCAAAACTTCTGCAAACCTATTCATCAGACTAAATGACTGGTCTTACACAGACCAACCATACACCCATCATAAAATGGAATTTATTTTGAGAGAGATTTCTGAAATAAACAGAAGACTGGGATCTAATAGCCTACATGACTTAACAGAACAGGCTAGCAGAGTTGAAATATACTAAAGAATCCCCAAAGAGGAAACATGAGCTTAATTTTACATTTCCTTGAAAACATCTCACACATATACAGTGTTTTGTACCTACTAATTTATGTTACAATCATGGCAATTACTTCTGTCATTTCAGAGAATAAGGGGAAGTGGGGAAACAAATGACCTATTATGGCCACATGACATTACTGAGTTTGATTACATACAAGTTAATAATTACATTTACTTGGAGTCTTACTTGCTCCAGATCTGCCTCAGCCTCAAATACCGATTTAGAAACCATCCATACTGCTAAATATCAGTGTTTCAGGGAACTCAATATGCCTCAAATATCTGAATTTTACTCTTTTCTGGAAAAGATTTTCAAGAAATATTTTCTTCAGGGAAAAAGAACAAGCAGCCCATTCTAAACACATGCCAATTTCCTTCTGTAAACTGTTGATAATTCATGTACCTTAGCAAGTCACGCTTTTAGTTATCAAAGCATAGCTATCAGGTGCTAGATGAGCTCATCCACTAACTTCTACATGTTTGGCTTTATCCTCATTGATCTCTGATCTCTTTTTTTCAGAGATTTGTGAAGGAAACTCTGCTATCCTTTGTACCATTGTATCTGCATCTCCTACACTAGCCCAAGGGCAAGAGATGGCAATAGCACCACCAGAATCCTCTGACAAGCATAAAACCCTTCCCTCACCCCAACGCTCAGTTGCTACTTAGGAACAGGAAGAATGCAGGCTACACCACTTTGCCTGCAGGGGTGAATGAATGCTATTTTGTTCATGTACATCACACTTGTAACAAACTTAAAAGAAAAGCACCAAAAAACCCCCAGAATTTTGTTAGATGATCTTTATAATATAGATTTTTTTTCCCTTCTTATGAACACTGCTCATATTTCTCTAACTTTGTAAAATATTTTGTCATATTAAAAATATCATTTATATTACATGATAGATGTACAATACAAAATTACTTAGAACACAACACCAAATTTAAGGTATTCTTAGTCAATTGTGCAGTATACAAATTAGCACTTCATATAGAGAAAGCTTATAAAATGCAACACTCTAGAAGCTTTCTGGTATTACAATTATTTTTATTCTATAGAATTGACTCCATTTGCAATGATGCATAATTCTATGACTGAGGAAATGACATTCTCAGACTTTTACCAAATTTAATTTTCTTTTTTTGTAGCTTACCACTATGACAAAGCTCTCACAAAAGATTTGATACCAATATGATGTGACACAACTGAACCAAACCTTAATTTCTCTCACAGTAAGAAATCACAGGATTAAGTAACACTGTGCAGTCTTTTAGAAAAGTTTATTGCTTCCAGATGGATGCAAGTTTCCTTTCAGCACTGATTGCATCTTCTGTACACAGGGTGCCAATGTTACTATAAATATAGTCCAAAGCAGTTATAAAGATAAATTGTTAAAATATTGACATAAACAAGCTCATACAATAGTGCCTCTCTGCACAAAGTAAGGACAACCACATTAGAGCGCTGTCTGTTTCACAAACGTTCAATACAAAAACATGCGCACCTTTTTTAGAAATTACAACCCGTATATGAACAAGCACAAATTTCCAAGGTATCCATAAAATGATTTCTAATTCCAACTGCGTGCTCTTTGCCCCATGTTGTGTAGTGCCATGTGTTTCCCTGCATGGTGCACACCACCAAGACGCCCACCTGTGCCCGTGTATCTGCACCAAGCTCAGGATACGCTCACTTCATTTAGCAGCAGAACTGTTGTATACACACTGCAACACACTCACATCAAATGATAATCATAAATAATAAATATCTTTAAGATAATTTAAATTTCAGTCCATGTGCATCAGACACTGAAGAAGTATCAACAGGTCTACAAAATGTTTAGCAGAAAAAATAATTCTGGGAAATATTTGAGTAGTCTATAAAAAATCATATACAATGCTATTTTGAAAATCAAAATAACCTCAAAATTATCAAGTGAAGCCATTAATTTGAGTTGTTTTAATATTTTATGTTGTTATACCAATCAGAAGTTACATTAATAAATGGTAATGAGTCATTATTTGAGATTTTCATGAGATTCTCAAAAATCTGGCGATCTCCATTTTTAATTGTGACATAACCTGTATATAAAGTAGGATAAGTTAATGCATTTCAGAGAACATGCAGAATTCATAAAATGCTTTATGAATAAAATGTCAACATTAAGTACCATGAAATTCAAAATTAAGTATAGAGGTAATTTCCACTCATATCAAACTACATTAGTATACTAATACTATATATACAGAAACCTACTTATTTTCTGACAGGCTGATCAACTGCTTTAAAACAGAGCCCCTCATCAAAAAAACCCTCCAAAAAAACCCACCCCAAAATGCTCCACAATGTGTGCTTTGCATCCTGGCATGCACCAACAACTTCAAACAAGCATCTCCTATGTATTTTAAGCAAGTTCTTTGACATCTACCACCAACTTCTTTTATCTCCAGTATGGTAACTGCACCTACACACGACATCTACATATCCATTCCTAATCCTAGTACTAAGTACTAAAATCAAACAGAAAGATTACTGATCGACATACAAAAAAAAAAAAAAAACTGAAAAACCAAAAACCAAACAAGCCAGTTTCGGATCAGTTTTCACTGTTGAATAATCACGTAAGATGACAAAGATGCACCTCAAATCTCCCATAATACACACAAATTTTTACTCCCCAAAACCTTTTAAATGCTAGCATTACACCCATATGTACAGGGTGAACCTCACTATGAGGTTGAAGCAAATATCTTACTTGCAGATCCTATGAATTTTTTTCACAGCATCAAGATCCTGCATATGGTTGCAGGGTCAGAGAGCAATTCCCATTCAGAGCACCCACACAGGAACAAAGAGAGATGCATCTTCAAACTCTCCAGCATGCACTTGCACAGTTTGTTATTGTTACTGCTGCATGCAAATTTTCCTCTATCACAATATTAAACCTATTTTGCACATTTAAAAGTAAATTTAACAAATACTAGTTTCCACACATATCCAGCCGCACATTACAAATCATACAATAGTCTTTGACTTAGCCATAAAGTGAATTAGTGCCAGAAAATTATCACCACCTGTGTTCAAGAAATAATCAGCATTGATACCTTGGCATACATCTTTAAGCTGCTGATATAACAAATGGAAATGGATGTTTTATATTAAGGGTTGTCTTCCGTGAACATCAGAAATCTTCTCAAATATATTTATGGAAAAATACCAGCAAAGCATATTGAAGCTACACTTTTTCCTTATTTTGAGGCTGATCAAACTAAATCATTCGCAATGGTTTCAGACCCTTATCCTATACAAGTCTAACTATGTCTTTGGAATTTATCTTCCTTTCTCCACAACAAAAATATATTAAAAAACCCCAAGATTATAATAATTATAAGCATTCATATGAGCAATATTTTCAAGGGAATTATGGCTAAGAAATTCAGGTTTCCTATACAGTCTGCTACTGCACTGTAATTCTTAACCAACATTTAATAAAATTAACTCCTTGGTATTTTTTCAGGCAAAGAACACGCATTCTTTAAATTGTATTGTTCCACCAATAAAAAATAAGTACCTTGCAAATGGAAGGCTAGGCAAACTGAAGTTCAGATTTTATCATTAAATCTTGCTTGGCACTGCAGACACAGGTGGAATTACAAACTAGTGATGTGTGTGCTTTTACTCAAAATATCATTTAAATATAATTTAACTGATTTCTGTTATGTAAGACCAGCAATACCAGGACAGAGCAAACGTCCATCTGTCCCAGTATCTTATATCAAACCATAGCCATAAGCAGATGCTAAGAGAAGAGGAGGAATAAAGGAAGCATTTATTCTGTTTCCCACTAGTACTTTTCCATTCCCCACCTGTTTTCATTTGGGACACCCTGAACTGACCGTGTTTTCTACACATTTAACAGCACTCAAATGATGCCTTCCATCTCCATCAGAACCCATAAAATCTTTTAGCATTAACAATCCTTTGGCAGTAAGTTTTACAATTCTCTTACCTATTCATTTGGTTTTCAGCCTGGTTCTTCTTAGCTTATTAGTAGCACCATATTTCTTACGTTGCAAAACTGCCACTTTGTTCAGGCCCCATGTCAAGAACCTTCCTTTTAGACCAAAAAGTGCCAGCCTAGTCTGCCGCTCTCATCCAGAAGCCATTATGGACCTTTAACCATTGTCACCCCTCGAACCTTCTCCAGTCCCGCATCGCCTTTGCTGAGAACACCAGCACTGCACACAATATTCAAGACATTGTTAAATAACTGCTGGTTTATAGAGCATACAAACATCTGCTTTAGTCTCTATTTACGTTCTAATTATCCTTAACATAATAATCCTAACAACTGTTTAAGTGACAGATAACATTTTCCACATGATAAACCTATAATTATACACATTAGGAATGGTATAGCTGCAGCTCCTGATCTTTATTCCAAGCTGATGGCATTCAAATAAGAGATCAATACATCACACTATGTGTAATTATTCCAACTCTTAGACTCACTGTCCCATTGCCTGGTTAAATCTGTAAAACTGCCATGGCTCTGAAGTTGTGCTGTAGGAAAGAACTTACTTTATTACATTGCTCTTACATAAAATCAATATTGCTAAATGCTAATGAAAAAAGCAGTATCTGCTTTAAGCAAGACAAACATTTGTATACATATAAATCATTTTAAGTTCAGTACTGAATTTCTGTGTGTACCTTCCCCAAATGGTTTCCATAAAACAAGTGAGACCTAGGAACAAAATTTCAAAATCACCACCTGCTTGTCTCCCTCATATTTTAAATAATTAACTACTCAACAAATGTAAATGCTAAAATAAAAAAGCTCTTATTTAATTCTCATTTGTACTACAGTTAAAAAAGAAACAAACATTGATCAGAGACTCTTTTTTCTGCTAAGCATTGTTTTCCAAACCAATCCTAGTTACTACTAGCCTTGTTTAATGAGCATGTTGCAGTCAAGTGACCAAGAAACATTACTTTTGACATTAAACACTCAGAGTATTCTTTTTCCTTTAATAAAAACAATACAAAATTAAAAACAGACACCTATATACAATCTTTTCCCAATCATGGTAACATACAATACACTTAGGTTTACCCCAGAATGTGTCAGCTGCAGAATTCTCTGAATGAAACCACAAATCTGTTCAAAGTTTGATGTTGACATCAGTTACCACCATCTATAGCCATCTAACTGTAGTGTATTATTCACTGGCACTATGATAATTTTGATCCCTAGCTAATCACCTCACTCCAAGTTAAATTACATAGATGTGACAGAGCAGGCCTTTGGGAAACCCAAACCCATCCAAGTGTGAAATCTTTCAGTACCTTTCTTGACAGAGCTGTTTGACAAGTCTCCAAAAGGCCATGCAACAAACAGGAGAGCAGGGAGAGGACTTGGACAGGAGCAATCTCATTTTGAACCATCTTCAGAACAGTCAACAGATCAGCCAGGAAAAGACGTGCTATTTTCATAGAGAAACCCAGCAAGTTACCTTGAATTTTTTCCTATTTATTGTTAGCAATTTATTTACAAGAATTTTCACTCCTTAGAATTACATAGGCTTTTTTTCAAAAGTCATTTTCATATGTTATTTTTAAGTAAGAATACTTATTCTATTTCTACTATGCTGTAGTAAAACAATGCAGAAAAATATAACTACAAGATAATTTTTAAACTTCTGTCAAATGATGGGAGGGTAATATAACAATGAGTATTTAATTACCCAAACTTAGATCAGTATGTGCAAAACAGCATTATATTTAGTTGTAAGGATTTATTGCTGTTACCCTTAACTTGATCATTCACATGTCAAATTTTGTTTTTCCAAGACTGCCTGTACTGTGTAAAGATCTGTTTCCAGGATACCTATAATTGTGCAGTACATAACATCTGTTGCTCTGCATTTTCAGAGCCTCACAAAGAATACTCTCCTATATTAACTTGAGTGTATGGACTGACAGAACAGATATATTGTCACAGTTCAAATAAACTGACAGCTACAGCAACTATTCAGTACTGAAAAGCACCCAAATAACTACCATCTGATGTTGCTCAAACAGGCAAAAGCCAGGAAATTCAGAGTTCAGCACTGAATTCTGTTAATGAACTGACCATTTGTTTAAACTTGCAACACACAGGCAAGAAATAGCCACACGCTAGACTAGAGAACTGTGAGTTAAACCAAGTCATTGAAAAAATTGTTGTCAGTGATTTAATATATTTCTATGACAACTAAGTGAGAAGTCAGGAAAGAAGGAAGTTGCAGATCTTAAACATAAGAAGGGAATTGTCTTTCATCAAATCCCTTACAGGCAGGCTACCAGACATCAAGGCTCACACGAATATTCAGGTCTAAAATTTCAATTTTTTTTATAACACCTGGTTTCACTGTTCAAATCTGCTCTTCAGCTAAAGGGGGAAGGGTTCCTAAATTGCAAGAGAAGAGTTCCAAAACATCTTCCCTAGTGAAATAGTTTGAGACGTACCATCCACACCTTTAGTCCACAGACACAAGTATTTTTGAAGCCACGTGAACAATTGAAAGGAGTCGTTCTAGTCACTTATTTCAAGTCAGCAGTTAAAAAAATTAAAAAAAAAAAAAATCACAACCCAAAAAATAGACAGTTAATGTCTATGAGACAGGAATCAATTTAGAAAAGGATCCTGGTAAAACACAATTCTATAGCAGTCACAGTACTAAATGACAAAAAGGTCAAATTTTGAAAGGAAACAGCAGATACCACCACAAAACTAGCAGATGTTCCTAAAGGATCATCTGTACAAAAACATAAGCATATGTGAGAGAAATCCAACACTATCACGAAATCAGTTGGTGTCTAACATAATAGCAGTTCCTTATGGCAATATGGTAATACATGTATCAGATACTCAACACATTATGGTTTTTTGTCTGCACATACTGTTACAACATAAGTCATAAAAACCAGGACCACTGATTTCCTTGAAAGGAAAACATTAGTTCCACAACCCACTAATGTTAAGGTACACAGACTACTCAGTTCTTTAGGTTATGTTCTCAGATTTTCACCCACTTAAGCTTTTTCATAAATTGTCCTAGTAGGATAAAAATATCTTTGGAGTACTGCATGTACTGAAGAAAAACTTCCTTCTAAAGGCAGTGCATAATATAGCCAGACATATCTAAATGAAACAGCAAACAAAAAGGGATTTCCTCTATCCAATACCTATTTGTTTGGGTTTTGCAAAATTGCAACAGTATCTCTTATTTACCTGCTGCTTCTGTAACATACATAGTTAACACGACATTTACAAGGAGAGGAAAATTGGTTTTCTAAGTTTAGTTTTATTGATTCCAACAAGAGCAAATGACAGACTTTCCTGCTTTTATTTCTATTTTGCAACTGTAAAAAAAAAAAACATGCATTTTCCAATTAACTACACTTTAAAGTCAAGATAAGCTGGCAACATTTGATGCAATAAAAAAAGACAACGGCGCATAACAGAGGGATACAGATTCAGGGATGATACGGTAAAATGACAACCAAAGAGAATATAACAGTACCTAGAATCTGAAAGAGGGGCTAAAAAATTAGTGTTCCTCAAGGGCTAAAAAACAGGATAATGAAGAAACCGAGATATGAGATTTCTACATAGATAAGGGATTTGACTGCATACTCTTTAATGATTTAAAAAGAACATTAATTTACACTGAGGAAGGGACTCAGTGTTACATCATGCTATATAAGCTCTATAAGCAAGAGCACCAATTGCCTCTTGCACACTTCTGCCCAAAAGGCATAGTCAAGAGCTGGCAATTACTCTGTGAACAAGAAAATCACGGAACCTGGATAACTTTTTTTTTAAACAAATTTGCATTCTACTCCTCATCCCTTAATTATGTCTCCTCTGACTCTCCAGTGATTCCCCCACCCTGTATCACACACACACCTCACACTACAGCATACCCTGCACATCTCCCTGTCTGCCCAGCAACAGCTCCAGTGTCCCCTCCACTCACTCATATCCCTCTCCACAGTACCCACAGATCCCTCCCACACCCACAGGGCACTGCACCAAACCCCTTACACTCCCATACTATATCAGCTCACCCCCATCACAGTGCTCTTGATTGCCCCCTGATTCCCACCCATCTTTCTTCAATCCGCCTGCTCAGCAGCCAAAACCCAGCACCAGCTACGCCTGGCTTGTTCCTGGTGTGCCAACTGCCCGATGATGCATGATGTGCCAAGCACCCAGCCAGGCACCATCCTCACTCCCCAGGCAGGAAGAGGAGAGGAATAAAGCAAAACATTGCCTTATCTATAATAACAGAAGATGGCAAAGATTGAATTATTACACAGTGCAACAGGAGCAACAAAGAAAAAAACCCAACCACAAAAGCAAAACTCATCACCTTTACCCAAGTCTAAAACTTGCTGAGTTTATGGCCTACAACAACTTTAAGATAACACAAACCACAGTACCATCAACAGAAAGTTTTGCATTAAAAAGAAAAGGCCATGAGGAAGGGTTACTTTCTATGAAAGCTAAATAAATCCTGTTATTTCAAATTCCCATAGCATTAAAATCCAACTCACTAACATAGGCAGCACTTAATGTGTATGCAAACCTGAATACACAAACATAATTTGCAAGAACTGGCATAGAAACCTTTTTTCTGGAACAAAGATTTAAGTACCTGATCTCTTACTCTTTGGAGGTAGAAAATTAAAGTGCATAGAAAAGGCCCTATTAGATATCCAGAGTATGTTAGCCCCTTTCAATGTAAGCAAAGAGGTGCATAAATGTGTGAAATACAAGAAAAAACAGAAAGCATGAAACAACGTAAGTTGTGCCACAAACACATGACCTGATCTTCTGATAAAGGAAAAAAACACATTGACAGTCAAGATATTATGTTTAAAAGTCCCCTGAAATAAAGAACAAGTTTTAAGACTCCTTTGTGTATCCTAGTTCCACAAATATTTTTCAATTTCCACAAAAAATTGTAGATTAATAAATTATTTTGCCGCTTCATGCAGCATTTTTCTAAAAGACATTAATTTTACGGACTCCCTGGAAAAAGATTTGAGTGTCTTATAAGTTCAGACCCCAAGGGATTGCTTAAAACTGCATGCCTTCCTCCTTCAATTTACATCTTAAAGCCATATATTAACATGGCACATGAACCCCTCACTTTCAGTTACACTTCATAATATTTATTTTTATGTCTTTTCCTTAAAAATAGTTTTTCTGTTTGGACAATAGATAAGCCATTTAGAGAAAATATGTGCTCTACATGTCAGAAGTAGAATCAAAAGCTTCAAATTTGGTCCTCTTGGAACTTCAGTAATTCACATTTTGTAATAGCCAGTTTCCATTTCCATTATTTCTGACTGACCGATAGACTGACAGATGTCTTACTTTAGAGATCCCAAACAGACTATTGGTATCTATTTCAGCCACATCTGTTCCTAAATAGCCTTGGCAACAGGCCACTATGCACTCGGAATTAATTTTAAGTCCTTTACTGCTGACTCCTTCACTGCTGAAATACATCAGTGATTCTTTTTCCTTATTGCTGCACTTACACAGAAAATCTATAAATCTATACTTTAGATGAATATCAACAAGAACTATAGCATACTACAGATAAGAGTAGTATACTTGAACAATATATTGATTTGTTTTACTTCATTACGAAAAAATATATTCGTTATTTTTATTTTACTCATCATGAAATACATATTCAATATTACACTAACCTCTGGATTGCTCCAAGATCTTATTTTCTTGTTGGTTAATTAATTTAGAAATTATGTTCAATTACCTATATTTAAAAAGCAAGTTTTATCCTAGTTATTACTATTATTATCCAAATAGTCAGTCCAGCCTGCAAGCTGTCAGTCAGAGAATAACTCTATATACCCTTCAGTTTAGCACACTACACACACAAGAAATTACACCTACAAAGTTTTTTGTAATGATCAAAATCTTCCAGACTTCACATACTGGCAAAGCACTGGGCAAGTGCCAGTTTTGTTACACTTCCTACCTGACAGAAATCTGCTGAAAAACTGCAATTATTGTTAACTGGGAAACTCCGTGGCAATCTTTAAAAACATGCTGGAGTCTTTAAAAAAAACAGAATTAAAGTCTCTATTTAACAACAAAAAAAGCCATATGCATAAAGAGGATACAAATGATCTTCTATGAACTTGTAAAAATCACATATAATATTCAAATCTGTACTTAAGATAGCTTTCTCTGCTATAGTTTTGAAGCAACACTCAAAATAAGAATCTCCACAGTTCAGGGCTGGATTATTAATAGAGAGAAGTCTTGCCTTTTTCTTAATTTCCATGATTATATTTATAGCATAGGAATGCCACACAGAAAGAAGCTAGAGAAAAAACTAGCAACTGCTGACGGTGAGCTCTGCTTCTCATTGGGCCACCCAGGGCACTGTTACAAGCAAGTAACCAGCTATGGCTCAGAGGGGTTCTGCCTCCGCGAGGAGAAAAGGCTCAGCCGCGCTGCACGCTCAGGCTGTAGCTGCAGCTTTCCAAGGGGGCAGCTGAGCCATGCCTCCCACTTTCCCACATTCCCACCTGACACATTCACTCCCCCGGGCTCCACATCCAGTTGCCTGCCCAAACCTCACTTCTGCCATAAGCTTTGTTATAATAAATAACACACAAAATTCATAATGGGTCATGCCTATTTGAGAGGGAAGAACTTTGCTGGAGAGTGAAGAACAAAGGAAGCCATCAAAAATCATCAGCAAGCATGGGCAGCCAAAAACCCCTTGGAGACAGAAGCTGCAGAAATCCAGGACAGGGTAAAGAAGGAAGTCCTGATAATCACACAGTCTAGAGCCCCGCAGGAACAGTGCAATTCGGCAGAATTCCACATACGTCACTGTGACACAACTGGGCCCAGGCACAGCAGATGTCACTTGCTTGGGAACTTCGAGCTGCAGCTTTCAGCTCTGGTAGAATCTGGAGAAGCCAAGGCTTCTACCATGTGTAAGAACAAACAATCGGAACTGTCGAGCTGCAGATGACAAACGACAACTTCAGCAAGACAGGAATTCATTTGGAGAACTATGGGGGACGGGAGGTTAGGAAAAGGGGAAGAAAGCAACTACCTTAAGAGTTCTCTGATTTTGACAGACTGTACCAATTGCCGTAGAAGAAAGACCTTTTCCTAAAACAGGAAGAATTGCTACATACAAGTCCAAGCAAGAGACATTCAGCAGCACTTGCAAAGTGTGAAGACCTGGCTTGACCTCTTAGAGCCTAAGGCAAACTACATTATGAAGCTTTCAGGTTGGAGAAAGCATGCATAAGCCAAATCCCAGCAGAAAGACTTGTCCAGAGAGCCGTCAGCCATCTCTGAACACTGCACTGCTGTACTCATCTAGGAATGAGACCCTACCACAGATGGCTCCTCCCAGCACCAGTACAGAACACCCCAGGGTAAATGCTACCAGGAGCCAAGAATGAGGGAGATGCTCCAGAATCCATGTTTGACTGCTGCAACTGCAGCCTCCCAAAAATGAAACTATTCAGCAGCTCAATGCCACATAGTATAAAACCAAACTGACAGAGAAAGAAGTTTCAGCACATATTTAATAGATGTGCAGTAAAAGCCCAAATCCTAATACAATTGGCAGCAGCTTGTCAGTGCTGCTTTCCACAAGACTCCTGAAGTCCTGCCATCTGCTATAGGTCTGACTTTAGGCACTGCATACTTCACTACCTTTCAGGAACTACGAAAAGTTTCTGATGTCTTTATGAGTAACATGATGACGAAAAAATCTTACACGAAGTAGCAGCTGTGGGGGATGACTTTTTCCTATGAAAATAAACAAACCAGCCAAACAAAACAAAAAAAGCCAAACACACACATACAAGAATCCCAAACCACAGAATATACTCCCCATCTCTGGAAGCACGAAGCAATATACACCAAAATTTATTCTTCCTGTCTGCACTTAAAATCCTTCACTGATGATAACTGCAGGACAATCATAGACCCTAGTTCCTGATATACGGCAATTCAATCTACATTAAAGGAGGCAGAACATAAAGTGGCACTCATATTAGAGCTCCACACACAGAACTAAATAATTAATAAATCACATTACAGATCATGTACATAGAGACCTGTAGTTCATCCCAAATGGGAAGGAAGAGAACCTTCAGCACTGAGTAACAGCATTGCTTAAGGCACCCAGACTGGCTCCCCAAGAGGAAGGACTGTGCAGCCACACCCGGCGCAGGGGTGATCAGAACTCAGCGGCCCTGCTGAAAAGCAGGTATTTAAGTCTGAGTGCAGCACTGCGTTAACACGGTTACACTGTTAGAGGAAAGGAGTCAATAGCAGGGCCTGACTTTGTATTTGTTCAATTTCGGTAGCTCCGGTATCCCAACATGGTTACATGAAAAATTAACCATAATAACTTCATCTGTGAGCATCTGGCTGCTTCTTTGCTTCTCTCAATGCTGACTCTATGGCTACGAGATCTTACCTACATGAACTTTTACGTTCTGTCCAATACACTTATAAAATAAACCTGGTATTTTAAACCTGGACAAGCTAACTGTGCCGTCCCAGAAGGCAAACACACTGCCTGGAAACTGCATTCCTGAATACAACTTTGATTTCTCCTTCATGTAAACACTGGGAGGTCATTGAAATAAACAAACACCTTTAGGAGTGCGCACACAGTTTGAAAACTACTAATATGTTTACACAGTTTCTTAGGAGAAAAATATCTATTTGGATGTGTTCAAGCAGCATTCCCTTGCTTCTTAAACTTTTGGGTATAATTTGTTTCACTTGATCAAATCCTTTAACCGCACTTTCTCAGCGTGTTGCTGTGTGAACACCACAGAGCAACGACGACCTGCAACAGAAGACTCATCACAAAACTCAGGCACATCCCGCAAAACCATACTCTCCCCTCTGTGCTCTGGTTTATGTACCTGCCAAAGAGTATAAGCCGGAAAAAGTTGATGCCGCAGAAACAAAATCAAATCCTCTTACTGCTCTGCCTGGGGCTAAGAGGCCATAAAAACATCCTCTCTACCTTCTGTCCTTTTCGTAGGACCCAGCAAGAAGACAAGGCTCTTGCCAGAGAGAGTTGGTTCAGGTACAAGACACTCAATGCGTTACGAACAATTTCTTTTCAGTCAGCAAAGTACTCTCTAAGGGAACAGATGTGCCTAACAGCACTGCCCTTAAGCACTTCACTACAATCCCGGTTTAGGGTGACTGCCCCGCGCTGCCCGGAGAGCCCCCGGCCGCCTCGCCCAGCTCGCCCCGGGCCGCGCCGCCCGCTCCCGGCGCCAGCGGCCTCAGCCTGGGCCCGGCCCGGGGCGGACATCCCCTGCCCCGTCCCACCTGTGGGGCTCTCGGGCAGGATGGGGCTCCAGCGGAGCCGCCGGGCGCTCAGCACCACGTCGCAGCTCCTCTTGCCGATCTCGAAGATGCCCCTGAGGAGCGGCTCGTCCCCCGCGCGGGCCG
>VZTE01006499.1:2904-32191 GCA_013397775.1 Eulacestoma nigropectus
CCTGCCGTTCCAGCCTGCTGTTCCCGAGGGTCCGGCTGGGCACCGGGATCGGCTGCCCCGGGGGTTTGTGAGGCGAGCTTCTCGCCCGCCATCACCGCGCGCTCCCCGAGCTCGCTCCGGAGCGCCCCCGGCAGGCGGGGGAACCATCGCGGCCGCCCCGCCCAGCGGGAGCCGCCAGCGCCCCTGCCGGCCGTGAGCGGCACTGCACCCACGGGGAAAGCGCTTAAGGGGCGTGAAGAGACTGATTATCGGGTTTTCAGGTTTTTCTCTTTTGTTTGTTGTTGTTACCATAGTTGTTGTTTCTTTGCCTTGTTATACACATATATACTACTAAGGAACTGTTACTCCTTGTTCATACCTTTGCCTGAAAGCCCCTAATTTCAAAGTAATAATAATTTGGATGGGGGGGGGGGTCATATTCTCCATTCCAAGGGAGGTTCCCACCTTCCTTGGCAGACACTTGTCTTTCAAACCAAGATACAGCTCTCTCTGTCAAACAGCTGTTTGGAGATCCCTGTTTGCAAATAACGCTTGTGCATGCTTTTCCAGTGATCTCTGATACATGACACATACAGCACTGAGCACCCTGACACTGAGCAGGCATTACTAGGGAAACCATGACCCTGTTTGCTCTTGGCCCCAAAAGAAAGTAGTAAGGCAGGATACACAAGTGCTGCAATAAGATAGAGGATAGAGTGGCACTATAGAGTACGGATGAGAGGCTACTCTGCGTATAACTGGGGGTCTGTGCTGTCTGTAACCAGAGGAAAGGAGAAAGTAAGTCGGGAGCAAACCTGGTGCAAGCCTGGTCCTTTGCTCTTATGTATTTATATGAGGTATGTTCTAGATACATTGCCAAGGATTACAGTGTCTCTGGAGTTTGCAGTAAATTCGGCAGCCAACCCATTAGGTTTACAGAAGAGGATTTACAGTTATTGTGAAACTTCCCAGGAGATGCTGTTATGTATAGGCTTAAGTTCATCTTAGTGTGGAAGCAGGGTACAGCCCTCGAAGGAACACTTTTATTCTTGAATTTTTGATGTAGAAACTTCTCTGGAATATATCTGCAACTTTCCTGGCTTTAGTTTTCTCTGTGCTTTTTTCCTTTGTTTAGCACCAGTTCAGGGAAACCAGGCTTAATAGTTTTGGGCTGTGATTTGTGAGTAGTGTTGTTGCTGTGTGGGAAATACACTAGTATCCCGACACAAATAAAATTAGTTATATGACATTATGCAAACTTCGTATCTTTGACTTCTTTTCCTTTACAAATTCATCTTATAAAACTTTGACATGTGCTGCGTCTCAGCAGAGGGCCTTCTGTGAAAATTACTAAGAGATATGTAATTGTAATCACTTCAGTTACTTCATACACTCACTAGCAAGTAAATAGTTTACTGTTTCCTTGCAAATATGCCTTTAGATTATACAAAGTGTCTAGCAGGAGACAAATTCAGACACTAAAAGCTTTTGAGAAGGGATTTTTCTCAAGACATTAGATATTGATCAATGTTTGCTAGATATGTATCAAGAGATGGTTAATAAAACATGTTTTCTGTTACAGCAGAGGAAAGAGAAATGCTCTAGTTTATGGAAAGCCAAGGTCATATTACAGACGCTGCAGTACCTTTTACATCTTTGCTGAATACCTCCGTGAGGTAGACGTATTTCTAGTGCGGATGAAAATGCATTGTGATTACGAGGCTGGGAGGGACACTGTCACATAGGACTAAGGAGAAAAATTCATTTTTTGGCGGTTCAGGTGCCAAGAAAACAGGTGGATAAAAGGTGAAGCACATTTCCCTTATGAGAGGAAGCTGAAGGACTGAGCAGTTGTAGCAACAGAGTAATTTTCACATTTATGTTGAGTGTTTGCATCAATATACACAGAGAGAGACTGGTGCCTTTATACTTTCCTTTTCTGAAGAAGTCTGCTTAGCTTTAATGAATCATTTCATGAGTGCATGTCTCAGCCCTGATTTACATGTCCAGGTTCACCCAAGAGATCCTGGCCCCTAGAAGTTGTGTAAGACTGTGTTCAAAAATGCAGCAAGGGTTGAGCCTTGGCTAGTCAACAAAGCAGAGGCAGCAGGCACCATGGGCGGGTGGGTGGCTCAGGGCAGTCCTCTCTGTCCCAAGGACATCCAAGTTGTTATGATCAGTCTTGCAGACAGCAGGCTCCCTGCAAGGAGGAAAGGTCTGTTGTGCTAGCTAGAGGCAGAAGAGCAAGGTAAAAACCTTGTCAAAGCAGCCTGTTCCTGTAGTGCCTATCCTTTCTAGCTGGAAAAGTGGAACAACAGTTCACAGTCACTCTCTTTGATCCCACCTAGGTGCTCTGCAGCATCACATCATCCTCATGTGCTTCTCTGGAAACATCTTACCCAGAATGATGACTTCTTTATCTGATGGAGCTTTTAGCTGAAATGGGCAGGTTCCAGAAGAGATGCTGTACAGTACGTTTTTGAAGCACAAATGCTGGCTAGGAAAGTTGTCCCAGCCTCATGGTGGTGATTAAACTGGATGACTGTTGTCTGCCCTACAGGTAACAAATAATGCCTCATTGCCTACTACCTGTTTCATTTTGAACAGCTTCTTGGAAAACTCTGTGGTAGCTATATAGAGAGTGGAGTGCAAAGGTTTCCATTATAGATTTCATTTTGCTCCTTAATAACGATGTGCAATAGATCTACCAAACATAGCACTCTCCAGGTTAATTCACATTTGTTCAGCCTGATGTAGGAAATCTTAAATGCATCTAAATAATAACCATTTGCCATAGTTCAGGCTGTAGCTTTCTGGGCCGCTTTCATGTAAGGCATATATGTAGCAGACAAATCTAATAGATTCTGGGGAGAAGCATCAGGTGTATATTGGGAACAATTAACAATAGAATGAAAAAATCCCCCTTAATATAAAATTTTTTTTCAGAGATCAAATGTATATTAAAGTAAGGATCGACCATTTGCCAGAGGAAGGTCTAGGACTGATGACGTTTTAAGCCTGAGAAAATCCATTTATTAGAGATACCACAGTTTTAAAAATATACTTGATTCTCATGCTCATGCACCAGTCAATTTGCAGATACAGGTTTTGAATACGCCACTGAAAATGGTGTTTTCACAGCCCACCACAATTACAGCCTGTTAATTAATTGACTGCAGCACCAAGGGATGAGGATTAAGAAAGGGTTTGGGATGTGGAGAAACAGGCACACCAGGGAGGGTGACAGGATACCTGGTGGAATTGGAGAAGGAATTTCTATGCTCTAACCCTTTCTCTATTACTTAGGTAAATAGGCCTGGGTTCCAAACAAGACAAGATGCCTGTCAGCCTATTTCAGTGTGTTTCTCAGCACTGTAGTTAACCCCAGATGGCAACTAAGTACCATGCAGCCATTTGTTCACTCCCCTTCCCTGTGGTGGAACAGGGAGGAGAATTGGAAAAAGGTAAACCCCATGGGTTGAGACAAGAATGGTTTAATAAATAAAATAAAGTAACTATATAATAACAACAAGAGTAAAGAAAATGGATTTAACAAAAAGATAAAGAGGAATAAAACTCAATTTTAAACAAATGATGCACAATAAAATTGCTCACCACCCATTGAGGACTGCTTAGTCCATCCCTAAGCAGTAATGGATACCCTCTGGCCAACTTCCCTCAGTTTATATAGTGAGCATAAAGTTCTGTGATATGGAATATCCCTTTGGTCAGTTAAGGTCATCTGTCTTGCCCATGATCCCTCTCAGCTTCTTGTGCACCTGCTCACTGGCAGAGTACATGAAACTGGAGAAGCCTTTGACTTAGAGTAAGTACTTCTTAATAACAGCTAAAACATCAGTATCTTATCAAAATCATTCTCATAGTAAATCCAAACCATAGCACTGCACCAGCTACTAGAAAAGAAATTAACTATCCCAGTTGAAATCAGGACACTCAGGAGCAAGAAACATGGCCATCAATGCATCAGACTTTGTCTAAAATCTGGCAGTGACTGTACAGACAAGGGCCACTGAGTTGGTTTGTGTCTGTTGAAGAATTTGACTCATTACGCCTGTGCTGTACCCAGCAGGAACCTCCTGCCTGGGATCTCCTGTCTTCACAGGAGTTTGTAATTAAACTGCCCCTCAGAGTTCTGCAACTTTTCAGCAGCATTCCAGGCAATTCACTGGTTACAGAAAACTGCTTATTCAAAAGCTATTGATTTTAACTAGATGAGCAAAGCCAATCTCCAGAGTGTGGCTCATCATCCCCAGTCCCGTTTGATGGATGTCTTAGGCCAGTTCCACCAATCTTTTCTGGGCTGTGCACCAGTTCTGCGAGTTCACCTGACCTTGGAGCCTTAAATGGGCTGGTCCCTGATGCAGCACTGCTTGGCTCAGAAATCTCTAATGCCTTTTTGCTATAGTGTGTATATATACATACATATATATATATTTAGATGTACGTATGAGTGGCTAGGAGAAGGAAAACAAAAGTAGTGGTGTAAACAGGCAGCAAGTCCATGCTGAACTGAACTACAAGTTTGTCAACCTCTTGTCCAGGTCGCTGCCCATAGGGCTTGCCAGCACCACTCATCCTATGTTCTTCTGCTGGGCCAAAGGGACCTATATGCAGTAATAGGTTATTCCCAGGATTTGATTCCTACTCAAGGTTTTCATTCCTTCCTTCTGCCTTGCCTCATGCAGTATGGCAGAACTTGGCCTACTGATGTGCCTGAGAAATTCCACGAAGGGTGGCACTGCATTGCACTCGAGGGAGGTTTTGCACTTGTCAGCCATCACTCTGCTAGCTCCCAGTGAGGCCAGCTTCATGCACGTGAGAATAGCAGCATCAGAAGAGATGGTAAGAGTCATTGTTAAAGAAAGGAGAAAGAAAAAAAAAAAAAAAGGCTTACTTGGCATGCTGTGTCATAATAGCAGCTGGGTGTCCTCTGTCTCCACTCTCCTAGCTTCTGGATGAGTTACGTATAGATCTTTGAGCAATGCATAGGGTTCATAAAACAGTAATGTTCCTTCATGAATATTTCAATAATTTAATCAGATTACACATACAATGTTTTTTGTTCCCTATAGTCTCATCACTATGTCTTTTCCTGTGATTGTAGATAGTATGTAGTGCAGCTTTGTTTTCCTTCATGACTCTGGGCAATAGCTTTCTACAACAATTAGTGATATGGATGTTTCTGTTTCCTAATTTCTAGATGAAATAGGATCTTACTTTAATTCATCAGTTCCTAGACTTTTTAACAAAATCAGATATTATTATCAACTCCAGCACCAGAGAACGCCTTCCAAAGCTGAGACATCATCTCACTTCTACTTTTGGCCGGCATAGCCTAGGAAGACACACTGGGTTTTGAGTTCCTGTGATTTTTGGAAAAGTTTTTTGTTGGGGGAAGAAAGCTCTGGCCTTAGCATCTCCTGTGCTGTCCATGCAAAATAATTTTCAGTAGCAGGGAGGCCACGGCCATCTCTGTCTTTATTGCTGATTTGCATGTCTTATGCATGGCTGAGCTCTAGATCTGCCACTTTTCATGCTGCTTCCTTTGACAGTGTTATTACACAGACTTTTCAATACTTTGCCCAGACATTATCTCTTCTAGCAGTGCATGGCTTCTAAGACCTGGCAGATGTCTATTGCCTTTTTGCAAGCACAAATCCATCTCCCTTAATAACCTCTCTCCTAGCCTTTTGTCAGTCACATGGAAAACAATTTTGTCTCTAAGCATATCATTTTCAGTAATCTCAGACTGTTGCTGCTGCTCTATCTGTCTTGGTTTGGTTGTATACGTGTCAATTCCATTTGTTACAACATGATGAGGCAAAAATTGGTGCTGCTCAAATACAATGTTCAATTTAGGGTTATAGGCTTTCCTAAATATTTTTAAAATTGCCAGCAAAATAAATTTGTCTTCTAGTTGCTGTGCTGATACTATGAGTTGATAGAGTTCAAAAACTTCCTCACCCACTGTGTGGAGAGAAACCCATGCACCATGTTGCTTGAAAAATTTCTCCTCTTTCACTTAATGTTTAGACTTTAATTACCTAAGTAAAAGCATTGACCCCCTTTGTCCCGTTCTCTCCTGTCACTGAGGAAATGTAGTCTGGAAATGCCTGGATAAGTCTGGGATGCACTGTTGTGGCTTTGGGCTAGATAACTAGTTTTGTGCTTTTCTCTCCCCTTGTTCTTTTTTTAAACCAAATGTTGGAATCCCATGGTGCATAATATGAATATTGTCAATATGATAATGATACACTAGGTAAATTTGGGTCTCTTACTGCACTAAGCTTTTACTGATGTTTCCTAAGTTTGTGAGTGAAATGTAATATCCCTGTTTTGAGTCTGGTCATAAATTCCTCTGCTTCATGCATATCTACCCTATAGCCTGTAAGAGGCAGGATGGGAACCTATCAGGGTGCAGGCAGGTGGTGGATCAGTCTCAGGCCTGCTTGAGCAGGTCTGCTGGAGGGCAACATGCCATCCCACTGCACCAGACTGCAGAGTGACACTGACCATTCCCTTCGCAGGACACAGGGTAGAAAGCAGAGTCATTGTGACCTCAGCTGATCCCTGGTTATGGTGGAAATAAGTGGCAGCAGCAGAGTATTGCACCTTCATTGATCCTTGAGGCAATCCTGCCAGTGAGATCTAATGGGTGGAAACACCAAATCCATAATTTCTGCTCAGGGTACAAAAGCAGAAGTAGCAGTTGCAAATTGAAGATGTACAAGTGACTTTGGGCAGGCAGGGAAGGAAGGTGAATATCTGCTTTAGCAAGCGAAAGGGGTGCCGGTTTACAGCTTTGCACACACTCTTTGCTGATAGCAAACCACAGATCCTGTCCTGCCTGTCTCTGTATCATCAGTGGCCTCAGCTGAAGACACAAGAAAAATAGACAAGGACTTTTAGCTGCAGCAGAGTCATTTTTCCACACCAGATCTGATTGTATTTTGAAGAAATTTAGTTGAATCAACTGCACAGTGAACAATGACAGTTGTGGGAAGCAGAGGTGCTTGTGGTCATTTTAGGAAAAGCATTTGTGTAAGGACTGGTCCTGCTTTCCCAGCGGGCTTCCTTTCACACCCAGACATTTGTGAGAGCTCCAGCTGAGGCCAGAAATAGTGTGGACAGCATGGTGCAATTCTCTCTGGGTGGCCGGCAGGCACCGTAGAGGCTGGTGCTGCTCCTCTGTGTTCATGGTCTTCTTCCTTTGCAGCCTCACTGCATGCTGCTGACTGCAGCCAGCATGGCAGCCACAGCCTGAAACCTCAGCAGCAGTGTCCCTGTTCCACCACTGCACCTCATCTGTTCCTGGGACCGTGTCCCTGTAGTGGGCAGGACCAGTTCCAGCAGCCACATCCTTCTCACTGCCAGGTCTTTTTTGAAGAGGCATCCAGCATAACACAGTTCCACCTTCCCAGGTAAGAAACACCAGCCATGAGTGAGTGGAAAAGATGAAGAGGGTTATGTTTTAATTCTCATAAGAAAGGCTAAGCGAGGTCAAGGTTTACAAAAGATGTCAGACTGCTGCTCAGTTCTTGTCATTTGTTGGCCTTACATGGGTGGAGTCTCAGATGTTAGATATTTCTGTCAGGTGTATACAGACAGACTCACCACAGCCCATGACCAAATGCTGTGGCAAAACTAATGAACCTGGAGGAAGAGCTGTTCTAAGAGATCATTTTGGTATAGCACCCATGGCTGTAGAGACTTAGCTCTTTCTCTATTTTGTGTAAGCTCTGAATTTGTGTTAAATCTGTCAGTGGTCCTCTCTTCCTCCTTTTTTTTTTCTTTTTGCATCTGCCTGTGTCTTCCTCTAGGATATACTACTGTACAGATAAACTATTATAATCACATTACATAGCTTGTCTGAAGAAATAAAGGTGGGGTTTTTGTAGCACAGGAGAGATGGTGTGAAGATACTTTCCAAGTGGTTCAGATCTCAAAGAAAGGCTTATGAATCCAGTTTTCAATAATGACATGTAATTTAATAGTGACCTGAGTGATAATTTGAGAAAAAGAAAATTAGTGTGAAGCTTATGGCCTGTAGGTACAGATCTGCTCTTTTTAAAATTTTCTCTCTGTCCTGTAACTCTGTAACAGATTCTGTTTCCTAGTTTCTTTGTTATCCTGCATGTATTTTCTTTCAATTTTGTGTTGATCCTAAACATTATGAAGCCTTTGCCTTCTTTCTGAACTGGTGGAGGAAAAAATATAGAGGGAGTAAAAAACTTAGCTAGGGCTATCCTTAAACAGAAGTATTTAAACAAGCACCTAGAGTGAAATAATTCCTGTAACAGGATATGACAGAGCCATGAGATTACTTGGAACTGTCTACACAAGGAGCAGATGATAGCTCTCTCTGAGTTCAGACCTCTTGGGAAGGCACAGAGACAGGTACGCTAGATTTGTGGAGGGACTAATATAGCAGAAAGACTTTGGGCTCAGAGCTGTCTTTTAACCAGACATCTCAGACATCAGTTATCTCTGTCAAGTCCCTTGCAGAGCATTGTTTCTGGTTTTCTCCCTGCATGATAGATACCCCATTCCCTTATTACAAACCAGGACTGACTGAGATCTCCGACTTACTCTGTCATCCTTGGAATTGCCTCTGCTGTCCTATTCCCCTCCACTTGCCCTCCTGTTGAAGAAGTACATGGTGGGGGAGGGTAGCGTGAGGACATATTACATAACTTTATTCTGTATTTGTGTTGCTAGTGGTTACCTTCTGAAGTCTGGTATTACTATATCCATTTCAAGTCCCCTGATACCTGTACGGTTGAAGTGGAATGAGGCATTATAGTATTATCAGATTAGTCACAGAGTGCATTTGTAATGCACGTAGATTAAAAAGGCAGCTTCAGCTGTCTGGATGGGTCAGGAGATCCTGATTTTCCAGGGTCCTCCCTTTAGAAAGAATACCAGCTGCAGCCTTTAAGGTGTCGCTAGAACTACACAATGGGAGTCTCCTGTGTCAAGGTGCTTTTTCCTGAAAGAACTAGCAAACACCAGCATTTTTCTCAAATGGAGCAAGTCAAATTCAAATGAGCTCTGGCATCCCACTAAGTGGTCCTTCAGAAGTGACTGTTGAGGATGGAGTAATGCACTTCACTCATAAGAGAGAAACAACAATATACTTCATTAATATAAAGTAGTACGTTAACAAAGTTTAATTGTGGAGTGGCAGTGCTTTAACAAGATTTGATGACATGGTACACTTGATTATTAATTTCACAGGGACAGGGCCAGACAAAATTGTCAGGAAGATCCTGCCATTGAGTCATAAGGTTCAGAAAGAACCCCATTGCCTTCTAAACTTCTCAGAAATTAGTCTAAGTGCACCTGGGTTCAATTCTAGCCGTAGACTTGGTCAACAGTTTATGTCTAAAGGATTACATGAACACAATCAACTCTTTGTATCTCTTAGCTAAAATTTTGAAGTTCAGCATGCTATTAATCACTTACCAAGAACGTGCCAAGGAATCTCTCAGGCTCAAAGAGTAACCTGGAGAGGTGTCTCTGCTCAAGAAGACGTCCTGTTGTGCAGCCTGCTGCCACGCAAGAGAGCTCAGTGAGCGGTGGGCAGCCCACTATTTATAGAGTAGGATGAGTATGGAGACAGGAACACCCTGGCAGCAACAGCGTTTCAGCTGGTAGAAACTGTTTTACTGGAATGCTTCACTTCAGATTCCTTGACCTCACCTTTCCTATAAACGTCTCCTGCTCTTTGCAGTGTTCAAGTTCAAGGAAGATTCAATCCCATGCAGAGACCCAAGCCATAAGTCGTCTTTCAGAGACCAGTCACTGTTTGGACTGCCTGCAGCTGAATTCCCCCCTGAGTCCTGCCAGTGGACCACCCTACCGTTTTCATTTGGTTGGCACAGCAAGGGGACAAGGCATGATGCAGCTGAGTTCACCAAGAGTGTCTGTAGCACCTTGTTCTGTCTGATGCTTTCTTGCTGTATTGTTCAGCAGGAAGCCATGTATTAGTGATCTACCTCCTCTTCATTGTTTTATGGTGCTACGTCTGGCATTATCTGCTACTACCTAATGGTGTAGGACATATGCAAATTGTTCAAACTTCCCTGGTTTCTGTTCATCTCCCATCTTTTAAGAAAGCCTGTCACTAGGAAACAAGATATTTTCTTTTTACGTTGTGAACCACAAATCCCGTTTCCTTCATCACATCACTCTAGCATTGCTTCTGATCTTATTCTAATAAAAAGACACTAAATTACTTGAATTACTGCACTGCTTCTTTTCTCTAGGGCTTCATTTGCTCTGGATGTATATAGGAAAGTGTTGGGTTGCTAAGTGGCAATACATTCTGTGTGGAAGAGCTCCGATTCTTCATATCTGGGTTTGTCAGGTTCTGCTTAACTCCTGCAGGAGGTTTGAGAAGAATTTAAGCACTGCTCAAGGCTTTAAACCTTGTTCTGTAGGTCTATTGACTGGTCGGTGGTGCTAGGAAATGTTTTGTATATAGGGCACATCCCATGACTCTGTATCCTTTGCACAGTGCCCCTGTTCATGTGTAACGGAAGCAAAGCTGAGGAAGACCTTTGCAGTCCAGTTAAGCTCCTATTTGCTGTAGTTAGCTGCAAGACCAAGATAATTGTTGGATGATCTCTCAGTGCTGTTCCCAGAGGGTTTAGGAGGTGCACAGCATGGCTGCTATCCAAGATACACTGAAGTTGCACTGATTCTGCTGCTTACAGCGAAATTTGAGGGTCTCTGAGCTGGGTGAAACTCTTACTGGAGCTGCACAGATTTCACTCCCACTGAAGCTGAAGTTTTCAATGGATTCAGGCTGTTAAACTACAGTTAAACAGTGTAATTTGCACAAATTTTCCACCAAATCGTTTCATCCAAATTGCCCGCTGACTTGCCAAATTATCCTCCAATTTATTGCACTAATTTGTGACATTTAGATGGTCCAAAGGAACAGAGAATGAAAATTCACTCTAAGTCTAAAAAAGCCTTATAGTCTAGTCAAATAATGATTATTAGCCTGTTAAATGATGCTAACACTTACATTTCGAATTATATACAGTTAGTTTGTCCAGTCCATATCTGATTTCACCAGTTATGGTGACTTTTTTATATTGAATGCCTGTTACTTGCTCTCTTTGCTACATCTGAAGCTGACATTACTCAAATTGTAAGGTTGCATTCATTTACTGACCAGTAGCTGACCTTGGTGAGTTTTAGTAACCCTGTTATAGATCTGGTTATATTCCTATGGTGATACTTTCAAGTCCTCTGCTCTCTTCCCGTGCCTGTGCAGCTGTATGCTACACTTTTATTCTGGGCTGATAAGTAGTTAGGCAGAATAAGTATGTGCTATTACTACCTGTGTTTCAAAAGCAGAAATAACATTTGGGGTCCTGTCCCCATGCAGGCTACATAGTTCAGGCACCGAGCTGCCATTTGTGTTCAACAATTTTCTCATTTATCAATATCCAGATTTCTTCTTTCTAGAAGAAATCAATAAAAAACCAATATAGTTATTCTTTTCATGACAGAAATATTTTTCCTTTATTTGCTTATAGCAATGCTGTGTGGAACATCCTGAATGCCTGTAGTTTTGAGGTTCTTTAAAAATGACTTTCACAGTATTTGTTACTAATTCAATTCTCTTTTATGCATTGAAACATTTGGTTTTTAAAAAATTAATAGTTCTCTTCTAGTTATTGAAAAAAATGCTGAATATCTCAGTCACTTTATTTTAAATAGTTAAACTGTTCTCATTGGTTTCACCGATTTTCTCCTTTCTTTTTCCAAAAACCCTCCTGCAACAGACTTGTTTTTTCCTCTTGAATGTAACTGAGCTACTAGATTACAAAGGTTCACACTTAGGATATCATGCTTACTAGAGGTTCATATTTGCAGAAACGTGCTTTTTTTCGTCCTTTTCATTTAACAGTGTTACTTTTCTATTTTTTTTTTTTTTAAATTTACAGGAATCTTGCAGATTTTATAGGACTTTGTTATTCTGCTTTTTAATTCAACAGTGTTCAGCTGAATTAGAGAAGAGCCAACAGCATTGCAAGATTGTTTTCTTGAAGATGGAAGTGAAAAGGAAAAGTAGATGTTCAATATCTGAAAAGGCTGAGAGAAGAGCCTCGCTTAGGACACAACAGCCATTTCCTGGGAAAGAAGACAGTGCAGGAACTGCACAGAAGATGAAAGAGTACTGGTTGGGTGCAGAATATGAATTGCTAAAGGTCTGCACATCTGGGCAAACCCATGTTCCTGTTCAGAGTTGCAACAGCAAGAAACAGCTGCAGCTTTGTGCAGGACTATTTTGGGACCTTGCTTCCTCAGACAGAGATGGCTGTTTGCCAAAGCATCTCAATCTAAATTCTTCCTTAGACATTTGTGTGAACGGTGGGAGAACACAGTTTTCCAGCAAATATGTTTTAATTCTTTTTTGTGTAAAAAATTTTACCCTCTGTTCTTACAGCTTCTTTATGTTACAGAGCCTCTGTTGAAAGCTTGTGAGGTGTTTTCCCTGCCTGGACAGTCCCTTGGGGAAAATGGGTCATCTTCTCAGATAATGTCTCTTCTTTCATGGTAGCTATGGTAACAGTGGCACCTGAGCTCAGACTGACCGGAGGAGCTGCTTGGTAGGTTATGTTGTCCACATGTTTTCAGAATTTTCCCATTCATGGAAATTGTCTGCTTCAGGCTACAGGAGGGTTTTTTTGCTTTGGTTTGGTTTTATTTGGTTTTGGGTTTTTTCCCCCACATTTTCTGTAGGTTGGATGAAAATCTACTTCTACTGTCCTTAGTTAAAAAGGAAGCTGACAATGCCTAGTGATTCTCTTTGAGGTCTGCATGCACATTAACACTGCAATAAATCGTTATGCACCTAAGACAAAAAATTGGCATTTTTTTTTAAAAGGCAAACTGTTCAAATATAGAATTAGGATGGATACTCCCCTCAGTGGCACTTCATAAATAGTTTATTACTTTTGAAGTTTAAAAATACCATATCAGGAGCTGTTAAATGTCCTTGATTTCTCTGCTTTTAAGTAAAAGTGAGTATGGTTACACATCAGCCATTCACAAAGCTCTGATTAATGTGATGTCTAAGACAGTAAGCATCAAAGGGAAGTACTGTGTTTTAAATCACTCTTTCTTCTAACAGCAGAGTTCACCAGTGTCTTGAAGGCTCTGCTGTCCCTCTGGAAAAGAAGAATTTATCTTCTTTCACTTTTCAGTGATTCAGAAATATCAGCTGTTCATATTATATGCTGCAATGTGAAATGTAGCAAATGAAAATTCAGAAGAGGTTGCTCAAGTCCTGGGTTAGAACTGCAGTGGGAGCTGGGTCGATATACAGGTTGCTTTCAATAGCTCAGGTGTCCTGACTGCTCTGGGTGGGTCCTCCACTAGACAATTCTAGTTCACTCTGAAGCAGAGAGCTGCCTTGCCATGACTGGAGTGGAAGACCCTCTGGGAGCTGTGCCAGGGCTACATGCTCCAGGGAACACCAGTGGGATGGCTCAGTGTCTCAGAGATCCCTGCCTTGGCAGGGCAGCCTTTAGTACTTTTACCACTCCCTCACAAAAGAGCTGCACAAAGAAGATGAAGCAGGGCCTAGCATCTTGCCTGACCCTTGCTGTTTTTAGGAGCAATCTTTGCACAAATGATTTGTTTATATCCTGATGAAACTTATCAGTAAGGCTGAGAAACTGTTGTACTATGCAATAACTCAGTAACATTTGCATTTTCTGTAAAAGCAAATTCTTTCGCTGTAAAACCATTTCAAGGTTCACAGAAGGACTGATTGCTGCTGAGAAATGGATAATTTATCATTCTAACCTGTTATAAAGTATTAAGCAGGTGAATTTGCTGTTACCTTAGCAGCTCTCTTCCTGATGCATATGGATTATGATTTAGTATATAATAATGTTATCAGTATTATTCAAATCATACATTACGCTACCATATATTTTGCAGATGTATTCTGTCAATTTGGTGTAGTTATCTCTTGATTTATCTCTTGCCCATCCCCCAGTTATCTTTTGTCTATACCCTGCTTACCATAATTATTTGTTTCTAGACTGTGTCTTCTGAGAGGTGGCACTGCATCCACGGAGGGTAGCTGTGGGGAGTGCTTGTTGATATTGTAGTCTTTTCTAGGGCTGAGAGTGTGAGTGTTTTGCTGGGGGCATAGGGGTGGAGCCCACAGTTGTGAGGGTTAGGCGCTGATTACCGACACTGGCTGGGCTGTTTGTGCACAGTAAGCATCCTGCCCTGAATGAAGAAGTAACAGATGATGGGGTAAAGGCTGCATATCTCTTTTCCCATACCATCAATCCCCCTATTATCCTCTCTCCCTCTCTTCAATCCAGAGGACAGGGCTACTAAACAGCAGCTGCTTTCCTAAGCCCATCACAGTGGTGATGCCCAAAAGCCCTTCCACTGTTTTTTTCTTTTTACCCATACTGTTCCCTTTCCTCTTCCCTCTGGATAGTCTTCAATACAGGGAAGGCTCACGGGCTGTCAGGTAATGAAGGAAGTTCACTCCAGTTCCTGGCTGGTTAGTAATCGGAGAATGGGTGTATATGTCTCTACAAACAAATCTGTAACTACGTAACCTGAAAGAACCAATCATGTTCTGGGCTTGGGGGTCTTCACAAACATCAGACCACACAACTTTGTTACAGAATCCAACAGGGTCTAAACTTCTGAGCTTTAGGGAGGAGTGTGCAGGCTTAATAGGCTTATAAATAGTAACTTCTCTGCCAGGGTGGGCTTTGAGCCAATTTTAATGATCATACGATGTATGATATGGGGGGGTAAATGTTAAAGGGGGAATATGTATTACGCAGTTCAGGACATCTGTACCTTCCTAGTACCTCAGCCAACTGGGAAAGGAAGAGGGCAACCTGCAGTTGGGAATTTAGGATGAAAAGGAGGCTGCATGCTCCGAAAAGTTGAGAGATCCCACAGGGGTATGCCCCAGTGGACTCTCCCTTTATCTGAATAAAGCTGATTCTTGCAGGACTTCTCTCTCCTCTGTGGACACTGGCCTTTGGCAGTGTGATTTTCTGCACAACTGGGAGGTCATATGGGAAGGCTTCCACCTTCCTGGGATGGCAGATGGCAAACGGAGCTCATGGCTCACCTCACCCACCATTAGATGACCACTCCCTTCAGTGGCAGCTGGCACTGGACGACTGATTGGGTACTTGGGAGTGTCTGGAGACCAGTGCATGATGGACTGAAGAGGTCCATGAAGAGGTTCCCGGGGAAGGACCACTGAGAATCTCACCATGGAATACAATGGGAATTTTGGGGAGCAAACATGAAAGGATGCCCAGGGAGGGCAGTGAAGGAAAGACAAGAATGGATCTCAACAATAGAGATGACGATTGTGGAATATCCTCAGATAGTTCTTCAGGGACTACGATGCTGAGGTTCTAAGACAGTTTATGCATTCCCTTGGAGGTAACTAAGGAAATAATGGTAGAACAGTGTTATTTTATCTGGCCAGCATATGATCTGCCAAGAGGATTTAAATGGCCACCTTTTGGGACAGATGATGTTAGTCTTCGTCAAAATTTTCATTGTATTTAAATTATACTGGGAAGGGATTGGTTGAAAAGGAATGGGGGGAAATATGGTTAAGGCAAGTACCAGCAAGAGTCTATGTAGCAAGGAAAAAAGAAGAAGGAGAAGGAAAGAAAGAAAAGAATAAGGGTGAGGATTGGGATGTTTTCCAGTACCTTCCTCCACCTTGTCTTCAAAATCTACAAACATCCAGGACCAGCTGGGGATCCCCTGTATCTCTGACTCTCAGGACAGGTAAAACAAGGAAATACTGTTCCTACCGGCCCCCTCAGGTACAGCAAGGGGAAAGGACAGGATATCATATCTGTCTCCAGAACTAGAGAGGGAGCCCAGTATAAGACACCAAGTGCCCCTAGGACACAGAAGACAGGGATCCACCAGATGTCCTTGTGCCAGGTTCCACTGGTGGGCTAAGGTGGAGGATTTGGGTTTTTAATTGTGCCAGTTAGCACTCAGGATGTAAGAGGGTTGAAAAAGGAATTACCCCCACATTTGGATGACTCCATAGGGGTGGGGGAAAAATAGAGGAATATTTGGGAAATACAGATTAATCTTGTAAAGACTGGGATTTCCTTTTAGGCATTTTTTTTAGGATACATGAAAAATGGATGATTTTGCAGAAAGCTCCCCAGCTGTGGGAGCATGAACACCCAGAGGCCTTGGGAGGGGACAGACAAAATATGCCTATGGTGCTTGATGCAATCCTCCAGGCAGATCCTCAGTGGGACTCAAATAATCAAGCCAGGCTGGCCCACCTTCGAGATTACAGTGCCTAATTAGAGCGATTAAAACAGTGGTTCCTAGAACTAACAGTGCTATGTCCTTAGAGCAGGGAAAAAAAAAGTGTCCTTCTCATTGGCTAGAAATGACTTTGGATGCCTTGAGGAAACAAGGAGGGTTGGACCCTGAGGAACCGGCCTTTGATACATTGCTGAAGGTAAAGTTTGTTACCAGATCCTGGCCTGATATTAGAATACAGAAACATGGGGAGTGAGTGGCAAGATAGGCCCTTGAGTGAGTTGGTTAGAAAGGCACAGCAAGAGTATGCAAGAAGAGATGAGGAAAAGGCAAAGGTGAAGGCAAACATAATGGCACAGTTTTTACAACCCCTGAAGCGAAAAGTGCAGTGACCCTCAGGACGAAAGGGAAGGGGGCAGTCACCAGGATTCAACAGGAATATGTCTTCCCCAGTGGGAGAGGGAGGGGGAAAGACAGCATTGAGAAGGAATCAGTGTCCTATTTGTAAGAAAAAAGGACATTGGAAGAGGGAATGTCCCCAGAGACAAGTGGCCTCTTGCGAGGAGGATGTCCACCGGCTGATGGAAATGGATTGTTAGGGGTGTCAGGGGCTCCCATTATGCCAAGGACCCACCACACAGGAGGTCTTAGTAACATACAAGGTGAGTCTGGATGGAGAGGAAGTACACTTCCTAGTAGACACAGGAGCCTCTTGGTCTACTTTGAATTTGGTGCCAAAGTGGGGGCAATTGTCAAAAGGATCTTTGGTTATTCAAGGTGTAGATGTAAAAGATGAGTGAATGCACCTCATCCAACCACTCTTAGCAGATGTGGGAGACAAATACAAGATGCGTGAATTTTTACTTTTTCCAAATTGAGATTGTAACCTATTGGAAAGAGAATTAATGGCTAAATTGTGAATGCAAATCTGTATTATAAAAGGTGACACAGAGGCTAATACTGTTGTAACACCGTGTCAACTCTCTTATTACGCCTATGCTAAAGTGAACCCAGAAGTGTGGGAAGTCACAGGGAAATTTGGAAAATTAGATATGGAGGCCTTTCAGATTATTTTGAACAACCCGGACAAGTGGTCTATAAGAAAAAATGCCCTATTTCAAGAGATGTAAGAAAGGGACTACAGCCTATTCTTGAGTTCTCACTAAAGACAGGTCTTTTGGACTCATGTATGTGTCCCTATAATTCTCCCATCTTGATGGCTAAAAAACCAGATAGGACCTATAGGACGATGCAGGACCTAAGAATAATAAATGAGATTATTAAACCAAGGTATCCCATGGTCCCAAATCCTTATACCATCTTGAACCAGATTCCCTCCTGATATCACTATGATTTAGTACTTGATTTAAAGTATGCTTTCTGGGAATGCCAACTTACAGAGGATAGTAAACAGCATTTTGCCTTTGAGTGGGAACTCAAAGAGGAAGAAGAGAAAATGGTAAAGCAACAATTGACATGGGCAGACCTTCAGCAGGAATATATGGAAACACTGGTCTTATTTGGACTAGCCTCACAAAAAATATTGAAAGAATTTACTCTACTCTCAGGGATTAGGTTACTGCGATATGTGGATGTCTTGCTCCTATCAGGAGAACAAGAGGAAGTGGTAAAAGAAGCCAGTGTGAACTTGCTTAATTTTCTAGCCATAAAGGGGCTTAGCATATCTGAAAAGAAAGCACAAATGGTGGAGAAAAAGGTTAAATATTTGGGACATATTTTGACTGAAGACTTGCAATGTTTTGACCCAGAGAGGGTCCAAGGAATTTTAGAAGTACCATTACCCAGGACTAAAAAGGACCTGTGACAATTTTTAGGACTAATAGGGTGTTGCAGGACCTGGATTGAGGCCTTTTCTGTTTTAGCCAGACCCCTGCATGACCTTTTAACACAAGGCAGCCCCAATGTTATGATATGGACATCAGAAGGAAAGCAGAGTTTCAAAGCAGTAAAAAGCAGATTCATGGAGGCTCCAGCCCTTGCCCTTCCAGACATGGAAAAAGAATTTTAATTACGTGAGGATGTTTAACAGGGCCGTGGCAAAGGTATTGTAGTGCAAGAACATTGGGGTACTCAAAGGCAGCTTGTTTATTTTTCCAAGATGTTAGACCGAGTGGCAAGGGGGTGGCCCCATTGTTTGCAACATTGTGCAGCCACAGCTTTATTGGTAACTGAGACACCACAGTCAACAGCAAAAGGATCTCTTATTGTTAAAGTCTCACATCAAGTTGAGGCTTTGTTAACCAAAAGAGCTACTAAATGGATGACCAGCATTACATTATTACAGTATGAAACATGTTGAATGGAACGAGAGGATTTAGAATTGAGAAGTGGGGAAGAGTTTAACCCTTTTTAGCCTGAAGAAGGGTTTAACCCAGCTTCCAGTTTAACTACAGCATCATTTTCCACACATTACCTTGGGTCAGTCACGAATAGGGAAAGGAGTGGCACATGGGCCCAGGTTGCAGGTTTTGTCATAGTAGTTGATGTACAGTGAAAATCCCAGTTCTTGCAAAACTAGTCTTGCACGAAAGATAACTCCTAATTCTAAGGAGTCAGTAAGACAGGGATATCTGTTCCATGAGTGCTTAGAGGCAGTGCTCCCAGGAGACCTCTCCTGAGCTCTTTTTCCCATCTGCTAATGCTGGGCATCAGGGAATCATAGTATGATTCCTCTGAGATGGAAGCGAGACACCAGGATCATTGAATCCAACACTTCACCCTGCACAGGACAACCTCAAGCATCACACCATGTGCCTGAGAGCATTGTCCAAACACTTCTTGAACTCTGTCAGGCTCGTGATGTGACTACTTCCCTGGGGAGCCTTTTCCAGTGCCCAACCACCCTCTGGATGAAGAACCTTTTTCTAATATCCAACTTAAACCTGGCAGAGTTTATATAATTCACTTGGGTCCTGTAACTGTTGACCATAGAGAAGAGGTAAGTGCCTGCCCCTCCTCTTCCCCTCACAAGGAAGTTGAAGACTGCAATGAGGTCTTCCCTCAGTCTCCTCTTCTCCAGCCTGAACACACAAAGTGACCTCAGCTGCTCCTCAAATGGCTTCCCCTCGAGGACCTTCACCATCTTCACTTCCTCCTTTGGTCACTCTCTAATAGCTTTTTGTCCTTCTTCTATTATGTCACCCAAAACTGCCCCCAGCACTCGAGGTGAGGCTGCCCCAGTGCAGAGCAGAGCGGGACAATCCCCTCCCTTGCCCAGCTGGCGATGCTGTGCCCAATGCCCCCCAGGACAGGGCTGGCTTACACCAAAACTAGTGAATGGTTAGCTGCGCAGAGTCATGGGCAGATCCCCACACCTGGAGACACATTGCGGAGTTGAATGTGCCCCACTTGCCGTGGGGCAACAGATTATGGCCAAAATGAGCTCTTTTTCTCTGGTGGTTTTCTCATAGCAGTCTCATTTGGGACAAAATCTTCATGTTGCAGTTATGAGGCTGGCAATAACCGTGATGTGCTGTTACTATACTCATTCCTGCTTGTGCTGGCCAAAGGGTTAGCTGTTGAGAAGATTAGGAGGTTCACGCACTCCATTTTGTTTATTCAGCTGACATCTCTGAGTAGTATCATTATCAGCCTAAGTGCTCAGAGTGGGAGCTGCATTATCCACCATAATCTTCAGATATATCAAAAGAGACTTGGAGAGAGATATTTTTAATTAGAAAAGATGGGAACATATGATAGCCACAAATTAAAACTAATATCCACCATTTTATTTCAAATTTTCCTGTTGTCCAAACCCTCTGAATGGTGCTGTGAGCCCACAGCAATGGGAGTGTTGCTTAGAATTAGGCTTGACTTTTTGGCAGGTGATTGCCTCCTCCCCTAGTGGGGTTGCTGTGCGTCAGTGGAGTGCCCGCATTCTCTTTCCGTGTGGATGGAGGCTGACGGCAGGATCCCTACCAAAACTGTGCTGCTTGGATGTCTTTGCTGCATGTGCTCTGCAAGTTGCACTGTCTTGCAACGCCTCCAGACACCTTCTGTGAAAGGAATATAAGCACCTATATGACTGAGAACTGCTGTATTTTTCTAAGGCTTACTTTATTTTAAAAAATTACATGACCATAATTATAATTTTCAGGAACTCTTCAGACCTGAGATTCTTTCCTGCCCTTTCCCATCTCTTCCATTGTCCCTGCAGAATTCAAGAACCTTTTTTTATTGTACTGTGCAACACATGTTATGTCTGACTAAGCCATGTCAGTGCTGTGCTGTTTTCCACTCTCTCCTGGCATCTCTGGGGAAAGTGGTGTATGTAGCACAGTACTCCCAAGAACCTACTGTGTTTCACTTCTTTCACAGGGATATGTGGTTCCGTGTTTCCTGATGGGATTGCAAGCTGAGGAGGCTTAAGGATACTGATTATTCCCATTATTAGATTTTAGAGAATCTCACCCACTGATTTGGGGCCAGAATAATTTTTATCCATGCTTATTTGAAGCAGGGTGGGGGAGAGGATAGCACGATCTCTGACAGCTGGTGATCTGGTGATGCTCTAACCTATACAGATATGTTCAGCTTTGGAAAAGCCTTATCACTATGCATATCTTTGCTCTGGCCTTCACAGCATTTTTTCTTTTGAGAGAGGTATCAGCGACTAGTAATGCAGGTGTGCTTGACTGTTTCAATTGTAATTTAAAAATGAGTTGCACCACTAATTGTTTTGTCAACAAAGGAGCTGTAATTAGTCATTGTGCATTTTTTAGGGCTTTGCAGAAGCTGGAAATTCCTCTGTACTGGTGTGAAAGCTATTCCAGAAAGTGCATACACTGTGAAGGTTGTAACTTTTTCTTGCAGATGATCTGGCCAGGCAGTTTGACATTTCTAGTGGTGATTACATTGCTCTAAGATAACTCTGCCTTCTGTTTAGAACCCCATGAAAAAGATTTGACTATATTAAATTCTGACTGTAATTGAATTAAAGCAGATTTGAGCTCCCAAGATTTACCTATATTAAAAACACCCCCAAGCTAAAACAAACCAATGAAAGATGCTTAGCCATACCTTGGAGAAAATGGGCTAGTGCGTGTTGCCTACTTGACTGTTAATGACTGATTTCTCATGATCCTGAGCTTTGGATTGTCCTTTGCATCAGGTATCACCTCTTTGTAGTACCTCACAGTATGCAAACCAAAGCAAAGCTGAGACACAAAGAAGCAGTGGTTATATGCTGCCAGGCATAGGCTTTGCACAGAAAGGTGTAGGGAGACATTTTAATACAAGGACATCTTTTCTGTAGTTAATATCTCTGTGGACTGTATTCCCTTGCTTAGCATCATGGGCTTGTGTTTTCTTTAGCAAAAGCAACAGTGGTTATTTGAATGACTTGTTTCCTTACTTTAGCTTTACTCCTCTCCTCACAGTCACCCAAGGTTTTTGTTAATGCAAAAACAAGTACTCAGGCTCTGAAATAGCCCATAAACTTGCAGATGGTGTTTGATAAGCAGAGTTTTCTTGCTGACAGCCAGGAAAGGCTGAGAACTGATACATCTAGTTGTGATCTTTAATATGCTAATATAGCCCCCAAATGGGACATCCTATTGGTTTAAACAAAGTGATTGCTAAAATTATGATGAAATTTGTGTTCTGCTTAGAAAGTATAGGGAGGAGGTCTCGTGGCAGATAACATCTATCCTTCCTATTCTCCATGTTTTTCAAAGAGCTAAATATTTTTGATTCATCTTACAATCCACAGTGGAGTTTAATAACATATTCTCATCACAGTGCAACATGTGGGCCTTTTGGCCCTGCATGGTCCTCCTTGATCTGTCTGTAGTGCTTGTTTATCAGTTAAGTGGAGGAGTGTGTACAAAACACAAAGAACTGTAATGTAAATTATTTCAGTGTTGTTAAAAGTCAAAGTTGAGATTTTTGCAAGTTCAGATTCTAAAAGCAGAATTATGGCTTAAGTCAACATTTTTATTTACTAATTGTAACTCCAAATGTCTTTCACTCTCCCGATGCACCTGTGTCAAAATCATCGTATTTATTTATATTTCAGCTAAACTTACGTCTTTATTGCCCAACAAAGATATATGGTTTTGCTGATATCCAGAATACTATTGTAAATTAGAAATATCCAGACACTGTATTGTATGCAAATATAGTGATATCAGCTGCACTGGGCTACACACAGAGCCCCTCAGTCCTCTCTCATGCAGAGCACATAACTGGCACCTAGGAAAGATAACCACAACCCAAGTGTAGGGTAATGGTACTTTCTTTGCACAAGTTCTAATCTTCCAATGATTTACAAATCATGGCTCAGGGACTTTTCAGTGGAGGTTTGGATCCCTTCATTAAATCATGTCATACCCTCTAGATCTCCAGCAAAGGTATGCTGGGTCAGGAAGTGCACTGGAAATGCTGGAACTACAATAGAGGTGTAGCAGTATCTAGTTCTTAATCCCAGGGCTGTGGAGAAAAATGAAGGAGAAATGCTCTCTTTTAGTATTATCTCCATCTCATTCTGGCTAAATCTGTAAAACCGTACTAAGACTGTTTCCCAAACATAAATTCTCATTGTTTCACCAATTCTGGACATGGTCCTTAGTGTTGATGGGAGGACAGGCAAGGTCTTAATAGGCTCATCTTGGAATAATATGTAAAGAAATGCCTTTAAGATTTTGAGAAGAGAGTGATGACATGGTAGTACTATGTAACACTATGGTTTGTTTTCCTTGCTGAAAAATTATTTTTTCCCAAGTCCAGAACTTGAAAATCTTTCAGAGATATTGAAAAATCACCTAGCATTAGGCTAGGGCTTCAGATGACAAGAAGAGTGATACTGCCTCTGAATGTGGCCATTCTAGTGTCAGTGATGCAGGAGTGAGATCATTAGTGGTCATGATTGTTATTCCAGTCATCTAGTCCTCATTGCCTGCAGAGTGAATATGGTGGCCAAGACTGTTGTAATGAGATCCTGGAAAAATAACGGCATTTTCTGAACACAAGTGTAAAAAAGAATCTCCCTCCTTAAGCCGGGGCAGTGATTCTCCCCTCTTTTCTCAATCATCTCTCCTTTATTTTTTTGATTATTTGTGTCCCCTGAAGAATGGCACAGAGGCTGCCTGATGATTCACAGTATGTGATTTGCGATCAGACAAAGCAGACATAAGTCAAAGGAGGAAAAGAGTAGACAACTGTAACATAACCATGAGTCTGACTAAACCCCTTGGCTCTGTTTCCTCACACGATGAGCCTCTCACACTTGTCAGGAAAGACCTGGCCCTGAAAGAACCATCTGTAGTGGAGGAAAGAGAGCTGCTTTGCCATACCCACCCACAGGGTTCAGCAGCTCCTATTGCCACATGCAGGTAGCAGCAGTGGCAGCTATACCGGTGTACGTCTTGTGGGGTGCCAGAGGGTGCCTTGCACAGTAGCTCCCAAAAGGTCTTTTAGTCTCCTGGCTCTTCCAGGATTTTGTTACTCTTCCCTTTACAGCCATGTGAGAGGTTGGAATGCACAAGAATGGAGGAACGGGAGCCCTGAATATGCTCATCAGTTGTGCCCAGTACCTTAGATAAGCTATTCCCACAATCTCGTCTTGTTCACCAATGGAACAGGAGTTTATTTAAAGTGAAAGCTATGCTTTTGTCCCCAGACTTGTTTGGATATGACCACAGAATTCTGGAAGACAGAATTTTGTTCTCCTGTTTTCTCTCTGCTGAAAGCTTCTGCTGCATTTATCTGCTTAGAACACATGGTTGATTATGAGTGAAGTTTCCTCTCTAGGCAGGCTATGGGTAGGGCCACAGTGGCTACACGTCCCACTACAGAGGAGAAGTGTTCAGCATGAGATTTGTCAGGTAGTAGAACATCGTAACCCACTGCCTCTGCACTCTCCTTTTCCCCAGTGTCCCTCAAAGGTTTCACTGACCTGGGGGAGGTTCTTCATTTCACCATCAGCACATTCAGGTTTCTTGTGAATATATCCTTCATCCCATGGACTCTTTGACTTCCACAGTCTTGTTATTATTGGTACTTTAAGATCACCTTTTTTCTGATAGCTTGGCTCTCTCCATTGCTCTACCTTTCTGATGTTCATTCTGGTCTTCCCTCCACTGTGCTCCATCCTTCTTCTCATCGAAGAAGGCAGCAACCAAAGATCTTCCTATGACACCCATTTATCATTAGAGACTTACGGGAAGGAAATAAAAGGAAAGAAAGCAACCAAGAGGAGAGGAAAATACTACCTCCAAGCAGAATGTGAGAGTGCAGAAAGCCTTGAGGGAATTTAGCCTCATTTGAGACACACTGTTGCTGTTGGATGACAAACAAGAATCTTTCTAAGGATGGAAATTCTCCTTAGGAGAGCAATGCCTTGTGAGACTTTCCTTCAGATACGTTGTTGGTCTCTTGGTACATCCATCTTCATCTTTCCTTGCTGTCTTCTGAACAGTGCAAAGGCTTGGTTTCTGACTAGGCTAGAGATCCCCCTAAAACTCTACGAGGCATAATTTTGGAGATTTGTCTGGGCTTTTAACAGTCTCTCATTTTACTTGGGAGCAGGAAGGAAATTGGGAGGCACTATCATCTTGTAGACATTGGTGTAGACTTCTGCTGACTCACCACTGCCAGTTCTCCCCTTCCCCCTGCTCCAAGATATTTTCATGGATAATGAGTGGGCTCCAACAGTTCTAAAAACACAACTGTGACTGCAGCAGAGGAGTATGTTTTCTGGGTACATTGCCACCCACAGGAAATTACAAGAAGTTTTTTGTTGCTGGTTTGGGTTTTTTTTTTTAAATTTGGTTAGAATCATGGTATACCTCTCTAACTGAGATTAAAGCAAGTCCCACGTTTATGTTTGTTGTGTGACTCGTGGTGGCATACAATACACCTAAATCCCCAGACATGTGACTGTGGCTCAGCTCTCTCTGTAAATTCTTGTCCTCTTCTGAGCACTCTTACAATTGCATTATTATCTCTCCCTGAAGCCTGGCTCCCTGTTCTCTGTCATCAAGATTCAATCTTAAAAATAACAATCAGGATATAATGATCAGCAGTAGCTTTGGAGCTATCAAGGTCTGTGAAGCAAGAAACATGGTGTTCATCTCACTCCAGCCTCAGGAGCCTGAAAGAAATTGCATATTGCTGAAGGTCATCAGAGGAAAGGAGCCACTCAATTCTGTGTGCATGCAGACCACAGCACAGACAGGCCACATTGGAGGGAAGAGGGTGATTCTGCTGGGTTGGTGTCTATGATTTATGAACCAATGCCCTCAGTTCTTGCTGACCTTAGCACCTTGTAGGGCTGAGAGGACAGAAGGCTTGGTTCTAGCTCAGACGCCAAGGAATGGGTTCTGGAAAGTGCTGTGCATACACAGTGGCATCCAAGCCTTGATGTGAGTATAGATTTGTCCTGAATCCTGTTCCTGTTCCATTCTTGCTCCTGATTTGAGAAAACTTCTACTTGTTCCTCTGATGAAGCAAAGACCTTCAGGCTTTGCACAGTGATCATTCATGTCCTGACCACACCTTTCCCTGATGCCAGCACACCATGGCTTCACTGTGACTCTTCCACATAGCAGCCTCCTGCCTGGAAGGGAAAGCAACTCCCTCTCTGTGGCCTCAACATCTCTGACACCTGCATCTAAAGAGGCATCAAGGCAAGAGCTAAATCTAGGGAACAGAATAGTTCTCTCATGTCTGTGTGGGAGGAGGAGAGTCTCTGTTTCTTTTAATCATGGCCAACAGGAAGGAAAAAAAACAGGTCTCTTCCTTGGCTGGAGGCTGAAGGATGGGTCAGGTGTCAGGAGTAAATAGTGTCAAGAATAATAACGCATCTTGCCTTTTTCATCACTTTGTATATCTACAGGCGCCCCGTGGCTCTTCATGCTGTCAGGCTGTTGCAGAAACCTCAGAGATGTTTTGTAAAGGACCTGCAGAAAACGAAGAAAGGGAATTCCAAAAGAAGATGGAAGCACTTAGAGAGCTCAGAAAAGTATGAATGCCCACAAAGCAAAACACGTATTTGCTCTTTATTACTCAACTGCTGATTTTACAGTCCTCAACCATTCCCTCTCCACAGTCTACTTTTAACAAGAAAGTGAACTACTGGTAGTTGAGTGATGAGTATTTCAAAGATCATGAGTTACATGCCAAAAATTCAGGAGATTGTTCAAAATAATGGGATTTAAAAAAAACAACACAACAACTATATGTTTTGTTTCTATGATTTTCTTTTGGTATCTGATTCTGTAGTAACCTCTCATCTTAAAGTTTCTCTCCCTAGAACTTCAAAGATATCTTTCCCTTTGTAAAAGTATAGTTTTTCTCCTGAATTCACTACCTGGAGTTAGAAAAGAAGAAAAAAAAACAAGCTAAATATAAAATTGTAAAAAAAAAGAAATTGTATGTATTCTGATTTGGTGACACTGAATTACTGATGATATCAGTGTATAGGTACTGTATATGTATGTATATGTATGTGTATATGTACTGTGGGTTCAGGGCAGTAGTCAGTCATGATCTCAATCTAAAACAAACATGAAAGGATCTTTTGTAGCACTGGAATTTGGTAGAATACACAAATACCTAATAGAGTTCAATTAGTTTGCAAAATCAAAACAGAAGGACTCTGGCTCCCTTTTTTATAGACCCACCATAAAATACAATACAATTTCGCATCAGTCTTCATGCATGAAGAATCAGAGCAGAGCCTGGTATGTATGAATGATGTAACAGCACATATATTTTTGAGCGCTTAGTACCAGGATGCCTTTGGCAGCATGGGGAAGCTGGAGGGAATAGTACAATGATGGTGGAGTATTATGAAAGGAGATGGATGCAGGCCCTGTAGAAGCAGTAAGAAACACTGAAGGCAGTGTTCTCAAAATGCACATGTAACTCCTTGCTTATGCATGAAAATAAACGGCTTGCTAAGTCCATTCTCTGTCCAAGTGGAGCTATGGGAGGTCTTGGATACGTGGTGGTTCTTCAGTTCTTCCCTTTCTTCTGTTGCTGCAATAGGATGTAGGAGCAGAAAAAAGGCCCAGGCAGCAGCCATCTTATCCAGCACCCAGCCAGAGACAGTACTAGATCTGAGCTCCCCGTTGTGTGTGGCCATAACAAAACAAGGCAGTCTTGCCTGGGGTTATGGTTTCTGAAAACCAGGGACTCATGTTATGGTGAGAGGAGGGAGTTTGCTGCTCAGTGGGGTGGATGCACCCCTGACCTGCACACAGGAACACCCACTGGCTCAGTACAGGTTGTCCCTATTCACAGAAAGAGAAGCAATATACTTTCTTCTTTTCCACTCTCCTTCCTCAGGGCAACATAAAAGCTGTGCCTCTTATGTACACAAAGATGAGGGTTATTTTTGCAATGCTCCTGTCCCACCTGCAGTGACATTTTTTCCGTCTGTTACAACCCCTCTCCAATCTCCTTATTTGTACTAGCTACTTTCACCTAGATTTGGCAGAGGACCAGGATTTTGGAGAATGTCAAGTGAAAAAGAAAAAAAAGAAGAAAAAAAGGGAAATACGGGTAGAAGAAAGGGGAGAGAGGATCCCTGTTTGTGTGCCAAGCAAGGAAAAGGCAGCAGCACTGGGAGATCAGCCTCTGCTCAATGCTAGTGGATTTGTATTGCAAACAGCACTGATAGGAGCCAAGCTGCATTTGTTCTCCTGTGGGTGGAACCATTTGTATGAAGCAAATCATCAGTATTTTTAAACAGATTTTTACTGACTTTTCACATATTGATGGGATGTGCAATTTTTGCTGTCAATCACTCACCAGAAAATCAAAAACTGGTGCTGAAATTGCTCTTTCCAGGAAGACAAAAATTTGGTTGGACTAGGACCCCATTTATCTCCTTCCCATTGCATACACTTTGTGTCGTGACAGCACCTTCAAAACAGATGTGTTAAAAAATACTGGGAGGTTAAGCCAGGTAGAATTGACTGTGTAAGGGTTCAGAACATCTGATTATTGAGTGCTTGGGAATGTCTGTATTTTGTGGCTCTAAAATGCTAGCTGAATAAGCAGGATAAGAGATCATAATAGCATTGCATGGGTCTTACACCTAGCACTTTTGTGGCTCTTTCCTGTCTGAGATTTTGCTTTTGCAGCTAAGATATTTTAGTACAATAGAGATATCCCATGGAATTGCTTAACTGTGCTACTGTGAATTCTTTTCATTAGTACCCAGGAGTACCTAAGACAATAGCTCTGTTATGTTAGGCACTGCTGACACCTGTTGTAAGAGACAATCCCTCCTACAGAGGTTTTGCTATCTAAATAATCAGTCATGGACTGAGAGGTGCAAAACTCCAAAGTGCAATTTTTGAGAAACAAAGGAAAGAAATTGAAATAATTTTCAGTTTTAAACAGTTGAGATTTCAAGGACCTTTTGTCAAAAGAACAAGGCATGTTAATTTCACAGTCAGAAATTACTCAGGGAGCATCCATTAAAATTGCTTTTCTCCACCATCTTGGTAAGGGAATTTCTTCACACAGGAAGGACCACTGCCCCAATAGGAGCCATCCCTTGAAGGGATGCCAGTGAGGTCAAGGCCAGCTGGTGGTTTAGCCCACAGATAAGCCCAGTTTGGCACATCTCCCACCAGCCCCTAGTGATGTCCTTCTCAATTCTGGTGAGCACAGCACACACACGAGCCTCCATGAGTCACATGGTCAAAATGAGCCATCTTTTGCTGTTATATTTCACTTTGCTGATGCTGTACGTTTTAAATGGAGGCTTTTCAGAGCTGGTAGCATCCATTTTTTATTGTGGGAAAGTGTATTTTATCCACTTGTCTTGTATGCAAAATGTCTGTCCTGCTACATCTCAAACTTCCATAAAAAATTTACTGTGGACAGAAACGAGCATTAAAAATGCGAGCCTGCACAGATGCTCCTGCGAGCCCCAGCCAGGTAACGTTCAGGATGTGGATATAAGGTCTTGATGGACAAGCCCCTCCAG
>VZTE01006499.1:32270-144974 GCA_013397775.1 Eulacestoma nigropectus
TTCCCCCCCCCCGCTCCTCCTCCCCCTTACCTATATGCAAGCAATTTAGCAAGACTCAGCCCTTACGGAGGAGCTCCTCCAGTCATTATGCAAATCAATCCTTTCAGCCTCATTTCCATAATTGACGAACTGCATAGAGGGGCGGTGTCCCTCCTCCCTGACTGTTGGAAAGGGTTGCTTAAGCATGTTTGCTAAACTGTTGAACTGATAACCATTTTTCGAAGTGATCCTGTTTGTTCATAAGCCTATTAGACTGTGCTATTTTTAATTCTTTAATACAGTGTGTTACATAAAAAAATACAAAAAGCAAATTAAGTTAGTTACCATAGCAGGTAGCCTCTTGCACTGCAATCAGTGAAGCAGATATTAACATGGAGAAAGGCTCATTAATTTTAGCAGAGAGACCCTTTCCTTGCAAGCTAATAAGTGAGTCATACAGGTACATATTTCTGCAGAAACTAGATATTTTTCCCATCACAGTCAATTGAACTGCCCATATTTTATAGCCATCTGTCTGCTTAGGGGTGTGTTTGTGTGTGTGAATTGTGTTGTTTAATGTACTTTAAAATCCTAGCTTCAAAAGCAGAAGTAAGAATAAAGGATTTGTTTACTCATCAGCATTTCCATTAAGGCTGGAAAAAATCTTCTAAGTAGCACAGGAGTATTGCCAGATAATTTTGTCATTTAAGGAGCAGAATACAGTTTGCATCATATAAACTGCACACTTGTAACAGAGTAACTTTTATCCTGTGATATAGATTTTAATTGTGTATCCAAGGCTCTGATAATTGTGTATCTCAGGATTCATTAACCATCCCCTCATCTAACCCTCCACTCATTAGCTGTTACCTTACACCTTTGTAGCTGTGCCCAGCTTTGGGAAGGGCCTGTGATAAACAAGACTGCGCTGTGGCAAAAGGTAAACTGTTAATGTTTTGTTCTGTGCTTCTTTGCATTTGGGGGGAGCTGCACACCCTGACAGACACCTGACAAACTCCGACTCATGAGGCTGATCAGGCGTCTGTGGAAAGCACATCTCGTATTCCTTACCTTCCTATTGCTCAAATGGGAGGACTTTTTCTGTTATATATTTTCTGCTAATACATTTTCTCATCTTCAGAAGTAATAATAACTGTCTGAAGACATGAGTGATCACCACTGTGTATGCCAGCCAGTCTTCAGTTAGAGAGTTAATGAGAATATATAACACAGGAAAATGCAAGCCTTTGCAAATCTTAGAGCTTGGCCCTCTAAGAGGATTTTTGAACTGAAGCGGCTGATTTCTTTGGTTTGTCACTGAATAAATAAAGAGCATACTGGATTGTGTCATTCAGTTTGTGCTACTGCTTCTTTGCATCTTCAGACACAAATATTCCTTTTTATGTCATAACACAACACTTTCTCCTGAAAGGAAAACAGATGAGCTTCCATGTTTAGGCTGGCAACTCCAAGGCAGCCATGGTCACAGTGAAGCCTTCATGGAGCTGAAGGTGATGTACACTAGCACTCTCAATCTGACTATCTATCATTTTGGTCAGCCAAAAGCTGTTGAATAGCACCTAACAGTTTTTTTCTGACAATATACAGAATTTGGAATTAGGTCCCCTACTATCAAATTAAAAGGTGTCACAGCGGCATGATGCATGTAAAGTCACCCTGCTAATTCATGATGGTCATAGACATTTTGCCAGTGTTGATTGGTGTTTTTTTGTTCGGTTTCTTTTTGGTGCCAGAAGGCTTCTTGGTTCAAGACAGAAAATCAGGCAGGTATCACACAAATCATAAGACCAAGGATGTTGCTTTGAGGATCTGAAATTCACATTACTTCCACTAAAGGCAACAGTCATGGTGAGTCAATCAGTGAGAAACAGAAATCATTCTCTGAAATGAAAGTTGTCTTTGTATTTCACTGGTCTTATAATTTTTTTTTTTTTAATGCAGGCACTGTCATTCCAGTATTCAAATTACAAATTAGCCTTTGATCTAGATGGATTATTTCAGCAAACAAATGCATTGCTCTCTTATACTTGGTATATTTAGATGATTAAGGTCATCCTTATTTTAGAGAAAGAACTTCTTTGGGCTAAGAAATGCAATAAAGCCTATTGATTAAATGAACTCACTTATCACATATACATGTGGTTGATAAGAGCCACTTAGTATTTCCTGAGTAGAAAAGAGAATTCAGCATTTTCATGTGGCTTCTATTAGTGTCTTCATTAAACATTCATGTAATTTTCTTCCTTTCCCTTTACTTGTCTAATAAATATACCATTACAGCCATTAATTGCCCAGAGTTAAGTTGTTTAAGTGCTATAAGATATGCCAAGTAAATTGTTGGCTCCTAAGGTATTGGTTTTCTGTCTAGCTATCTGTTTTTCCGCAGTCCCTTGAAACTCCAAATTCAATCATCTCTGCAGCAGCAGAAAGGTAATTGAAACATTAGGCACAGCTCAGTCCCCAAGGGAATGAACAAACAAAAGATAGGCAAGCTTACTGTGGCATTCTACAAAGGTGGGTATATTCCATTTAGGGGAAAAAAATCTTAACTATTGGAATCAAAAAACTACTGCAGTGAGAATTCATAACGTTATTGGGGTAGTAGAAATGGAAATCATATTTTCCCTGTTAGTTGCATAAACATGGTGTAATAAAACTGTTTGAGTACCCTTACAGGTAGACAGACACAGCTTGTGGGAGCTTTGAAATCCACAGCTCAGGATAATTTCTGATTTAGGGAAATCTGGAAATGTCAATCCTCACCTTAGATTATTATTCCTTAAAACTCCCACATTTATTTCAGTTAATGCTTAGCCCGTGCAAAGCACTTGCAGATCTTCAAGAAGTATAGTCCCCACCTGAAGGACAAGGTAGATATGTCAACACATATTAAGAAAAGGGTGGTTCATGCACAAGTCACCTTGAGGCATTGCAAGAAGTAGGGCTGCTGCTGCTGTTTAAGAGGGCCATCAAGTGGGAGAGAGTAGACCCTTTGCAGGTAGGCCTGGACAAAATAAGCCCTGAGCTGCCTTTATCACAGACTTGTAAATAGGAGAATAAGGGGGGGTGAGGCAGTGGAGACTCAGACATGACAAGTAAGTAAATGGAGAATGACAAAGGGCTCGGAAGGTAGCTCCAGGAAGAAGGAGTGAGATGGTAATTAGGGAGGCAGCCAAGGGAGTGGATGTGTGGAGATGATTGCTTTTGGCAAAAGCAACAGACAAGAAGGGGAAGCTGAGCATAGGAGAAACCAAAACCAGGATATGTTGGTCACTGAAGGAAGATTTAATGAGATTGTCTTCGAGAGAGCAGTAGAAAAGACTCAGATTTCAGAAGATGCTAGTTGCCTGCTGGCTCCTTACAAAAGCTGAAGCCCTAAATCCACCTGTTCTCTCTGGCTGAGTGTATGATACAGTTTAAAAGTAGTTTAGCAGGATGACTTTTAGTCTCACCTCCAGCTTCTCCTGCAGTGCCCTTATCTCAGTCGAGGCTGCGCAACAGCTACAGATAAGAAACAAAGGTGTTTTGGCTTACAGGTCTCTCTCAGCCAGTGACTGTCACATGGGGTTATCCAGGTGACACGGAGCAGCACTACCTGTTTGGTGTGACATGGAAGCTTAGTTGAAGCAAGCCGAACAGCCTCTTGGCATAGAATTGTCATGAGCTCCTCACAGGAGCTCACATTTCCTGGAGACCTCATTGCTGACTGAGAAAACATCATTTTTGTATTTGCTTTCTGTTTGGAGACCATTCTGCCTTTGTTGCAGGACACCTTTGTGCCAGGTGAACTACCCATTTGTATGTACTTCTTGAACACTTCAGAAGACACGGCCTCAGTTACCCACTAAGGCTATGAGCACCTTCTGGGACCAGCCCGGTGGATGGGTCCTGGTCTCAACTCACTTTGGGGAGTAACAGACAAATGGCAGATATATTATCTCTTCAGATGGATGTTTTGTGATTGAGTCTGTCACTTTGGAGTTTTATGTTTCTAAATTAATCCCAAGACTGTACCTCAGCAATTTATGAACAGAGGTTTCATCTCTGTCCCTCCAGTGCTTTTAGGTTCATATAGTGTGGTTTGTAGAATGCTCCCAGTTTTCTGGGCTCTGTGTTTCACTGTCCTCCCTTCTGCTTTAAAAAGCTTCTGCTCTAGCAAATGACATGTGCATCAGCAGCACATTACAAACCAGAGCCTGTGAAGAAAATCTGCCCTCATTACACTTTAGGAAGGCCTTTTCCTCTCTCACATTTTGAGGATGTTATTAGCTTTGCAACTACTCTTCTGCCCACAAAACACCCAGGATACCCTTTGATAGACTGATCGCAATGCTGGAAAGAGAACAGTCTTGTTACATCTCTGTCACTGTCTTGGTGTTTATAGGGAGGGTATTGTCCTGAACTACAGGCTATTGCAGTGAAATGTTTCTAAGATCCTCCCACTTATTAACTATAAAGCCAACTTTTTCTTACAGAAAAAGGAGCAAAAATATTTTTCATTCATTGAAGTTACTATCCTTTTTTTACCCAAATTTATCTCCAGCTAATTATAATTGTGTTGACCAGAATCACTCCTTGGGAAATAAAGGGCCTGACTTACTTAGTTCTTCCATCTTCCATGCAGTAAATCCTTCTGTTTAAGGGGCAGGATCCTCTGCAGGTGACCACTTTCCACCAGTCTTTACTCAGGCATGAGTCAGCTGTTGCACAAAGTCAGCAGGGGCCTTTTCAGCAGCTTCAAACAGCTGCTGGATCAGATGTTGCCTGAGTGCTTGCTGAATAGGAGGGAGCAGGAAGCCTTTTGCTGCCTGTGCTGTCTGGAGCTTGACAAAGCTGAGTTTTACAATTTACTCCCTCTCTGCCTTGAAAAGTCTTTTCATAGAAAGCTGCACTGGGTACCTCCTGTTCGTAGCGCACTAGGTACGTTTCACTCAGTTTGGCTCTACAGTGAAGATGCTCTGCTGCAGCAGAGTTTGAGCCACACTCGACACAGAAAGCCAAGTGGGAGATGGGTATGAGGGATGCAGTCAGGTGTGGGTGCAGAGGGATGTGACTAGGCTGTTCGCAAAGTCCTGTAAGGAACAGAGTGCCCAGGCATCATGCCCCTTCCCTGCAGTTTGCTGACTTCTTTGTCAGGCATGTTGTGCAAGCAGCATTTCACAGAAAATCTCTGCTTGTGATCAGAGATTTCTGACATCCCTAGTCTGTCATCATTAAAGGTTACAACCTACCTTTTTAATGAACGTTTTTTCCATCAGTTATAAATATTCAGCAATGACTAAATACTTAAGAATCACATTTTATTCTTATAAAAATTCCATCTTTGCATTTCCTATGAATAAATTAATGCATGTGGGAACTACAGAGATCTTGTGCCAGGAGATCTCTATCACCATGTTCTGCTGAACTACAGAGCTGAACATTGTCGTGTACATAAATTAGTTTCACATGCAAAAATTGGCAGATTTAACAAATTCTTTCTTGAAAAACGCAGCCTAATAAAGCATCAACAACCCCACTGGAATAAGCAGGATATCCCAAAGTGTGTAGCATTTTCGCTGTGTGTTTTGAAGCTATTATAATGTAAGTGGAGTAAACATTTGGCCAATACAGAAAATGGGCATATCTCCCACTTATGAACCCTGCTGTGGTTTCTGCATTCACTTGGCAAGGGCTGTGGGATTGGTTACCATAGAAACCATGGGGAAATGAAGAAAAAGTAACTACCTGAAACCCAGTTGCATAATTTTACCACTGCAAGACTGTAGTGAAGCACTGGGTACAAACCACTGGCACTGATCTCACCCTCTGAAAAAGAGTAAGGTATCCCTGCCATTCCTGCAGCATGGGAAGGCACATGGGGCCTGCACCTTGGGCTCTGATGTGGCTGGGCTCTGAAGCCTGTGATGGAAGATGGAGTTGCAGCAGTGAACACCCAGAATTCCAGAGGCCTCTTCAAACCTGAAGCACTCAGCACAACCCCTCAGAGGCTTCCTGATTTACAGAGCAGTGTTTGAATGGTGGGAGAATTGAGCACCTCCTCAAAATTTTCTCTGGATGGGTATGCAAAATGCAGTGGTGTGCAGTCCAAGGACATAATCACAAGTTGGGACTGGCTTAGCTGCTTCACCTTTGTGCTTTTAGTTCCTTTTACTTCTCAGAAAGGCAACTGCATCTGCCCCTCTTCATTTTCTTCTGCTTTACTGCATCAGCTGAAGGGGAAAGGGTCAGTTTGTTCTCTCTCTTGGCCTGGGGTCACAAAAACAAGTCTTTGCCTCCCTCAGCTTTAGGCCCAAAGGCAGATTGCCAGTGGTGACAGCCCAGTGTGGGGAAGACACCTTGATGTGTATGATTTAATGGACCATGTGAGGTTCATGAAGCCTTGTCCACAACTGGAAACCATCAACTCCTACTCCCCACTTAGACTTCCACTGCTCCTGACTTTGGAGTCTCAGGGACACTTTTCTCAGCCTGCACTCTGCACTATAAGAGAAGCAATTCCTTGCCCCTTTTAAGCTGAAAAATGTATTTGGCACTAAAGTTTCTATTCAAAATCAGCAAATTTCCTCAGCAAAGCAGTATCATTGGTCCAGCAACTTCTAGTTGCTTTCAAAACAGGGCAGTGTACTGTACCTAAAGGCAATACCAGCATTATGGTGAGCTGAGGGAAGAGAAAATACGCTGTCTTCAAAGGTTTCAGAAAGGGATGAAGGCCTTGTGGAATGCATACAGCAGTCAGTACAAAGACACATTTGTAAAACACAAGTAATCTCTCCCTCATAAATACAAATATAGAAGAATGGCAAGTTAAATCACTTGCTCTGTTGAGAAATGGTAGTATTTTTCAGGGCTGATACTGAATCCACCGCAAACTATACTGGAAGCATATTTATGAATATGAATTTCTGGAATTTGTTTACCCACCTGGACTTCTCTGCATGTGATGTAATCTGGGGAGTTTACCACAAACCCGGCATTTATTATGCAGATTGGTCTCAAAAAACAGACGAGAATTGTCTGCTTCTTAGTCTTTGAGCATCAGAAAAATCAAGCTGTTTTAAAATCCTGGCTCTACTTTTTAAGATCAAGAAGAGTCACTCGTAAGTTTTTTTCCATCCCATTTCAGTGGAACATTGCACTCTGAAGGATATTAAGAGAGTGGTGATGAATTATAGTTGAAAACAAAATGATGGTGTTTGCTGTCATACCCATCAAAGAAGCAGATCACTGGGAGACTACTTTGCTAAGATTAGAAAGTAACTAAATTTGGCTTTATTTGAGTGCCATGTTTCTTTTGGTCCAACAAAAGCCTATAAATGTGCACTGGAACCACAAAATGGTCCTGATAAAATCATGTGATCTCTGTCTATGTCTTCTGCAAGTACCAACAGATTGGGTCAAACTATATCTAAAAACAAAATTCATGTAATCCAGAAATGAGATAAGTCCTTGGTCTCTCCTATTTCTTTCTCTGCTAGGTTGCTGTACTTGACAATGCCATATTAACAGCCCTGAAGTTGTAGATGACTATTTATGAAGGAAGGAAAGTGTTTAGTTGCTTGAGACAAATTAGTTTGAGGAGCTGTTCCCGGGAGCTGTGCTAGAAACTATACTCATTGACTCTGGTACCCCTATAAATTGTGAGTAGGCCTTGCATTTGGTCTGGCTACTGTCAGTGACATTGCAGGACTTGGCTTGTTTACTTGCCCTTCTACTTCCACACTCTGCCTACATAAAATCTCTGTGGGAAAAGAGGTGCTTTGGGCATGGGAGAAATGGGAGAACTTGGACTGGACACTGAAGCTGCAGGAATTTCCAGCCTGATGACTGGCAAATGCAGTCCTGATATCCAAGTGACTGCTTCAGCCCTTCTGCCTGCTCATATGTCTCAACATCCCTGTTATGCATAGATAGCAAGGCACCCTTCCTTGCATCCTGTACTTTGCTCCAGCAGAATCTGCGTGACTAGTCCTGGATGCATGCCTAGATCTGGAGCTCATCATTATGTGATGAGCCAATTCTGCCCAGCATGTAGCCTGATGCCTAAGCATTTCGTTTGGGATCCTAGGCAGCAGAGATTTCTCAAGGGGAAAGGTCTACAAAAGCACTTGTCTGCAGTGAGTGATGAATGTTTCAGGAAATTCAGCATATCTGACTATGCACTGCAGCACCTTTTCCACAGTATTTTGGAATTGGTTTTGAGATGGGAGAAAATGGATTTTGCATGTAACATATTTTTGCATATTACTTATAACTTGCATTGAAACACACCTATTAGGCAACAGAACACATCTGTAGTAGTAGCAACCTTTGACTGATATGGAAAGTCACAAGAAGGATGTATCACTCAGAAGGGAAAAGAGGAAACAGAAAGCACTCTGGTTAAATGGCAAAGAGTAGGGGTACATTCATACCAAAAAAAAAACTGTTTTAGAAATGGAAATCTAGTTCTTGTAATGCTAATGGAGTGGAAACTAATCTTCTACTTGTGTTTTACCTGCCAGAGTGGAAGCAGGATAAAAGGAAATTTCAAGAGCAAATAGACAAGGATACCAAGGGCAATAATAAATTATTTGCTGTACATCAGAAATATGAAGTTTGCAAGACAGTCAGTGTCTGTACTAGACCATTAGAGTGTGAAATGGACAGTCCCACTGCATAGATGCTAAATGATATTTTTGTCTTGGCCTTAAAGGCAAAAGTTAGTGGAAAATAAGGATTCTTGGTTTATTTTCTGTTACAGCTATAGCTGGTAAGCATGAACTATGGAGGCAAAGGCCTCAAAAAACCTCAAGACATTCCTTAGAAATAAGGTACTAAAATCAAGGCAGAATTTACATATACTAAAAGAAAAAAAAGTATGGGTAACTACTTGTAGTCCACACATAGGTGTAGCAGTAGCAGAAGATGTTGGAAGAGACCAGAACTGTGCAATCTGATCAGACCTCAATGAAAGCTTCAAGACAGAGATGAGCCTCTGGGGTTTGTACCCAAATTTTCAGATTGTTTGCTATTCTGTTCCTGACATGTCTGACACAGATAATTTTTCCCCCTCTTTCTCCAAAATGCAATGTCCACAGGGAAAACTACTTTTTTTTTTGTCCTTCTCTGGCTGGGCAGGAGTGGTGGTTGTGTCTAACTCAGAACCCATTAGTATATTCAAGATGCTTCAGTTGTTTCTTTCATTATGCACTACCAGTTTGTAATGTCCTTCCCTAAACTGAAATTCAACTACACTTGGGTGGCCAAATAGTTATTTTCAGCAGGGGCTTTCTAATGTTCTTCATAAGGCTCTCCATGCCTTGCTAATTTAAATCATGGTGTATCATGAGGAAATCTGCCACCTAACTAGTCCTTTCCTTCTTCTAGGTCATTACAAAGCATGCTGAGGCACAGCGGCCCTAATGCTTCTCCTGACAGCACCCTGCTATTGACTGTTTTCTGTGCTGAAAAATGGCTGGTCTTGTGTGCTGTTCATTTCCTACCTTTTAAACACGTTTTAATCTATGACAAGACCCATGCACCTCACTTCTACTGCTCTAATTGCCCTGATAAAAGCCTTTGGTAATCCTGAGCAAACACCAGTTCTGATGTAGTGAGGTCATTCATCCTGAAGGCTTTGTTTGGGGTTCAGTCACTTCATCTTGCTGAAGCCACAAGAACAAAGGGTGAAGGTAGGGAAGGTGGCAAACATGACAGACACGTGAGGAAAAGAACATTGCCTTTTGTGAGATTCTAAGATTGAGGGCTGTAAGACAACCTCCTCTTTATCTTGTGATAGTGATAGGATGAATAAAATAGAAGTACAATAGAGTCAAACCACAGACATCAGGAGCACCAGTAAGACCTGCCCAAACAGTCCATTGTGTTGACTTTTCCTGGCCAGAAGGACTCACTCCTGCATCCATGTTGTGTGATGTGGGGAAGGTGTCCATGGCTGCTGTCCTGAGTGCCCAACCACCCATATCCCAAGACTGAGTGCACCTTTGTAGGGGTTTGAGGCAGTAGTCATCAGCTGTGGGCTTATCTGCAGGACCAAAGTTGTGGTTTTCCCTGTTTCAGGCACCAGCACCTCTGCTGCTTTGCACTGCCTTTCCGGAGAGCCTGCATGACCCAGGGAACAATTCAGCCCAGTAACTATGTCTACACACCAAGGTGGCATTCACTAAGAAAAGGCTAGTTTCATCTTACTGACATAAAGATGTCATTTGGAGTACCTCTTTGCAAAACTCCTCTTCTCTGCCTGGCCAGTAGGAACAGGATCATTGTTCATCATTGTTTGATGATCAAATCATCAAAATTTCACAGCCTAGGCCCCAGGTTTCCTCACTGTACTCTTATCTGGGCTTTTCAGTCCTGAACAAGCAAGTAATCAGTTTTCTCCTTATGGACAACTTTCTACATCTTCTTGTTAAATAGCACACTCAGAGATGTGCTGTCACTGAGGTGTCCTCATTAGCCCATTCACTGCGGACAGTGGAAGCAGTCTAACAGGCATGAATGTGTAGACTGAGATGGTTGCAGGGTTCCTCACAGAGTTCCCTTGGGCCTCATTTGTGGCAATGGGAGTCTGAATAGCTGCAGCTCAGGTAAAACAGTCAAGCTGACTCCTCACATCTTCCCCTGTGGTTCAAACCAGGGTCTTACAGATAGCACTCCAGACAGATGCCATACCAAACAAGTAGGTGAATTATGTTCTCCTTTCCTCTTTGCCCCATCAGGCCATGAACAGCTGAATTCCCTATGGAGATATGATGGACTGATACGGGATTTGTCCTGTGCATGCTTTGCCTCAGGTTGCCTTGATAGAGGAGACCGTGGATGGCAACATGAGGGCTTGCCTTGGTGATGTGGTATGACCGCAGTCTGCACTCAGAGCTCCATCCCATTGGGAATCCAGGCTCTGGTTTCTGTGTATTTTCCGCTGCTTACTTTTCTTTGACAATTCTTCCCTGCCTAAACTGTGATATCTGCATGAAATGAGTGGCTTTCTCTGTGTGCGTGTGTGTAGGTTTGTAATAGCAAGCAGACAATCAGGTAGCAGACCAGTTGTACATCATGTTGTTGCACAGGGTGTGATGTTCAATGCATGAAGATTTGTAGGCAGAGTTCATAGCTGATGACTTGAACTGATTCTAATGATAAAAAAATTTACTTTTTGGTGAAAAACAAAAGAAGAAATGGGGAGTTTAAAAGTAAAGGCAAATCCAGCTAAATACAAAAAAGTATTTCAGGGAAGATTGTATCTGGGGGATATCTGTTGTCTAAACTGGCTGTGTGCATCACTGTGATGGGACCCAACACTATTCAAGCACGAATGTCAGGAGACAACTCACCATCCAGGGCAGGTGAGCTGTGGCAAGGAACAGCCATGGCTCCACATACACCCCATTACTGGGGAAGCTGGGGCTGTGCTCTGCATACGGGACATGGCAGGGCTTCCCCTGGTGCTCTGCTAAGTGATCTGATCCCAATTAACTCCTTCTGCCCAGAGCTGACCTTGACCCTGGCAGAAGACTAGAGATACGTGATCAATTCCAGACACAGTTTTTCTGACCCAACAAACTGATTACTGGAAAGAGAACTTCAAACACAGTTCCCTTGTGATTTTTTCAAGCGTCAGATATTTGTCTTCATAGTCTGTTGTGAAACTGGGATTGTTGTTGTTTATGTTCTGATTTTGTTTTCTAGAGCTGTACTCCGTATGGTTCTCAGTGTTAATCAAATACACTTTAGAATTAAACTTGACTTCTCCTAAGGAAGAAGCACAGATATTGGAAGAGATTTTTGCATAATGCTGGGTCATACTAGGCAACTTCTCAGCACTTCGTACATTTAACAGATTCTGAATCCTGATTCTTGTGGAAGAAAGTAGTAACCCTCATAGGTACTAAATGATCCTGTGATTGAAGACAAATAATTACCAGTGGGTTGCATGATTCATCTCTACCCTCACTGCTGAATATATGAGACAAAATTAAAGTGTTTCAAAATCATATATCCTCTCCTAACAAAAAATATAAAAAAATCGATACTAAAATAGTACATTCTGGGCAAAGTTCCCCTAAAACAGTAGGACAGCAGTTTCTATTTTTAAATTGATTGTCTGTTTTTATTTTTTTTGTAGTACAGGAAACAGCTTCACTTTGCTATAAGAAGGAAAACCCAACCAAATAAAATGGGAGAGAAAAGTAGTTTATCTTTACATTAAACACATCCTAGAGGTTCTTTACTAACACATAACTGTGTTAACAATTTCTCATCATCACAACTGCTGACGCAAGTGCCATGGACTCATTCTGACTCAGAATACGTTCTGAGAGAAGATATGGAGAGAGGTGACACGAACCTGGACATTCTGCTCCCAATAGAGCAGCCTCTGGAGTATAAATCAGACCTTGACTCTATTTTAGCTGCACTTTTTCTCTTTGATACTGATGCTTTTGCTCTGTTGGATGTGCAGAGGGCACCGTAACAGTGTCCGAGCTGCAAAAATTAGACCAAACATCAGTGGATTCATAAAAAGGGTGTAAATTGCAAGACAGATATAATCTCCTGCAGATTGTCTTTAGAACAGGTTTCCCAGGAAACTGAGTTATGCCACTGTCCCAGACCTACATTCCTGACAAGATTAACTTAGTGGGCTGAGGAAACGTCCCCCCTGCTCTTCTGTGAGCAGCCTTTTTGTCAGCCTTGGTGAGTCCTTAGCTGTGTTTCCAGCACAAAAACCTGTTCAATGCTGAGCTTTTTGTGAGATGGGGTCCCTACAACCCCATTACTTTCAAGACATCCAATGCAGACTATCCTTTGGATGAGTCTTCTCCTTTTTAAAGCCTATCATGATGTTGGTCTGAGTTGTGCCTTTAGCTCCGTTATTGATCTCATCTCAGTGGCTGCACACCTGTAGATGTGAGCTACATCCATGCATCCTGCTGTTGCTGTTTGTCCCTGGGAAGGAGCATTTTGCTTGAGATTGGATCTTGCTGTCTTTCAGTATCTCTCCACTTCCTTTAAGGCCTTTGCTTTGGGCCCAGTTTTCCATAGCCACATGATGCTATGACGCCAGTACTACAGAAAAAATGAAAAAGATGAAAGGAAGTAAAGAGTGGAGAGGGAATGTGTTGGTTTTGACAATGATCCTTCATCAGGTGATGATACAGCATCCATCAGGGGTGCCCCCTTCTCCTTCTGGCTGCAATCATCAGGTGGTTGGCTCCGTGCACTCTGGGAATTAATTGCAGGTGCAGGTGAGAGCACAGAGTACAGAGCTCTTCATTTCAGTATACTCTATTAGCAGCATCTCCTGCAGTGAGATAGGGCTGGCTATGGCTTGTGTAGGTTTCTGTCTGTGGGCTTTTGTACATAGAGCTGTGGGTTTCTGCCATGTGGCTGCACCATCCTACTATATCCAAGTTCAGAGATCACTTTTGCAGCACTCGGGAAAAATAAATGCCCCAAAAATGTGTATTTGCCACCTTCTGGTATGTCCCTACTTCATAGCATATATTTCAGCTCAGCAGCTCTGTTCCTTGTGCTACCTTGCCGCTTTCTCTGAACTAATTTAATGCAAACAGCCCTTCAGGTGATGTTATGGAAAGTGCCTAGCAAATGAGCTGTACAATGAAAGAGTGAGCCATTATCTGCACTGGTTACAGCATAGCAAAACACTCTAACTTTACAGCAAGAAGACATTCGAGTTTGTAAGAATTAGAATCAGATAGTTATTCATAGTACTGACAGGCAATTATAATGATGATCTTTGGTCTGGGTGGCAGCGATTGTCTCCAGGCTCTGTCATGGATTTTGACCTCACTTAATAGGTCACAGAATGGCAAAAAAAGAGGTGCCTTTCACTGCCACCAGCAAATGCCTTGACCCTTCCAGAACTGTATTGCTGAAGTTACGGTGGATGAGCCATCAGTAGAGAAAATCCCCTGATGGCTGAGACACTATCTCTCAATCATGTTAAATAACCAATGGCAAGACACAAGACAGATGAGCTGGGAATTTATCAGTTTGTACACAAATTACAATCAAGTGATAGAAATACTTTTGTTGTTTCGTCTTTGAGGGTGAGTCCCTTGTAAGCTCTGATCTTCCTATGAAAAAAATTAAAGGAACTCCTGGGAGAATGATAAATACAATGTAGGAAGGCAATAGCTTGGCTGATTGAGGGTTATTTGTGCTTCTTTTTTCCCTTCCAGCCTGCAGCGTTATTTTGAGTAGCAGAGTTCAAGATAAACACTGTTTTGAAAACTTAAAACATGGAATTCTTTGTCCTCAGCTAAAGGCCCTAGAGCCTTCATTTGCTTTCTCTTGCTCCAAATGAACTACACTAAAAATACATGGTAGTTTGTTTCCCATTTGTTATTTAACAACCCGATGTGGAGGATGTACTCTGGAACGCAGGAGCTCAGTTGGCTGAGATACCAATTCAGAAGGAGGACTCTGCTCCCCTCAGCTGCCATAGGTCTCAGCTCCACTCCTAGGAGATCCCCAGCACTGTGTTACATGACAAGTACAACACAAATATACATACTTACCTCATGTTTTTCTTGCTTGCAAAGCAAGCTGTATTTAAAGCACAACAAAACAAAACTGGTTAACATGGACAGGTCTATGCAGTTTTCATTTTGATTCTGGAACTTGGCTCACTTTGAGAGTTTATTCCTTTTCCAGGAACACTGGTATTGCTGGCAGGAAGACACTGAATCATCTGATGGTCACCTGATTAATGATGTCTTGGAGTGAGCAGAAGGGATGGACAGAGGACCCATCCTGGATGACGGGGCACCTTCAGGAAGGATTTGACTAGTGAAGAGGAACAAGGGGAATGTATGACACAGCTGCTTAGACCTGGATCTGAAAACTGAAAGAGGAATTCATATGGAGGAAGGGCAAGTACATATACTTGTAGTATACATTCCTTGGAAGAATACACACACAGTCTAAACCTCTTTGGCATATGTAACCCTGAATGGTACTCCTCAAAATAGAGCAGCAGTCAAGATGAGCGTCTTTTGTCAAATTTTGCCAAATTATGCCAGCAAGTTATACCTCAGCCATGCCAATTTGCTAATAAAAGCTAGATTACTTTAACTACCAATGCTACAAAACTAATCCCTTGTCCAAAAAATAAAACTTGTCTGTTGTAGTGAGGGTCGAAGGACCAGAGAGCGCTGGTGAGACCACTCGCTGGTGGGTTAGTGAAATATAAATAACTCACCTGACTCAGGGTACAAAGAAAACTACCTCACCCATCTGCCAGTGCAGCTGTATGCTAACTTGGTCTGTCTGGTTGGCCTGGTCCCCCACTCCGCCCCTGTGCCCTCAGATCATTGGTCTATAACCCTATGTAAGCCTGCCCCCGACCAAGGCTCGACTCTCTTTGTCCCTGGACACTTTTGAAGGTGGAATAAAAGCCCTTTGGAATTCCACACAAGGAGCCCTCCTGATTCTTTGTGTCTGCTAAAACGTGGGCTATCCCAGCTAGGGTGGGAGCGTGTGCGCAGTGCCTGCCATCGGCTCGGGTGCGGAAAGTCGACTTGCTAGTGCCAGGCTGCACAAGCTGAAGTGATCTCCTGCCAGAGGCGCTTTTGGTTATATCGCAGCGACTCCTTCCCCCCCCCATGACCCCCCTCGGAGCCCTGCGTTACTTGTCCTGTGTGCTCCACACATAACCACCAACCGTACCTGTCTTGGAGGAGGAGTTGTTATACCACCAATGAATGCAGCATAATCACACTGAGACATGATAGTGTGGGCTCACATAGGGGCCACTGCCACAAAAAATGCCAGCAGAACTTTCAAATCTATACTTCAGATACTTCCACTAATGTCCTTTCAATTTCAAGAAACACTGGGCCACACCATCTTCCTTTGGTGCTGGTGGAAGAACTGTTGGTGGCTGAAGACCTGCACTTCTCCTCATCAGTCTTGTAAGCAGAAAAAATCACTGACATTGAAGGACTACAGTATCTTGTTCGGCACATCCTCAGCTCCTGCAAGCAGCATTGCTGAGGTCAGCAGGATGGCCTGTGTAACCAGCAACAGCAGAAAAGAGCAGAAATGGATCTCAGAGTGTCCCCAGAGTAAGGCTTGTCTGAAGAGCCTTGCACTGTCTGCCATACTGTCCGTCTGCAGACAGGCCTTCTCTGGAGCAACTCTACCCCCCCCCTAAGGCACGAGAATGTTGCTACAATGCAAGTTCTCCCTGTATTATCCCTGGAAAATCTCTCCTTTTCTTGCCAGCCTTTCACCCATTTGGAAGCATTCAAAGTCCTCTTCTTTGATTTTTTTTGTTTATTTATTTGTTTTTAGTTTAGTTTAGTTTAGATTTTTTGTTTTGCTTTTTTTCTGTGTGTGACACTGAGAGCAAGGAAGAGGTTTGTAAAAACTTGAGCCTAAGATGCATTTTGTATGCTGGGTTCATACCTTAAAGGGATTTAACTTGCATATTAGAACCAGATCCTTGCTGTAGCTGGGCATTTTGCACAAGGTCATTGCAAAAGAAATTGCTTCTTTTGTTTCTTAGCAAATGTATGCTGCTCTCCTCAAATAAAATATTCAAGAGAAAGGCATAGACATTCTGTATTTAGACAGGTATACAAATAATACAGTCATGATACATTGTACTTCTCTGTTCCCTGCTCATAAATGACTTCATTTTTAAAAAGAACTGTAAAAGGTAAATAGGTGAGGAGCTTTTTCTCAGCATTACCACAGTGACGCAATTTTCCTTTTCCCCTCTTCTTTGGTCTATAACTGGATCAGTTATACAATGTAACTTTAATTATCTGAATACAAAATTCATTTCAGATTCTTATGACTCAGATAAACATGAACCTGCTGAGTCTGCAAACACTACAAGGAAAAGCTCAGATACTCTTGGAACTGCAGTGGAAAGGGTTTTGCCCTGTTTACTTGGATTTTTTTGCTTGGTTTGGTTTGAGTTTTTTTTTTTGGAAGTGTTATTACTGCAGTTGTCATTATCATCATCATTTGATTTGTTTGCATTTTTCCTCATCAGCCTGGAAGCTGGATTTAACCAGGGTCTGGATAACCAAGGTTTTCAAGTAGACAGTGATTGGGAGACTGTATTTTTATTGACGAGTGGGCAGCACTCTGCCTCACCTGCCCCTGCAGTAGCAGCTCTACAGAAATCTTCCACTGTGTTTAATGCCTTACATAAAAGACTTTTTAAAAATGAAAATGTTGTTACTGGGTCTTCTGCCAGAATCAGCTGTGTAAGTAAAAAGTGGGAGCAGTTTTGTGCCTGGAAAACAGATAGGCTTTCTTGTGTTGTCCCATGCAGCTGTGTTTGTACTACAGCCCAAAGCATTCTTTCCCCCCCTAGAGCACCAGCAAGCAGCAAAACTTACTCTGCCCTGCTGCCTTTAAGAAAGCCCTTCCCAAAGGATGCACTTTAGGGTCAGAGGATACAATGGCAGGTTATTCCCATATTTCTGAGGACATTAAACACATGAAGTTGATATTTCTGTTTTCACTGATGGTTACTTCATGAAGTGAGACACAGACCTGAGGTACTCTAGAGAGGTTTTGTATAAACATGTAGGAGTATCAGAGGCAGAAATTTCAAAGCTCTGTACCAGTTAGTGTTTAGTAAGAAGCCTGGGAGACCTCCTGCTCGGCAACACTGCCCTTAAATGGCAGGTGTGTTGCAGGAAAGTGGTGTTACTTTCTTCAGAAAAAGCCCAGGCAAGTACAGATGCAGTTTTCAACTTAGTAGGCGCTACCTGTTTTATGCTTTTATTGTCCATAGAACTATTATTGCCTCTATGACTTAAAAGAAGTCCTTGCTTTGAAAAGTGTGGATGGAGGTGTTATACTGCCTTTGATTCTCTTTCTGCAGGGCTCTTTTATTCTCACTTTAGTGCCTCAACCTTGTCCTAGTGTAACTTTCCTCCCACAGGGATGGATAGGTTATGCTTACTCTCTGAAGAATTATTTGGCTCTTGGATAAATTATCCAAGATCATGAGGAAATTTCCTGTTGTTTTTGCATTAATTTGCTTACAGTTGGCTTTGCAATATCCTTTAAAAAAACACCCGTCTGCATGCACTTACTCTCGGTCTTGTAAAATGTAATGCTTGAACTTGAATGAAAGATGAACAATAGTTTTCCTCCACAATGAAAAAAAGGAAATAAAATTAAGGGTTCAGAAATAACTAACTCTTGCAAATCAAGACTTCAAAATCTTAAATTACCACCTTTTTTCAGTATCTTTTAGTACAAGAAGAGGTACTTTTCATTAATAAAGATATTTGGTAGGAAAACCTTATTACTGAATATTTCAGTTATGATGACAATGATGATGATGATGATGAAGCAGCAGCCTTATTGTCATTCCAGTTCCCTTAAAGTGGCTAGGAAACATAACCAAATACCACTTCAGAATGTCACATACATTGTACTTTAGTTTCAGAGTAGAGCATTAATGTTGGTCTATTGTTTGCAATGAGGAAGTCTTAGTAATTGCTTCTGAATATAGGATCACAGTGTACATTTGAGACTGTTGATTACATCTCACTGCAATGCAGGACAAACAGATATAGATATGATCATCCGGTGTTTTGCAAGAAATGCATCAATGTTATATGAATGTGTTATCCATCCCCTTCCCTCCCCGCTCGTTCCCTCCCCACAGCCCAGTGAGGAAATGAGTACAAGTGTTGTCCTTAAAACCACCAATCACACCTTCCTTTGTTTATGTCAAGGTTAATGTTACACTCCCACAAAATACAGTGATTTGAGGGGCATAAACACATTTTAGGTAGACTCTAAATAATAAAAATCCTAAAGTCAAAGTCCTATACAGTTTATTGATAATATCTGTTAATTCTTAGATAGCCTTTCAGATTCTGTAACATTCCAGGTTTTCCAGTGTGTTCCAGTGTGTTACGAGACTGTAAAGTGGTTGTGCGTGTGGAGCTTCCCTCTGAATTACCTTGTGGCTATTTAGTGCAGCAAGCCTGTGCCATATTCTGCCAAACACAAGATGGTGTGAAGCTGGGAAAGCAAACAGCAAACTGTTTGATTCCCAATCACAGGGCAGAGAAAAACAGCTATTTACTATCTTTCATCTGAGTGGTGGCTTCAAGCATTTTGAGATATATATGGTTGCCTTCTTACTGTGCAGGGAACTACATTGTTAATATCCAAAAATATTTACAGAAACAAAGCATGTTCTTCCCTGTATGACACAGGAATATATTCCTGTGGCTGTACTTCTTCAAGCACACAGAACAGTCCTCCATTCCTTCCATGATGATACTTGGTCTGGAATTTGTCACTGTGAAGTCTGAACTGCAGGGAAGGAATGGGCAGCCAGCAAGGCACCTACTCCATCATCAAGCCCTAAACTGTGTAATATCAGGCCTCCTTCATTGCAACTGGGAATTGTCCTCAGCAAAGGTGCAGTGGGTCTGCTGTGGTGTTAAGTGCCACAGATGAGATAGAGTGAATGACAACTGGTAATGGATCTGGATGCTCAGGTTTATTTAAAAACCACAAAGACAGAGCTTTTGCCTTTCTTGATATCTTACACAGACATGATTTTCTCTTTGGCATTACATTTGTGAGGTCCAGTGGGTCTGCTGTGGTGTTAAGTGCCACAGATGAGATAGAGTGAATGACAACTGGTAATGGATCTGGATGCTCAGGTTTATTTAAAAACCACAAAGATCAGAGCTTTTGCCTTTCTTGATATCTTACACATTATTTTCTCTTTGGCATTACATTTGTGAGGTCTCAGCTGCTCTCCCTGCAGTGAGGTTGCTGCTAGCCCAGGATACTTGGGCAGAAAGTCATGTTGCTTTGTGCTGTGCCACTGATGCCATGATGATTTTTTATGTTTTTCCATACCCCTTTTATATACCCTTTTATATAGCTTTTATGTATCCTCAGTGCTTTTAGACACATACTTGTAATTCCTAAAGTCTGATAACTTAGCACAGTCCTAGTATTCTCATAAGCCAGGAGACCACACATCCTGGAAGCCTCACAGTTAGAGGCCAGAAAGCCCTAGAAACCAAGGTCCTCTCTAGAACACATCCTGCAAACTAAGATAGGCCCATCCCAGGAGGGAGATTCCTCGGGATGAGAGATTCATTCAAGTCTCTCATTGTGAAATCTTTGATAGATATGCTAATTTGCAAGGCCTATAAATTGTATATGCGATCTATTGTGTGTGTGCATTTCGGTGCCTTCCACCTGGATGAAGTGGTGCACCTTTAAAGATCCTTAAATAAATACTGAGGTAAAAACCCCTTTTCCCCTTAACCATGTCTGGCTTTTACTTTTAAGACCAAGAAAAGGCAACACCACTACACAGAACTACCTAACTTTGGCATCAGCAGGCAAGAACTGTGGTCATCTAACTTTATTTTTCTCCAACTGTCTCTCTGACCTCTATAGTTCTCCACCCCTTTCAGGATCTTTCCTCCAATTAGGATCTTTATCTTCCTCCTTTCTCAGCCCCTGTTTTCTTCCCAGGACCACCTCTTTAGGGGACAAATTCTCTTTTGGCAACAGGTCTCTTTCTGGAGACACTAGCACTTGTTTTTCTCAATTCAAACTGTCTACCTGCAGAAGCACAATGTATGATAAGCCTCCTAACTGGTGGCCCTGTCTGATGGCTCTCTACTCATTGGATGATTTGGAATGTGCCCCTGAACATTCGAGAAGAACAGCTGCTACCAGGTTTATAACCAGTCTGTCCTGATGGTAACTCTCAGGCTTCTGCCTGTGTGTTCAAAGGACAAATTAAAGTCTCTCTTGCACACCCTTACATATACTCAATTATTTGCCACCTGTGATACCATGCTACATGTTCACTTCTCACCACAATGCAGCACAATATCTGACACTCGAATATTGGGCCACCATATCCTCAAATGGCTTGTTATTGCTGTTGCATGTGAAAAGGCTCTGTCGACCTCTGCTACCACCAGCTATCAGCACACAATTAGACTCCAGCCTCATCTGGACACCTCTCTAGGCACCACAACCTCATTACAGAGCTCCTCGAAGCCAAATGCTGCTTTGCTGCTTGCCACCTTCATGGAAATCCTGCTTAGGTGGAATTACAACTAATACATGGAAGAGCACTGTAGCACAGCAAGTAGCAGAGGAGCACAGTGCCACATAACTCTGGTAGGTTTATGCTTTCTGTCACGAGACAACACACGAAACAAGGTGGTACATTTTGTTTCCTCACACTGCCATCACTTGTCATAACACTATACCCTGGAGAGACATGGGTGTGAGCAGTGAAAAACGGCCAAGAAGAAGTTCCTTGGAGCTGAACCAAAGCCAAGTGCCTTTTCATGCTGTAGAACTAGAGGGCTGGATGGGCCCTGAGAAGTTGCCTGGATTGCACCATGCAATGCGTAAGGATCAAACCTAGTTACATTTATACCAACAAAAGTGAGGATGCAAATCTATGTATAATGTGTTCTCAAGGACCTTACATCAACTCCTATTAAGAACATTTTTTTCCAGGGTCCAGTAAAAGTTTTCCTGCTGAATTATTAAACTTGTGACTTTTTGTTCTACCCAGCAAGGATAAGAACTGCTTTTTCTCTTTACTTTGCAAATTACTTTTATGCTTTTTATGTGGCTTGCAGGGTGTTTCTGTTCCACTCTCTGCAGGGGTTGCCCAGTCCTCCATTTATGCTGTAGAAGTTGACATGAGTCACAATGACATTCTGAAAATTTTACTGGTATGAAGAATTTTGGTTCAATGCTTTCTCCAAATAGTTATTTCTTTAGAAAACTATGTAAGGGATTAACTGCACTATTTTTCAGAGAACTTACATTTTGGATAAATGTTAATATTAAGCTTGCATTGTCATTGTTCTTCAAAGCAATAAGTCTGTGCAATTCCTTTCAGGTAGTTCAATCCCTCCATAAGAATTACCGAATATACCTTACTATAGCACAGTAATTCCCTGTAAAGACTCTGCTATTCCAGACAAAGGGCTTGGTTTTTATGTAGGTGGAAACCGTTTTGCAGCAGGCACTCCAATCCATTTCCTCCTGTCGTTGTTCTTTGTGCACATGAAGTGCAGCTTTATCTTAGAGAGTTTGAAATTAAGATTAAATATCCCACTTCAGGACAAGCAATAGGGATTCATGTTTTTATAGGTCACCAAAGTTTTGCAACTTTGTGTTTCCGAGCATCAACTTCTGCATAGAGACAGCTCTGAAGATCAGTTTCCTCAGATTCAGATTAACTGATTTCTCAACATCTCCTTATAAAAAAAAGTATAGAAAACACCTGTTCAACAGTGGGTTTTCTTCTGCATTGCAATTGCTGAGCTTTGTCCCAGAGATATTCCTTCTTATAAACCTCAGTTCAAATATCCAGTTTTCCAGTTGGGCTGAAAATAATTAATGGAAGAAAGGAAGTGTTGGATCTCTTTCTATTTCAGAAATTTGAAGTAACATGCAAGCTCACAGACCAATTTTCCACCATTCCTGAAAACTGCTAATAAGACCTCAATGACTGTCTTGGAAACAATTAGGAAAGAACAAGGTATATCTCATAGTTAACCAAAGCATTCAATTTCTACAATAACATAGCATCAGTGTAGCTCCATCAATACTAGAGCAACTCTGATTTAGGAATTCTTGTTATTGTCTAAAATATGTTACATTTTGCCATGCTAAGTAGCACTTGATTCATCATTTGGCTATCTTAATTTCTAGGAAACTGACAAAAGGGAAGGTGTTACTCTGCATCAGCAGTTCAAATATATTTTGGCTGCAGACTGTGATGGAGAATTCTAGTGCATTGTATTTGTCATCTAGCAACTAATTTGTCAAATGATTGGTAATCATCTCAAGATTTGTTATAATTTTGGATATGTGGCTCTTCCAGGCCCCTGAATGTGGTGGGGCAGGTGGCCATAGCCACCTTGACCGCAGAGGGCAACACTCAATCCAAACTGTCGTGGTCAGGCACTGATGTATAAAACAACTCACCTTGCAGTTGGGGTGAGAGCCCATAATCCCTCTGAACTGTGATTTACATGTTTTCTCCTGATAGGTTCTTGTTCTCCCCTCCCCATTTTATGTAAAAGTTTATGTATATTCATTTCCCCTAGTTAATATGTATAAGTTCTAGAAAGTTCTCTGGTATTCGACGTCCCATTGGTTCCTTCCTTAAGTCCCTCCTATGTACTCTTCCCATTGGTTCATCTGTTCCTAACCCCGCCTTCCACTGAAAATCCCATTGGCTGTCATCCTTATCCCCACCTTTCCTATCCACACTATAAAACCCCTGGAAACCTTCAGATCCCCAGAGTCTCTCTGGATTTTCCCCGTTGTCTTTTTGCCCGAAATAAACCTTTGCGTGGAACAGCTCACGGAGAGTCCCCCTCTCTCGCTTCTTTACCTCTGCCCGCGTGCGTCTACCACCAACTAAGAGGGAAGCTCCCTCGGGTGAGGAGCACCTGGCTCGCACTAGGTATTTTGTTGTGTTTTCTGAGCTGCCTTGGTGCGATCAGCTCCCCGGCTGTTTCTCTGGGCTCTCTTTGAGTGACACATAGCCGGCGAGAGCCGACACCTGAAGACAATGTGTAGGTCTCCTCTATTTGTTTTGGACAATCTGAGCTAAGATAATACGGGAAGCAGTGAAATCATTACTCACCAGCAGAAGGACATTCACTTCTTGTTGGGTTACTCTCCAGTGATTAGGTGAGAACAGTGAGTGGGGTAGGGTGGTCGATGGAGGAGTCTCTGCCTTCAAGGCAGAGGCAAGTGCGTGTCAGGGACATGTTTCCTCTGTCTACAGCTGAGCTGATTTCACAGGGTGGATTTTCTTTCTCTCAGTACTTTGCTTCTATATATTCCTGATAGCAGTACTCTGACACAAAGGAGGACGAGTGTATATACAAATAGATAACATCTGGGTCTTGAGCAGGACTATAGACAGGTGTTTAAGAGTTACATACAGAACAAAATAATATAACAGGCAAACGTTCTTGAAGAAGTAACAAGCTCCTTGGCTAGTAATATGAGATGGAGTGTTGTGTGTAATATAGCAGAAGCAGTATTTTCCTTTCTACTCAGTTTTAACTGGATTATAATTTCAAGGCTTGGCTTTTGTACATAGAATCTTAGAATAATAGAATGGTTTAGGTTGGAAGGGGCCTTAAAGACCATCTTGTTCCAACCTCCTTGTCATGGGCAGGGACACCTTTCACCAGTCAAGGGTTCTCACAGCCCCATCCAACCTGGCCTTGAACGCTTCCAGGGATGGGGGCATCCACAACTTCCCTGGATAACCTGTTCCAGAGCCTTACCATCCTCACAGCAAAGAACTTTCACCACATATCTAAACAGTAAAAAGTCCCTCTTCATCTTTGTCGTAGGCTCCTTTCAGAAGCTGAAAGGCCACAATTAGGTCACCCCTGAAGCCTTCTCTTCTCCAGGCTGAATAAACCCAGTTCTCTCAGCCTTTCTTCATGAGATGTGATCCATCCCTCTCATCATCTTGGTGGCCTCCTCTGGATTCTTTCTGAACAGGTCCTTCCTGTGCTGGGACCCCAGAGCTGGATGCAGTGTTCCAGGTGGGGTCTCACCAGAGCAGAGCAGAGGGGCAGAATCCCCTCCCTCGCCCTGCTGCCCACACTGCTTTGGATGCAGCCCCAGGACACGTTTGGCTCTCTGGGCTGTGAGTGCCCATGGCTGGGTCATGTCCAGCCTCTCATCCCCCAGCACCCCCAAGGCCTTCTCACAGCGCTGCTCTGCATCTGTTCATCCCAGCCTGTGTTGATACTGGGGGCTGGCATAATGAAAGATAAATAATTGAGTCTACAGAAGAGGTACCAGGGAGATAAGTGATACATGAAACACAAGGGATTTGGGATTCTTAGTTTTGATGTGGAGAAAGTAAAATTTTAAAAAAAAGGAAAGAAAAAAAGAAAGAAAAAAGAGGGAAGATCAATATCCTGGAGGTTTCTAAGAAAGGGTTAGACAAATACACGTTGAAGTTGAATTTATATTCCCAGGAAATAAAATTATCTCCAGAGGGATCTTCAAGCCTTAGATTCCTGCAGCATACTTTCATTGAAAACTCCATCCTTGAAGAGTCTGTGTAGGAGCAGGTTACCTGGGCCAACATTTTAATTCAACTCCCAAAACCAGACTGTACTGCCCCTGTACCAGCCTCTCTGTACTGTACTGTACCTCATCACAGAAGGACAAACACATAGAGTGACAAAGACTAATCTTCACACTGACAACCTCAAGGACACTGTTTTAATGAAAGAAAAAGATAAATACTAGATTTTGCTCTCATCCAGGTCAATGTCTATTACCTTCTCTGTATCTGCTTTCCTGCAGACACATTGCTGCAACTGACAGCCCATCTAAACTCCTTGTGCAGGCAGGACTTTGGCCCAGCTGAATGAGGCTATCCATCATATCCCGAAGAGTCAGGTGGTCCTGGGTCATGCATCCACACCACAAGCATGCTACACCTGGGTCCGGGTACAGAGCAGAGATCCTGTGTTGGGGATGTGTTTGTGGACAGGTAGTGAAGTAAGCAGAGTCTTCTCCTTGTGCTGCCTCTTTCAGGAGTGTGTTTAGATGCTATTTTTCCTTTGCCCAAACATCTCTTCTGATGTTTCCTGGAGAGGATTATGCAGCAGGAAGGTCCCAGAGATGTCACTCTAAATGATGGGACACCACAACATGAAGGCAGTGCTTTATGATAAGCAAATGCCTTTTCCTTTCATCTTCATCGTGACTTCCATTTCAAAGCCTCAAATCAAATAGATAATTGAAATAGTAATTAAAAAGCAAGACCTGGTCCTTCTCACATTCACAGCTGTGCAAATCCGGTGGAATTCCGGTGTAATTATCCCTATTTAATTGCTGTGGAAATGAACTAAGAATTAAGTCTACTGTGTCTATGCCTTTTTACATCTGCAAAAAAGCAGATGTAATAAAATTTTAGGTGTTTTTATGGCTCGATGAAGTCTTTAACAAAACTACAAAATCACAGAAAATGGAAACTGTGAAACCCACAATGAAGTTTCAGAATCAGAGAACATTCCAACGTCCAGTGATACAACTGTAGTTTTCAAGTGGCTGATAAAGGTGCCACTAACATTTAAAACAGAAAGACCTGGCAGCACTCCATAGATATTTTTAAACAGTTCTTAGCAAGTTTTGACGTGTAAGAGGGAGAAATAATTTTGCATTTTTACATCAGATTTGTCCAAATTTCTAGGGTTTTAGCCTAACCATTTCTCAGGAGAAAATATTTGTTGATTATTTGAAAATAGCAGCCAAATTTCTTCAATTTTTTTTTTTAACTTTTCTGTCTGTACAGTGATATGTACATGCATTTCAAATTCTGCTTTCCTGTGCAAGGAAAGATACCCATGGCAGTTTCTCCTATAAATAGACAATGACTGTATCTATTCCTTGTGTGGAGGTGGCAGTTCATAAACATCAATGTGTGCTGTATTTGAAATGTGCAGTAAGATTGTCCAAGAACTTAAAAATTAGCAAATACTACAGTTTTGGGGTTTTTCCCAATTCAGATTATAATAACTGCTATTACTACATTTAATCTTCAGCATGGATTTAAAAAAAAAAAAAAAAAAAAGGACAAAGGGAAAATACAATGCTTTTGAAATATTTTCATTCATGTTTAAATTCTGTGCATTTTAGCTAGATACCAGTATATTGAAAGGAAAATCCAACCAGCTTGTCTCCAAAGACACAGCAGTAACTGGGGACTGCAATGAGAGGGAGCAGCTGGGAAACAAGAAAAACAACATGAGTAAGGATATTTAAAAAAATTAAATGTGTCACTGCCAACATATCTGTGATTTTCTTTCTAAGAGTTTAACATAAGATCATGGCATTTAGGGACATGATATAGCAGTGACCTTGGCAGTGATGGATTGGTAGCTGAACTTGATGATATGAAAGGTCTTCTCCAGCCTAAATGATTTTATGATTCTATGATTTTATGATCATGTTAAAGTTACACCAGCCTTTCACCCAGATTGTTTGTGTGTTGTATCCAAGCAAGAAAACAGTGGAGGTCTTCAGAAGAACCATCAGTGATTTAATTCAAGGAAAATCTACTTTGTGCTTCAGTGCAAGGCAGGCATAAGGAGGAGGTCAAGGACTTCTCTCCTCTGGTTTCCTAACATTCAGTCATAGCAAGCTCTCAGCAGCTCTGGTTAGTGTCAAAACTCAGACTGTACTTCTGAAGTGCAGACAAAACACAGTTTTCAAGAGAACTAGTGCACGAAGAGACCAAGAGCTCCCTAAGGCTGGATAAGTACCCCAGGGTCAAGGATGAGCAAGGCTTCTGTGCAACCACATGTGTTCACTTTGCTAACACTCACACATATTAAAGATGACATATTTTTAATTTTCAAACAGAAATCCTGAATCTGATCAGCAGCACAATTTTTTGCACCAAAAGAGAAACCTCTAATGTGAGCTAAATAATAGATGTTAATAAATTATGAAAATGAAATGTTGCCATTTCAATCAACAGTCACAACAGGCACATCTCTATTTTCACAGCAATAATAGGTTTTCATGGTGATATAAGTGGTTTGCTTCAAAGACATGATTGTGCATTTTAAGAGTAGGTAGGTCAGACCTGCAGAGAGCAAGGGAATTGTAAGCCTGAGTCAGAAATGGCTTTTCTTGAGAAGGAACACTCTTATTTAAAGTCAAAGTAAATGCTGAAGAGAATCTAAACAATTGTGGCAACTTGGCTTATTTGTCAGGAAAATTATAAAAGGGGTAAGCTCTGGAACTTGCTAGAGCAGATTGTACCTGACTGGGAGGTATTTGCCTGCAGACTTACCATGGAACAGCTCCTGCATAAACAAGAGCTCTCCTGTCAACATGTGTGTAGCAAAACCCATACCTATTAAGCAAATAACATATGTTTCTAACTAGGTGTTGGTACATGAAAGTAAAAACAAAGCTCACATATTTCCACAAGATTTCTATCAAGATACTCTTTTCAACTGAAAGATACATTGCAATTTATACTACATCTGCATTCAGATAGGCATAAGGGAAGTTGGTGAGCAGTGCAAGGAATTATAGGACTTGGCACTCTTGTTGAGCAATGCATAGGAGTTATGTCTTTTGCTCTTGCAAAGATACTGACTGTTTTGTTAATGATTTTATTTATTTCAAATGCCTCTCCAAATCTTTGGTGCCTGTTGTGCCCATTATATATTTATATTGCAAGCTGTTGAGAGATGTGATGAACATCATCCACTAACCACAGATTCTCCCTGCTGACTGGATGATCTTCAGTGGCAGGTTGTTCAGGAAGGAGCTTGGTGCTTGGTCTTGTTTTGTGTGTGTTTACAGCCTCTCAGTACATCCATGACTTAAGTTACATTATTTCAACCAGTTCAGCTAAGTGCACTGAATTGCCAGTTCTAGTCAAAACTTTCCAGGAAATGCAAAGCACGGTTGCTAGCCCATTCAAATTCTTGATTTTGTAAAATGCTTTGAGGTGTGGGGATGGCACCCAAAGTGGTGCTCCTGCTGTTAATGAGATACCACCTGCAGAAAGCAGTAGTTCTCAAACTTTGTCCCTGGAAGAACTTTTGGGCAGTTAGTTCTTTACCTGCTCTTAAAAAACTAACCAGCTTTCATCAAGACAAAACTGGAGGAAAATACCTTCAGCAAGGTCTCATCCTAACGGATAACTTTAAAATGGAAAGATGGAGCCAGAGGCCCACAAATCCCTCACTGCTTGTGGTGGGGCCTGCATTCACTGCCCAGGGTCTGCAACATAGGTTCATGCTAAACAAACATAGTATACTTCACATACATGGGAAGCATTCTTGGGTGGGATCTCTCACAGACTGAGACATTTAGAAAAGGAGGGATTTGTTCACCCTTCCTTATAAATAGTGTGCTGTCCAGACATAGTTTCAGGACACAGCACAACCCATCTTTCCTTCTAAGAAGGCAAAGACACAAATACCCCCTTGTCCCTTGTATCCTGCCCCCACTCTCCCCAAAAGGGAGGTAGCACTCTACTTTTTCAGAAGGACTAATTAGTAGGGAGGCAAGTTTCTGTCTGAGGGGGCAGTTGCTTAGGGAGGGGCAAATGCAGCAAAACTCTAGCCTTAAGGTTGTGTGGACTGGTCCTTCCTAGGGATGCAGAAAAGCAGTGAGTGTCAACACTATCCATGCCCAAACTGACCCTGTGTGTGAGTAACAAAATGTTATTGCCTTGATACACCAACAGCCCATTGTCCAAGGTCTCATTGTCAAAGGACTCCGTGAGGCTGGTCCAGCTCCCTGAAGGGCAGCCCCTTCCAAGGTATAATAAAACCTTTGCTCAAGGGGTAGGCAATCCTTGCAGAGATCAGAGATAGCAGCCAAGTGAAGCACTGGGAGCTGAATATCAACTCACCATGCAGAGAGCTAAATACAAAGTATTTTTACTGGACCCAGCTTTCCTACAGTTCTACATTGTTGGTGAACAGACATTATTCCTTTTCTGTTTCTGCAATGTGGGCACCTCTGGGGCTTCCTGAAAGGGCTTCAGGCCCCTCTGTGGACATGGAGCTTCATTAGTCCTTGTGCTGCTGCTGGCATCCCAGTGTAAGCATGGAGGTGTCCAGGAACCCCCCTAAATACTAGGAGACAGAATTTAAGGATGGTGCCTGTCTGAAATGACATGAATCACAATGTCTCTGCCTGGTGTTTGTCACCATACACTGCTGTTACTTCAGGGATGTTCCTGCATTGTGACCCAGTGTTTAAGTGATGTCCCAGTGGACACTTCCCTGTGCCAGTCAGAGTGCAAGGACTCAGATCCCAAATTTGCTCACAGCTCTTCTTTTATAGAGGCAAGTGAGTAAAATGAATAAGGCAGTTTACTTTCTTTCATTTCTTTGTACTTACAAACTCATGCAGTAAAACAAAGGTGTATTTTTCTGAGGCCAGCATATTAGTTTTGTGTGGAAAGACACTCTTTCTGCCTTGCTTTGCTGTTGTCAGCAGACTAATTTCAGAGAAGAGTGGGAGTACCTCTCCTTCCTTGAAGTGGGTCAGCTCTGGACATGCACTGTACTCACTGCAAACTATTCTTTCTAGATATTTTCAGTTTGGGAAATCCCTATGTAAGGGAGGGACAGACAAGCACTTTATCACATCAAAATAACTGGTTTATCCCAAGCCACCTGGGGAGACCAAAAATCATATAGATGATGTAATGCATGATGGCAGGAGAATATGCAAGAATTATTTACCATCTCTTCCCTATGCATACTTCAGCTTTAGAGGATTCATCCTATTGATAGGGTTTTCTAAAGGAATATTTGGTAGTATTTCAGAGTGATGCATGCTGAAACAATTCACTTTGAATGAACAACAGGTTTATGAACTGTCTGTAAATATATTAAAACAACTTGCTTATACTAGAAATAGTTCATTATGAGTGGGTATCTTTTTAGGTGCATAGCTAGGAAAAAAATGGAAGCTTGATATTTATAGAAGCAGAAGTTCAACACTCACATCTTCAAGCTGAGTTTAGCATATTATTTCAAACAAGGTAAAATGGTGATGGGCAGCCCAAGCAGTATACCATGCATTCCTTAAACTTCCTGCCTTGTTTTCAGAAGGGAGTCTCTTGAATGGTTTGAATGACAGAAGGGAAGAGGTTGGTCTCTCCAGAGGACTACCTGGGTAAGCTCCGCCTCTGCGTTCCCGGTGCTGATGGAGGGACAAATCCAAAGGGACTCTTGATACCTTTTCCTGTCATGCCTGTGGACACCAGGACATGTCCATCACACCCACAGCTTACCTTTGGATATGATAATTCCTTCTGTAGAGAGACTGAAGGCGACACAGTGCAGTTACGGGGTGGGAGGGAAATTGTGTCCTGCCATTTGCACACACAGTGGCTTCAGAAACTGCAGCTACAGGTGTGGCAGATGGCTGCTTTCTCAGCTCTTCGTGCTGAGCACTGAGGAACAGCCATATGAAACTGCTGCAGCTCACTGTCAGGGATCTGGAAAGCAAAAATTTCCAAGCTTACTGTTGACAGACAGTCCAGCTTGCCTTGGGTTTTCATTGCAACAGCTGTCACTGCTGTAAGATGTGAAGCAAAGTGTAGGGCTTTGCACTGTGACATTCTTGGATAATCTGCCTAGCCCAAGGTTCATCCCAACCACTTGCGGTGAGATGGGTTTAAGTATTAAAGCATGGCATTTACTATCCCTGTGCTCTCACCACTCATCACAGTCTTTAGCTGCAACAGCCACAGATGATAAAATTATATATAATTTACCTCTATTCGCATGATCAGCACCAGTAATGGCATCTTTATGCTGTTATTCATTCAAATATTTTGAAATGTGCTATACATCACTGCTATATAGAAATCTATCATACAGAAATAAGTTTTTATGGTATGAATTTGTCTACATGGAGAAGAGTGAATGCTTTATACAATGTCTTCAAAAGAAAGCATTAAAAGTTCTTTAGATAGATAAAGACTTCATCTTTTAAAATAGTGACAAATGATGTTATGTTATTTCAAAATATTTTTTCTTCATATTTTCTTAATTTTCTGTCATCCCGGATGTATAAGTCACTACCTCTATACAGTACCAAATATCCTTGGGAGACTTTTTTGGAGGATCTGCAGGACATTCAGGAGTCAGGGTGTGATACAAGTCTTCCATCAACAGAAAACTGTATTCAATTTGAACACTTCTTTCTCCCAGTGTTTGGCATGCATTTCTGAACAGGTAAAACGTGTCTTAATGTTAATTAGGAAGCTGCTTTGCTCTATGATGTCTGGTACACACTGGTCTAGAGCAATGGTGAAGGATATCCACTCCTAATCATTTAATCCAAACAGAAAAAAAGAAAGATCACATCGTGAAGAGCTGACTGTTAGTCAGAAGCGGTGCAAGATGACCTGGAGATCTTCCTCTCTCTCCATGGCTTACATGAGCTAATGTAATTGGAGCTGCCATTCACTGAGTCATGTTTTTGAGCTATGATTCATTTCTCTGTATCCAGTGGTGGCATTAATATTGATGCAAACAAGAATTGCCCATGCCTGAAAGCTTTAGACTTTGGATATCTGGTATGAGGGACATTAAATCAAGAACATTATTGGACATCTGTCTTCTCTTCTAGCCAGGAAAGTCCAGAAGACTTTGTACTCCTTAGTCACAAACGATTTTTAAATAACCAAAGACCAAATTTTGCACCTCTTTGAGGAATGTTGGGCAGAATGTTAACTGTAACGTTAACAATGTCACTGCAGAGATAATATAATAAAAGTGAAATAGCCTTTATAGGGATTGACACTGCATTTTTAAAAAACTATTTGTTTTTTAAGAGTAGAAAGAACATCAAACTCACCTTAGAAAACTCCTGAGGCATTTGACTTGTGGGACAGCTCCAAAGACAGGGCATAACAGCCAGCCATTACTACTGCAGAAATCAAAATAGACTTTGTAAAAAACTTGAAAAACCTTTGCTCAAAGGGTAGGCAATCCTTGCAGAGATCAGAGATAGCAGCCGATAAGTCTGGAATTAAGTCAGTTTCCTGCAATGAAGAAGACTGCCATGTGGTACAGGTAAGTCCTGGAAAGCAAATTCTTTGTGTGGAAAGGCCCGTTCCCAATGACAGCCCCAGACAGCAGAGTTTTCACAGCACTGAGAATGTAACCACCAGTTAGTCTGTTGATGGTATATGTGTAGGTCAGCCCAGTTGGTTGGGTAGAAGTGAAACAGCTAAATAACACTGTCACAAAGGACACACCAATACAGCAACTAAAATCCTGCTGCCAGCTGAGAAGTCAAAAGTCCCACAAGGGATACGATGAACAGTGCATGCTAGTGGGTTACTGAAGCTGTCTGGACTGTAAAATCTAGAAGTTCCACAAAAGGGAACTATAGGGTGGAGCCAAACTTTGGAAAAAGCCTTGGAAGGTCTGGCCTAGAGGAATCATAGGTAGCAAATAGTTTCCAGGTCATACAGAGGTGACCTTGCAAGAGGGAAAGTGAAATGGCCATAACCAAGGAGTGAGGATAGAAATCACCAACCACGAACCAGAGCAGGGAGAAACACCTTCCTTTTTTCCTTTCTAGACCCCACCCTGTGAGGCTGAAGGAAGGAAAAGAAATGCAATTTGTCATGTCTGGAGATAGATGACAGAGGGTTGTCTGACAGGCCAGGTCTCCTGACTGATTTAAATACAATTGTATGCCTTGTGCATGCTAAGCACAGCTCTCCTTCCTATAGCTTATGTCCCTCCACCCCCTACAGACACCAAGCGCAAGCAGCGGCTGCTGGAGAGGATGCAAGTAGCAGCATAGATGAGAGGATGGAGTCTGGATTCACACAAGAGGCTGGCATTTGCAAGCTGTTATTGAGCCCTGCTATGAAACTGAAGTCTGCATCTCGTTGAGCAGGTATGGCTCTCAGTGTGCATTTCTGAGAGCATAGCTGAGATATCCTGCCTGCACAATGTTCAGCAGCAGCAGCAGGATGCTCTGGGGTAAGTGGAAGTCAGACTGTGAGCATCACAGTATCTCACTGGACTGTCTCTCCTGTCATGTAGCAGATAGTTACACTATTACTGTGTACCCATTTGTTTTCTGATCCCATTCTCTGAAGATCCTAGCACTTTCTGTGACTCTATGCCTGCAACAACGGCATGGAGAAGTTATGTGTCTCCTTCTTCCCAGTCTGGTTTGCCCCTGCAAGCTGCCTAAAATACTTATAATTTGGGAAACTCTGGCCCATGGGTATGAAGGGGGAGGAAGCATTAAATACAGCAAGGTTCAGAAGCTTTTATCTCAGGTGACTTAAAGTAGAAAGGCTGCAAATCTACCCTAATTTAGCCCTCTCAGTTTGCTACATTTAAGACCCACTTCCACGAGGTTTTGGTGGACATTGTCTATTTATTGGAAATTGCTGAAAACAGTGAGGTAAGATTCCTGAGAAAGAACTGCTTCCTTTTGCTAAGGAGACAGTATAATAATGTTACACGGTGTTTTACACAGATACACAGTGCCAAGATTTACTGCTTGAATGTCTTTCACGTCTGCTTAATCAATAGCGATGTTCACCAAGGACACCTAGAAATTTGTGCTGAGTCCAAACTGCAGTAATGTTAGTCAGATTGGTAACAAACAACCTTTGTATGACCCCATGGTCTTCATGTGGAATTTGAGACCACAGCAGTTTGAGTTCAGCTCCCAGTCAGCTCTCATAAGCTTGAATGTGGGTGAAATTGTATTTTAACAGATGTATTATTTCTGAAAATTTCCTATCTGTCTGTCTGTTTACCCTTATACAAATATGTGCTTTCATCCCCATATGAGTTGCAGATTGGCAGAGGCAGTAAACTGCCTGACAAGACTCTTTGCACTTCAAGGAGTTTCCTTAAGGAGTAGGCCATGCCCTCAGCTACTCTTAAGTCAGTGCCAATCCCCTGCAATCTAGCTGAGCAGCTCTGGAGCAGGAATGGGTTAAACCCTGCTTGAAGCTAGTCTCAGGCCCGTGATGGTGGTGCTGGCTGTGGACAGGATGGGACAGCTCTGCTGGAGAAGCTGTGTCAGTTTATACCAGCTGGGCACATGGCCCTGGGCCCTCTGTCTTCACATTGACCAGGAAAACACATCTCAATGTGGAGATAAGCCAGAGACCAAGGGGCTTGTGACATGCAGAATACTCTCTCAACATGAGAGTGTATCCTCTCCCTTTACTCTTGGAGGTAAAAAGCTGGTAGCTGGAAAGCTTTGTTACTTTGCTACAGGGTCAGCACCCTCCTCTGCTCATCAGTGTCTCTCTGGGAGCAAGGGGAAACAATTTTCAAGTGTTTCAGTCTCACACAGAATTCACTAGATTTTTTTCCTTTAATCTCCCTAATCGTGCTCCCACTGAAGCTGTCTGGCAGACTCCTCTGTGCACAGAAGTGGGCAGAACTGCATCTGCTGAGGTGGTCCATCCACTGTGTGCAGACACTGAGGGAGTAATCTCACCGTGCACCGCACACCACTTTGGGGGTCAGAAAGTGAGTGTTGCTTGCATGCTGGTGGCACGATTTGTTCAAGGTCTCCATATTCTCACAATAACATAGCAAATGTGCCTGGAGTTGAAAACAGGAGAGCCTGGTCTAATCCAGTCCAGCAGAGCTCTTGTGCCCCTGGCTCTGAACCATGTGAGATTGGCAGACAATCTGACCTGCATTCCTGCTCTGACTGAGAAGCTGATTTTGAGCATCACATTGCAGGTACAGGAAGATTTTAGCCATGTAGAAAATGTTCCCTCTTCACTTGATTTCTTTCCTCCGTGTCTTTGTTTCTCTTTAACACACGACATGATCAATATTTATTTTTTCTCCATATTATACTCTGCACTGGACGTCTGGCTTTGCTACCAGTGTTACTATCTGTTACTCTCGGCCAAAAGTTAAGGGATATTTTGCAAAGGGCATTTTTCAAAATACGCTTTCCTGTTTTCCACTCTTCCTCCCTTGAATGTTTTCCTGCTCTCCCTTTATAATCCTCTTCCCTGAACCTCAGTGAACTGGGCTGTTTTTCTCACAGCAAAGCCCAGGCAACAAATACACAATGGTGAGAACTGGCTGAACAAAAACACTGACTTCAGCTTATGTCAATTGCAGATAGAGTCTGATAAAGTGAAGGTGCTTCCCAGGTGAGGGTAGCAGTGGGTAGAAACATATGTTTGACATAAGCCACGCAGCTATCTGCATGTTGAGCTAATCATCTGGGTTGCTGCGCGATGATCATTATTTATAAGAACAGCACAATACTGTGAAAAGAGGGTAGTCTGTCATAGTTCATATGTTTCCGTGTGGCCTGCTGAGTGACAGTCTCTGCTTTCTGCTCTGGCAAAGTGTCCTGCTGTCTAAAGATGGTGCTGACTCACTTTTTTTCTCCTTTAAGTAACACAAATGAGAGGTGAAGCTTTTTTCCCCCCAACCACTTCTTTTGACCTCTTTGGCCCTTGATATAGATGGTTTCTTCAGTTGTGCTCTGCAAATATCTCTTAACAAACGTGTGCTTATAAAAGTGTATGGTTTCACTCCATCATGCACAGGTTATTTGCATACTGGGATTTCAGGGAGTTCCACCTGCTAAGTGTTTTTTCATGGCTTACATCTGGATGAAATGAGCTATGGGAAGATGAATAGTTTATTTTGATATAGCTTAAAAGAGTTCAGTTAATCTTCCTGTAGGGTTTTAAAAGCATTTTTGAATCAATGTAGTGATTTAACTATGCAGCTAATCCCCATGTAATTCTTTGTCAGTTCTGAAACATATAAATTTTCTTTATTTAATACAGAAAAAAATTGTATTAGCAATATGGGACAATGGATAAGGTATTTTGGTCTGCAGGAGGTACAAAACAGAAGACAGACTGATTTCCACCAGCTAAATTACTTGCTCCATTGACTCTCTTTGTAATAGGCTGAGCTGAAGGCTCAGAAGCACAAATTGATGAAATTCAGAAAATAACAAGAAAAGGGGAATGCAAAACCTGACTGGAGAGAAAAGGTTTAGGAAAAATGATTCTGGTACATTGAGAAAGATCTAAAGTAGAGAGAGTGTCACTACTTTCCAAGCAGTACAAAAGGGAGTGGAGGCGATGGTGATGACAGGACACGGCTTGAGGAGAAAACCACTGTCAGTGGACCTGCAGACCATGCTAGTGTCCTGGTTCCAGCCAGGATAGGGCTAATTTTTTGCAGTAGCTGGGAGGAGGCATGGCTGGGACATGGAGGTTATTCTATACTACCTCACATCATTGCTGGGGCAAAAGGACTCTTCTGGGGAGAGGTGGTTCTGACTGGAGGAGAAAATGTGATGAAGGGAGCTGTCTGGCTTCATCTATTATCAGGGGTTTTTTGTATCTTTTCTTATACCTTTTGTTATTGATATTATTGCTGATACTGTTTGTTTTCTTATCTCATTGCTGTTTTCAGTAAATAGTTCTTATCTCAATGGGGTTTTTAGTGGTAAATTGGAGAATACCATTCCTAAACCACAACAACAAGTGGCCTTCATAGCTTTGTCTCAGGTTTCTCATGTTGCCAATGTGGACTTCACCTCTTCTTAGTGCACTGCAAACAGAGAAAAAGGGTGGGGGACAGGCCTTTCCTTCTCCCTTGCTCCCCGCAATATGGCCATGAAGAGTGGGGAGAAAATTGTGAAATGTCTGATAGAAACATTCCAAAGGCATGGGCCAAACAGAGAAGATGCAAACACGAACACCCTTGTCACCTTTCTCAACAGTAAACCTCCTCTTAGCTTCTGCTCTTCATAACTTTGACATCATCTTCTAGTTGTCTCCCTTCTTGCAAAGCTACCTCTCTTCACTTGTTTCAGGCTTATCAGCCACTCATTTTATTTTGTTGGAGGACTCGTTTGTCAGTTTACTTCTTAGTATGCATTAGTATGCATTTATTTCAGTTGGAGTGAGGTGTCAAAATCCTTTAAGTCACTTTTCTTTTTTTTCCCTTTTGTTTCATGGACCTCTCACTTTTCAGTGAAAGTTAGCATTTTTTGAAATTCGCGTATTTCAACCAATTTGTAGCTAACTTCAGCCTCTTGATGATACAAATTCTCAGTAACCATCCTGGATTTAAAATGTCTGGTATTTTGGGATTTGGTTTATCACTTCCAAAAAAAATGGCTGAGATTGCTCTTCTGAAATTCCCTGAGTTGCCTCACAGGCAGTTTCAGTTGCAGGTTGTCTTTAGGATCCAGAACAGGACTGTCCATTGAGATAATGTGGCTGAAAGTTAACGTTCAGAGAAGCATGTGTGAATTATGAATTCAAGATTGAATCCCCCATCACTGGATCACTGAAACAATTGCTCAGCTGTCAGTCTGGAGCCAGAATTGTCATCTCCACTAATGGTTTTCACAGGTAGCCATTCCTGTTGCTTATTTCAGTAAAGTGCTTGTGAAGGTGACATTTGGGTTCTGACAGGCATCCCTTTATTTTTCTTGTTGCAAGCTTCAGGATCTGACAGCTCATTTTCAGCCATTAACTGGTCCTGGGCTTCCGCTGTGTCCAGATCTGTTATTACCTGAGAAACAGAGTTAGAGGGTGTTGAGGAAAGCCTCAGTTTCGACATATTTGCTGGAAGCTGTTATGTTCATTCCAGACCATTAAGTAAGGCATGGTAAACCTAAGGAAAGAAAATAGTTCTGCACCTGCGTTTCAAGGTGACACACAGTTTTTATGTCTGAGGAAAAAAAACCAAGCCAAACCAAACCACCCTGCCCTAAAATATTGTGATGGTAGTTGAGGAAAAAGGTAATTTTCTGCACCATACTCCCTGCTACTCAGTAGGAATAAACTCACTTCACTTGGTTGCTCCATTTTTAATTGTCAAACGATAAATACATATATGTCTACACTGGCTGTGCTTTAGTAAAGTCATTAGTTTACAAAGCAATGTCTAAACAGTAAACCTTAATCATTTATGCATATGAGTAGCATCAACATATTGAAGCCTTCCCTAACTCACTTCCTAATGAGTCTCCAAAGCTCTTTTCCCAGGTGCATTTTTCCCAGTTATACTAGCTGTGCAAATCCTGAGCTCATTTGTATTACCTTCCTGAAGGAAGCAATGCACTGAATATATAATCATTTGAATACCTTCTACTATTTTTTCAATTCCAAAGCATGTGTTAGGTCAAGTTTTGTGACTGTTTTTCGTTTCAGTGTTACTGTTATTGTGATTCTCATTGCAGGAAGCAAAAAAAAATTCGGCTGTTGGTGGCGGCTTTGCAGCCTTAGTAATTCAGTTGACTATTCTGAAAAATGTGGTTTAGCGTTCACAGCAATAAATGAATGGATGACTTGCACAGTTGTTGTGCTTTTGATTTATATATCAAACTTCAAAAGTTTTGTCTTTGAAGCAAGAACTGTTTGATTTGGGATGGCAGGAAAGGTTGGCTGGTTTCACCCATTTGTTGGCTATGTCTTTCTAACAAAACACATGATGAGATGACCACTGACCCAGTCCCAGTGAACTGTTCTGCATGCCACACCTGTTTTTTCTTTGTGCTTTCCTTTGAATTTGTGTACCATGGACCCAAGGGCATTCTTTTGACACCTGCTGCTAAATGGAAGTTCAAGTAATTTTTCTAACCTATTTTGAGATTGCTAAACCTCATCATCAACTGAACCTGAAACACCTCACAGTTACAAGTCTTGGCATCATGTTCCTGCATTTAGAAATCCTTGCAGTAGATTGTAAACACTAGGAACACAGGGTGGAAAAGAAATTTAGACGAATTTGTTTTGAAAAGGGGTGGATGTGACTGGGATTACTTTAGAAAATGAGGAGGCCAGCACAACAGCACTGCAGCAGTAATGTGGTATCAGCTGCCAAACTGTCAGAGGTGGTGGCCAAAAAAGTCTTGGATGGCTTTGGATGTCCAGGTCTAACTGTTTTTGCACTTTGTACCTGCAAAGGCAGGGAAAATGCTGCTATTAGACAAAGTGGGAAGACAACCAAAGGAGGGGAAGAAGATGTGGCTACCTTAATGATACTGGCTTTCACTATATTGCTACCATTTGACCACTTTGCCTTCATGAGGGAGTACTTTGAATAGCAGAGATACTCAGGAGTGTGAGGTGCCACGGGACTCTTCAGTGTCAGACAGGACATCTACTAAAACAGGTGTGAGGGCTTCTGTGTACTTTGAGCAGTAAACATACGGACGTGAGATACAGGAAATATTGGTGTGAGGGCTTCTATGTACTTTAAGCAGTAAACGTATGGATATGAGATACAGGACCTCCTGTATCTCATATCCATAGTTTGTGTTTTGTTACAAAGTTCAGATTGTGGTTTCTACTCATTTTCCATGTTCTTTTAAAGATGCCCTGTATTCTAGAGCCTATAGCAGAATAAAACTTCTGTGTGGGTGAAGAACATGTCACATCTGCTCTGTGTCAGCAGAGGTGCACCTAGAGCAGCTTAGGCCTAGCCCTTGGTGCTTTAGACCAGAAGTTTTTTGATGGGATGGCTACTCTTTCACTCCTCTGCACGGACTTTCCTGTGAAGAGTGCTGACCACCCTGGTTGACCCAATGTTGGTCTGGATTGACTATGGGTTTCAAAGGTCTGAACTCATCAGCAATCTGTTCTTCATCTTGCAACAGCTTTCCAAACATCAGTGCCTTCTGCTACAGAGTGTGAGGATGCTATTGCCTGTCTCATGTTCTCATCTCTGTGGCTGACACCGTGGCCCCTTCTCCATGTCCTATGGCTAATTATGCATATATTCACTGTTGTGCTTTGCGGAGTTTTTCAGGAACCTCTGACCTGTTCAGGGATCTCAGCTTCTCCTTCCTCTTACCTTGGAGTCCCCTTACATGTCTGTGTTCATTCACAGGCCTTTGCCTTGTCCAGCAGAGAACAGTGCAGCACTTCCATGTAAATTATATTACCTAGCCAGCTGAGATACAAGTGCCTCTGCACCAGCAAAGCTGTGAATGAAGTCTGTGTTTCTGCTAAAAGCAGGGTAGTTTATGTTTCCACACATCCACACAGTCCATTATGAATATGTTTACCTCTTTACTTCTAGATTTTTCTTCACTATTTAATAGCACTGTCACCCAGAACAGTTAGTTAGCTTAGTTCTGCAGATTTGCTACAGATGTGTTTTAAATCTCACTACAGATTCATGGGGAATTTGTGTTCCTATATCTGTTTTGGCATGGAAAAATCTGATCTTCACTCCGTGAGAAATTCTCAGCAGAAGGGACTATAGTCAGCCATAGACAACTGGGACAGGACAGAGGAGAAGCTTTGCTCTGGCAGATAGTTGTTCCAGGTCTGGGTTGGGCTGTATCCTTGAGGAAGCAGCCTGAAGATCCTTGCATTACTAGGGCCTGTGCTGTTTCACTGCTAACGAATAAAGACTTTTATCCCTTGAGTTTGCAATTTTTCCCTTGAGACAGTATCAGCAAGTGGGATTTCAAAAGCACAGGAAATTGCTTTACCCTCCTGCCACTGAAATCACTGAGTGTTTTACCCTTGGGATCAGTAGGAGGAGAATTAGGCCCATATTGAGCTTTTCTGAAAATCCCATTCTTTAATGAAAAGAAAAATGGGATGTTGATGGCTGTGTTCTAAAACCTCTTCATGAAGAGAGAATTTTAAAAGCATGGATGGGTGCTGCAATTGCCTGTGTGACCTGCCATTTCATCCTCAGATGATAGATTTTTCTTTGTGAATGATACTTTTAATTGCTTGTGAGATAGTATGCCTCATCTAGGGAACATTAAAGTGACAGAGCAGAGACTATGGAAAAACTGGTAATCTGTAGTAACAGAATTTGGCCATTCTGAAGCTGTCTTTGTGTTGCAGCATGATAACAGAGGAAAAATAGGCTTATGTTGTGATTAACACTGAGACAGAATAATTGCCTTTTTTTTCTCTGTGAATACAGTGGTTAAGTGAGTAGTGGTAGCTCCCATAACAACAGAAAATAATTTTGAAAGAGCATATGTTTCCTCTTAAAATATTCTCAAATGAAGCACATGTTTACATTAATTGAGAAAACACCTGTCTAGGTGAAACTGTTTGGCTTCATTTCTGCAGAAATATAGGCTAAGCCATTACACAAGTTGAAAAATTGATGTCCTATTCTTCTGTTACGAAATGGAACAAAATGAATGGCATCCGTCCTTTGAGAACCCACTACTCAAGACACTCAAGGATAATACAGCCCCCACTCCCTGAGGTTTTGCTGACAGTATCTGCAGAATGAAAGATACAAAGTCCCGTGTTTACACCAGTTCATCAGTGTTTTGGAAACCTTCATGCTGAGTTGGAATTTTGCTGTTCTCCCCCTGCCTCAGTGGACTTTTGTTCAGCAGTGTGGCCACTTACAGTTTTGTTCAGACTGCCTCTCCCTTCTTCCCTTATCTGCTTTGTTCTCAGTACTGCACACTTTCTTCTGCAGACTGATCTGAGAGTCAGATTTTTGCAATGCACAACTTACCCACCAAGGCTGCATCTGGCACACGTGTAACCCCTTCAGTGGTTCTTTGATCACCTTTTTTTCATTTCCAGCTAAAAATCAATGAGAAGGAAGTTCCATCTCAGTGAAGGTAACCAAGAACTTCCTGGTATCTACGCAATTGCATTTACTCTCAATGAATAGAGGAAAGACTTAATAAAATCTATGTCTGACTTCTGATTCTTTTTCAGACTGAGCAGCTGCCCTGGAGAAAGGTTCATTAATCCTGGTAACGTTGAAACAAGACTCCAAGCCTTAAATACTTACCTTGACCCATCTCTGGCTGATCCTGGACTCTATTTGGTAGAAGACGGCATGTGAATCATCTTTGCCTTCCAGCTGTGTTTTGAATGCATTATGGGTCAAGGCCACTTCATTAATTTTTCCTGCATGTTCCATCTTACTCTTAGCCTGAGCTGTCATAGTTCCCTCTCTGTTTGCTCGAAGATAACCAATTAAATCCCCACTGCACAGATATACAAATGCATGAGAGCTGTACAGTGTGGTTAAGATTCAGAGGCAAAAAAAGTATATAGTAACTTGCATAAACTATAACAGTTGCTTCGTTCTTGTAATTTGTTACTCCCCAGGATGTCCCAGTCTATGCCCTAGCTCATTGGGACATGCAGGTAAGCAACAAAGGCTGAGTGTGAAAGGGTCATGTAAGAAAAGGCTACAGAGTCCATTACGAGAGCTCTGCTGAACTTTTTTTTTTTTGGGCGATATCATATTGCCAATTAACTTCCTGCACTGTTCTTGGTTTGTACATCTTAACTCTATTTAGCTGCTGTGCCATGCTGCCACTGCAAGCCAACAAAACAAACAAAAAAAGAAACATTTTAACAATGTTTATAAATGTCTGGTCAGGGTGGTCTCTGCTGACCTCATGGTGACAGACAATCCACCTCATGTGTAAACTCTGATATACCAGCCACTGAGAAGCCCAAAGGCTTCTTCTTGGGCTGAATAAGATACAGGCAGGAAGTCTGTGGCCATTTGTTTCTACATGCACACAGTATTGCAAAAACTTTGACCTCTGGGAAGAGGTCACCGTGGTGCTGAGTTTTGACCGACACGAGATTAGCTTGTGAAGCTAAGGAGAGCTCAGTCCTCCCTTGGCCTTCACCTTTCCCTTTCCCTTTCCCTTTCCCTTTCCCTTTCCCTTTCCCTTTCCCTTTCCCTTTCCCTTTCCCTTTCCCTTTCCCTTTCCTGCCCTGACTGAAGAAGGGAGCACCAAGTGGCACAAGGGGCACACTCAGCTGAGCTGTGGTTTTCATTCCCAGCACTCGAGGGCAGTGTTGGTTTGCTTTTGCAGGAGCCGCGGTCTCAACACGGTTGTTAGCCCGTCTCTCCCAACCCCACCGGCAAGAGTCCGGCCTCCCGCAGGACCTGCAGTTTTTGGCCTGTTCCAGGTAAAGAAGTCCCATTGCTGTGTTACTCGAGTCTGCCTCTTCAGTCCTGTCTCTTGACCCTTGTGGGGATAAATGCGGTGGTTGCACCAAGAGGAACAAAACCTTCTCAGTGTGCTGTGGGGTGTCTTTGAGGACTTTAAATGTCGGCAGGTTTGAAGCAGTTAGATTTGTATATAACAAAGGCTTTATTATGGAGATCACCTGTGTGGGTGTAACAGGAGATTTTGAAAATACCGAAGTTTGCGTTAAACAGAACAAACAGGAGCAATTACTAAATGTTTGGACAAGTTAAACCAATCCAAACACAATCTTACCACATTCCCCTGGCTACCATATAATAAGATAGTCCATGTGCACGAGAAAATGACAGCCTTGAAATGTTACAGGCCCTTGAAGACACTCAGGACCTATGGGCACCGTGAATGCCTTCAGGAGCACATTGTGTTTTGCCTTAAACTTACCTCAGCACCTTACCAAGGTGTTAACTGCTACAGGAAGTGCTTGCTGCCCTCATTTCTTCTGGACGGCCACTCTACAGTCCTTCGGTCTGGCATGAGACATACATAGGCACAACTGGTCAGCTTTCTCCAGTTAGTGCTGCACCATTTAGTGGGGTCTGAAGAAAAGCTGTAATACCAAATCTGCTTTCAGCTGTCAGAAGGCCAATGGAGGTGCTGAATCACCCAGCTTTTTGGCTGAAATACGAACAGTCTCCAGGCAGATGTGTGCAGTCTGACTTTCCCCTCATATCCATACCCTAGTCACTTTCTCTCTGCTTGGATGTTTGCTTCTATTCATGCATAGATGCAGGTGGTGATCTTAGCACTAAGTGGCAAAAACCATTCTCTGGAACATGTTTGCTGAGCATCAGGGACCACACAATTATTTTGGCCTTTTTTACTTTTCATGAGCCCTGATTTGCGTTTGAAACCATCCATGTGGCCTTATGACATTACACCATATTACTTAGTTTTATTCTTGGAGATAGAACAAAATCTTTCCAACAGTCAAGGAGGCCATCAACAAAAGTGGCATCTGGTGTATTTATTGATGAGTTACCAGCAGGAACCACAGGACCAGACATATGCATCTCTGTTACAGCTAAACTAGGCTGAATGGTCTAACAGATCAGTCAGATGTTCATATGAACAGCAACACGCCAACAACTTAGCACTACTAAGAGCACTTCACACTGCACTCCTTCCTGAAGCTGTTTAAAAAAATAAGTAAAACTCATAAAATTGAAGTGGAACTGGAGGTCAAAATAAAAATTTTAACGTCAAGCAGACTTGCTGTGTTTTAAATTTGAAGGCTGAATTTCTAGCCTTCCTAAAAGCTTGGGACTTTTCAACAGTGGGAGAACAGTTAGATGTGACTTTAAGTGCAGGTAGAAGCTGTGGTATTTTTTCAGGCAAAGACTAAACTTGGGGGTTTTTTTAAATAAATCAAATCCTCAGTCTTGACCATTTCTAAAACCAGAGATAGACAATACCGTCTATTAGTCATGGGGTTTGGAAGTGCGTTACCCTAGTGGCAGCAGTAAAACTGAACCATGAATCGAAAATCTAGTGTTTTTTCACTACTATACAAGAGGAAACGTAAGTATTTTGTTCTTCAAAAGAAATCAGGGCTCTACTGTTTTGAATTTCTCAGAAGATTTTGGTTCAGATCTTGTGTATATTACAGCCAACAGACTGACTCCTCATGACTCCAAAGGGTAGGGACAGTGGATGATTTTGTTGTCCCACTTATCAAAGGCTTTTAATTTGTCCTCAGCTGTGGGAATTGCACACAGTTTGGACTTGTTGACACTTTTGAAGGAGCAGGGAGCTGAAGCTGCTTTGCCTGGTGCCCAGCTCAGTGAATAAGCCTTCCCCTGAGTGTTCATCACTTCATGCAGCCCACTCTGTGAAATGATATCATTCCTTCTTTACAGCACAAACACTTTTTGTACAAGTTCATGAGACTTTTACTGATAGTATGATATTGCTTTTCAGACACTGGAATTGATTTTTACCAGCACTAAGCTACTCCATGGGCTCAAATGAGTAGCAATCTCCATCAGTTCCTAACCTCACAGGACTCAGAATGTGTCTGTACCGAGAGTTTTCCTTTTTCCTCATCTTCGAGGAGCCTTGTTGTGGGCTCTGTGTCTTCCAGGGACTTGGGAAGATGTGGCAGATTCAATCCCACTGAAGTCAGATATATTTACTCTGTGTAAGGGGTAGGGCAGGGGGAAGGAGTAGCCTGAGTGGCCTTCAGGGGACTTCAGGTCATGCTGCAGCACAGAAAAACTTGCCCAGTATCAGCCCTGATGATGTCAAATCTGGAGGTTAAGTCCTCCTAGGAGACATGGCTCAGTAGACAATGCCACGGAAACAGAAAAGCTTATCAACTCTCATACTTTTATGTCATGCATGTCACTACCCTTAATAATTCTGCTCAGTGTATTGTCCACCAAGAAAGTAATTTCCAGGCAACTTGAAGGAGTACATATACTAGCATACAAGTGACAGGTGAAGCACTCTCCAGAAAAGTGCATACAACTGTTAACATTTAGAAAAGCTGACTTTTCCTGCAGCAGTTTCATTGGAAGTATCTATCAAGGAATGCTTGGCTTACCTCACCCAACAAAATGAAGTCTCAGAGAAAGCATCTTTCGCAGTAAATGTGCTGGGAAATATGCAGAGGAGAAAGTGCTGTTCAACCCAAAGGACATACCACCAGCAAAAATCCTAGGATAGAAAAAGGGCAACAGTGGAAAGGCTTCTGGTCTTGGATGAAAGAACATAGTAGCAGGTGGGAGGATGAAACATTCCTGCACCGTTAAGATGGGACTTGATCCCTCACTGAACAAGCATGCCCCATGTTAGTCTGCAAAACAAGATGCTGGACATGTCCTGCTGATCTCTTTTCCAGTGTTGTCCAAGTGATTCAGCACATGGAATATCCTTGTTGTGGACAAGAATAGTGCCTGCAGCACTGAAAGCAACGAGAGCCTAAGGCTTGTCCAGTATGAGTAGCTTGAAGACACTGCTGCAGTCCATACAGTTGTGCAAGTTTCCTGATGCAAATGTTTCACATCAGAAAAATATTAGGCAGTGCTCAAGGGGCTTGGGAGCACAATGTGAAACGTGGGGGCTTTTTTTGGTGGAAATGGTTTTGTTACAATGAAAACCGGATGGCAGTCCCAGTGCAGTGATAAACTGTCAAATCTGTGGTGCCACTCAGCCTAACTGGCAAAGACTGGTAAGGATCATAGAATCATACTGGAGTGCTTATCAGACTGCTGCTCCAGCTGTGTGCTGCAGACATGCACACCACTCCTTCCCTCCACCTCTGCTCATGTGACCTAGAGCAGCTGATTAGGTGAGGGGCAGGCCCATGAGTTAATGTAGTCTATCAAATACATCACAAGTCACACCTCCACAAGTACATTTATAGATCAGATATATTAGAAGATTCACACACATCCTAATTCAGGTCTCTTAGGCCACATACATCAATTTCATACTCAAGGTTAAGGATGCAAGTTTGGCCAACACATAGTGACTTAAGTCCTGTCCTGTGCACTTACGGAGTTTCCACTCTGCCTGAGGATGTTTTGGTCCATTTCTTCTTCATTTATTAAGTCAATTTATCATTGCAAGATATGATGCAAGATATGCTTGAGGAAGTCTATGGACTGCTTCCATGGAAACATTCTTCATGTTAGTTGATGTGATTTCTTATCTTTCTAAATGGTGGTGGCTGTGTCACACAGCACATAGTGACAATACTCTGGAAATGAGAAAGCCACCACTGAGGACAAACAAGAAGTCCAGAGCCATCTGTCTTTCTGCTTTTTCCCTAGTCTTGGTAGCACATGCATTAGAAAACCATCTCTAATACACCATAGGATAAGATCTTTCGGTAAGTCACCATAGCACTGCTGCAATCAGTTTGTAAATGTTTTCTTCTGAGTATCCATCCATTCTAGGCAATTTGTCCGAAGTTGAACAGGGCTGGCCTGTAAGTTCATAAAACTGCAGAGAGTTCTTGGACTGCTGAAGATCTCCTTAGACATCTGCTTCCACATATTCTGAATTCCTTCTGGTAACACGGACTGAGGATACCTGATTGCCCTTTCATCTTAGATTTTACCTTAGATTGTAGTGGAATGGTCTTCAACAGCTCTGTCTGCTTTAGCTGAAAATTCCACTTTGTCAGAACTAAGCAATTCTAACAAAGTTCATTGGGGGAGAAAGGGAAGGCAAAAGAGATACATTAAAAAAAAAAAAAAAAGTTGAAAATGTGTTCTAGTGAAATGTTTCAATAGGAAATCCACATCCTCTAAAATGACTTTTCATTCATCAAGATTCATTAGGTATGTTGGTATAAGATTGGCTCTTCCAGAAACAGGCAATAAAGAAACTAATTTCCCAGAGTTTAGCTGGAAAACATAACTGTTACTTTCACCTGCAAGTAAATAAGCAGTCTAAACACAGTTCAACATAACACAGGGAAAAGTTAGCAATGAACTCCAGTGTTACCACGTAACACTTCAACAGTGATCAGAATACCAGCTTTACACCTCTAGTCTTAAGGAAGAAAAAGAGCTGCAAACATATTTTCTCTGTGTTGAGCAGTGAAAAAAGGTCACTTGATTTTGTTTGTCATAGCAGGCCTCAGTATTTACCTGATTTCATTCTCACCTGCAGTTCAGTATCTTTGCTTAAACAAGAGCACATGCTTTTCTGGGCCTTCCTAATGACGATGGTGTCTATTCTCTATTGAAACTGCATCACATTTCTGGTTCAAACTTATCTCAATTCAGCTTGCAGATTCTGCCCAAGACACCTCTACGTCTATGCCACTGCCAGCTCAGAGACCCTGCTATGATCAAATTTCCCATGGATGCATTTTGAGCCTGTTGATCAATCTCTCCCTCCCTGTATGCCCCAGGAGTCCCTTATGTTAATGCTTCTCAATTTCTAATTGTTCTGAGATTTCTTGCTAGAAGTCTCTGCAGCTGAATGGCATTTTCCTAGAAACAGTGCTTCCTGAATTTGTTCCTGTACTCTTTTCACTTGTACCCTTTCACACTGCTTAAGAGACACTACGGGTTCTTTTTGCACAAGACTGGAAGTGCAATACGAATATTATAATTGTTTCCTTGGGGAAGACTGCCTCTGGAAATCAAGATAGGTTTTTTTTTTTTGCTATACTGCTAATAATTTATATTTTTTGGGGGTGGGGAGGAACACCTTTGGCAAATCTTATTTTATCTGCCACTTCACCAGATGGGAAATAATCTTCCCCTCACGGCAGAGATTATACTCCATACACAAGTATTTCTTTTGCACTTAATCCCCCCTCTAAATGCAGATAAAGTAATATTCCCTAAGCTGCAACTTCACTACAATGCATCTGTCATTGAGGATAGTAAAAACATCTGACTTGTAGTCATGTCTCCTGAGCAAAAACCATGCCTGTAACTTCAGTGGCAGTGCTTTTTCTTGGGGCAGAAGTGGGAATAAATTCCAGAAGTCCACAACTCCTGCTTGTTGAATAATATTGGCTGAGTCTACCTGCCTCAAACTGGTAAACACACTACTCAGCTTTGAGGACAATATGGCTTTCACATGCCAGTCTTTTCCATGCAGCAGATAACTTTTCTAGAGCATCCATGACCTTTCAACACTCTTGACATGACTGATAACTATAGAGAGTCACTGAGAAGTTGTGGATGTCCCATTCCTGTCAGAGGCCATACTGGATGGGGCTTTGAACAACCTGGTCTAGTGGAGGGTGTCCCTGCCCATGGTGGGGGAGGTTGAAACAAGATGATCTTTAAGGTCAAGCCAAGCCATTCTATGATTCCGTGTAAATTCAGTCTCTGCATCACAAAGGTGGTGAGCTGTCCCAGTTATTTGGAGCTCTATTCTTTCCTGCCTCAAGGCCATGCCTCCCATACCTGGCCCTTGTGACAAGCTGCCTTCATAGATAACCCTTTTTTCAGTCACTAGTTTCATGCAAAAAATGGTCGTTCTGCAGATTAATTCCCAACTTCAGAGTCCTTGCATATCTTCTCGTACCCCTCCTGTTTGTGTCAGGCCCTCTCAATGCATTGCTGACACCAGCAGAAGCATAGACACAGAAATTGTATTCAGCCACTTTGCTGTGGTGCCCGGTGACAGGACCAGAGACAGCACTGAAACATGAGAGGTTCCTTCTGAACATCAGGAAAGCCTTTTCCACTGTGAGGGTGACCAAGCACTGGCACAGGTTGCTGGGACAGATGGTGGAGTTTCCCTCCTTGCAGGTATTCATAAGCTGGCATTGTCCTGGGTAAGTGGCTCGTGGTGGTTATGCTAGAGCAGTGGGGCTGGACCAGGTGCTCTCCAGAGGCCCCTTCCAGTTTCAGCCAGACTGTAATTCTGGATGATTTAGTGTCACTGAAATCAGCATTTCTCTTCTGGAAATACTTACCTTTTGATAAGTATGTTATAATTATGTTATGGAAGAGTTCTGCCTGAAAGGTTCAGACCGCTGTAGTATGAGCACATCACACATGTAACATATATATTTATATACACACATATATATATTTATAGCTTTGAAGTACATGCTGAATGTCATACCAAGTAGGAGACACCACAGAAACCACTCTAGGTATTTCATGCTATAAATATATTAATGAAGCAATAATACTGTCCTTAAAATAGATAGAAAAGAACCCCTAGCCATTGCCAATGTCTCTCAAAAGTTATCTTTAGCAAAAAGTTGCAATTTTCTAGCGTTAAATATTTATAGGCATATGGGAATACCAGTGCTGCCTGTCATCAAGATGGCTTTGAAGTAAGTTATTGGCAATGGCAAATCTATATGACACGACTCAGGAAAATGAAATAACTAGATGAGGTGAAGCACATTTAAAAGTGTAGAAAGAATTTACTGCAGCGTGTAATGGTGCTGTCCAGGCAGACTAGATCCCTCACTTGTGGTTACTGTTGCTTCACTGCGCTTTCATATGATAAGGTTCCGCTTTCTCTAAGGAGACTGACTGCTGTGTCCTGACTGCATTGGATTCTGTAACAAACATCCTTCCCCCAATGCGAGAAACAGCTGGGTAGTGGCAGGAAAAGTCTTGAGTCTCAGTTAACTTGAGACACCTGTCAGAAATGAATGCAACTGTTGAAATGATCCCGTCAATGTAAGCAGTCTTTTCTACTGCAACAAGAAGATGGAGCAGGCTCCTGGTGCAAATAGGAAGCTGGGCTCTTATTTCATAAACAAGGGTCTTCAGGATTTGGTGAGATGTTGAACTTTTTAGCTGTCTAGGGCTGTTAGAATGGCTCAACCATGATGCACAGAACATGAGCTGTCAGTCACTAATTATCATCCAAAGCACCATGTAGCCATTTGGGACTAAACTACAAAGACTCCAGGACCATAAGGCATGGGAGAAACAGAGATTCAGCCCAGACAGCAGCTGTTGTAAATGCAATCAGTAAACTGTTGGGCTAGTAACCAAAGGAAAGAGACACAGTGGGCAGCTATTCACAGTGCACAGACTTCGCTGGTTCTGCAGGACCTGAGGACTGTGCTACTATGCCTTCTGAAGCTTCATCCATCAGGATTAAGTATATGGAAGCAAAGTGTGCTCTTGTAACAATGCCATTTTTCACTGTTGACAGAGCTTGTCACAGAATGGGCTTCCTTGTACTGTAAAGCAGTTGGATACAATGGGGCTAAGCATAGTGTAAATGCCAAGACAGATTACAGCAAAACAATTTAGAAAGGGCAATGCCTTGGCCAGGCAATGCATAGCTGTGATAGGAAGCAGTGGGAAAGACCCATAGCTCCTGACTCCTTTCACACCCATCAGTGCCCCAGGGTAGGGTGCAGCCAGCTGAGTGCACCCTTCCCCAGTGGAATTGCTGTGCTTTGCCTTTGCAGTGGTCTTCCACACCAATGTGCTGGCCCTGCTCCCCAGCGGCAATGCTGCATGGAGCTTGGTTCAGCTTTTCCCCCACAATTCAGCATGGAGCCAAGCATTCAGCCTTGTCTCTGCAGAAACTGCCTGACAGTTGATTCAGGGAGCAAGGCAGCAGTCGAATTTTTCATTCCATTAAGTATTCACACTTTCTTCCCCTGTCTTGCTGTTTTTGTTTCTAAACATGACAGACAATAATCAGAAAACAAAAGCATTTACATTCTCTCCACCGGCAAAGCAGCACATTCACAACCAACATCAAAGGTGGGTTTAGCGATCATTAGTGCAATACCGCACTTCAACATGATCAAAGCAATCAGTGCCCAAACACAATAAAGAAGATGGAGCTCTGATTCAGCTCTTCCATAAAAGGCAATGATAAAGCGATCTGGGGAGAGGGTGAAAGCACAGTAAGTATATGAGGGCACGCAGCTGAGATATTCTTTTACATCAAAACAATTTCTCATTTCATATCCAATTATACCTCTGAGCTGTTCAGCCCAACATTTCTGTCATCTCTGGCTTTCAATTGACATTGCGAATTGTGGAACAGAAAAAACTACCATAAAGTGTGTCTCTGTTGAAATTCCTCCTGAAGTGTGTCACTGCAGATGGATAACTCTTAGAGGGCTGGGATACTTGTGCTGGCCTTACTGATGCTGCCAGCCAGCCTCATTCACGTTTGTGTGAGGGACCCTTCAGTTACCACCTAGTCAATGAAAATAGCCCTTTTGCTCTACTGTTTGAATCACAGAGTCATAGAATGGTCTAGGTTGGAAGAGACCTTAAAGATTGAGTAGTCCCAACCCCCCTGCCATGGTCAGCGACACGTTGCTCAGAGCCTCATCCAAACTGGCCTTACACACTTCCTGGGATGGGACATCCACGAGTTCTCTGGGCAACCTGTTCCTGTGCCTCACCACTCTCACAGGAAAGAATTTCTTTGTAATATCTAATCTAAACCTACTCTCTCTCAGTTTGAAGCCATTCTCCTTTGTCCCATCACTACATGCCCTTGTAAAGAGTCCCTCGCCATCTTTCTTGTAGGCTCCCTCCACGTACTGGAAGGCTGCATTTATGTCACCCCAAAGCATTCTTTTTTCCAGGTTGAAAAACCCAGTTCTCTCAGCCTTTCCTCAGAGGAGAGGTGATCCATCGCTCTAATCAACCTGGTGGCCTCCCGATGTCCTTCCTGTGCTGGGACCCCAGAGCTGGATGCAGTGTTCCATGTGGGGTCTCACCAGAGCAGAGCAGAGGGGCAGAATCCCCTCCCTCGCCCTGCTGCCCACGCTGCTTTGGATGCAGCCCAGGACACGTTTGGCTCTCTGGGCTGTGAGTGCTCATGGCTGGGTCATGTCCAGCCTCTCATTCCCCAGCAGCCCCAAGTCCTTCTCCCCAGGGCTGCTCTCCCAGCTTGTGTTGATAACAGGGGCTGCCCTGAACCAAGGTAGAAGGTTCAATGTAGAAACCTGTAAGTGCAAAAACAATGGACTTTGTGACATTGGGTATCCATAGCCAGGGTAGCAAATGCCATTGAAGGCAAAAGTGTAGAGATGGCATTAATCAAGCCACTGTAATGGACTGATCTTTTTGTCTCTTGGACTTGTGCAGCTCAGGCCACAAAAGTGCATCTTGAAAATTCCATAGGAAGCCCTTATCTTCTGCCTGACTGGGTGCAACTCTGAAATTCTGAACTCAGCTTTGTCTTAAAACCATTGAAACTGTCTCTTCTATATGAGAGATGCATAATTTCAATGCCTTCTATAGCAGTTACGTATTTTCCCTGAATTCATGTTCAAAATTACTGAGCAGGGCTGGGCAGGGGGGCAGATTTTGAGAACTTGTGGTTTGGAGTTTGGAGGTGGGAGGGGCTTTGTAGGGGGCAGGTTGGATCCAGGAGTCTGGTCCCTAAGTATATCGCCTGTGACTGCAACTGAGTCAGTCTGTCTTCTCTTGTGTAAGCAAAACCGCAAGAGCTTCTTATGCCTTTCTCTGGAAGATGGATTTTCCACACTCAGAATGGCTTGTAAAGAAGATGCTTTAAAGATGTATTTCGGGGGAAGAATACAAACAAAAGACCAGACCCAGGAAAAAGAAAGACATTCAGTGATACTTAGCAAGGCAGGGCACTGGTTTGGAAGTGGCAAAGCATCAAGGAATATTGGCAAGTTGTGTCAACAGCAAATTAAGCCAGTTAAGAAAGGGAAGCAACTGAGTCACGTGTGTTGAAAGAAGGAGCCATGGCAAGTCACAGAGGACACAGGGCAACTCAGTAACAGAGCAGGGATGTTCTGCAGGGGGAGGAGACTAATTTGCTTTGAAGGATGAGATGAGTAATAAAGTTTGAGGCAGAGAGATGCTCAGCGTGTTGGCAGTGAATGTAGCTGTTGCACTCACTCTCACAAAGCTTCCTCAGTATACACAAGTGGGCTCTTTGTCTGTATCATGAAATGGCTTCAACTGGATAGCATTCCCATTTTTGCTTTATAAATACTCACTGTCTTCTGGGTAACAGCAGCATAAGCATAAGCTCTACCATAAGCATAGTGGAACATCTTTAAATTAGCCTACCTCCTCTTTCAGAAGTAAAATGCGTTTTCTTTACCAAAAGCTTCAAGGTCACACAATGAGGGGGTATAGTGACCTCTGGCTGTTCAGCACTGAGTCAAACATGCATGTAATTCCTGAAAAGAGCACAGTATGCAGGTATGGAAGCTTTGAGGGCTGGCCTGCACAGCAGAGGGTGTAAACTAGCAAGCAGAGAGCACAAACAGCAAGCACTGGGGAGAATTACAATCTGACCTGAAAGGTACCTGGGCACTTTTTGCTGCTCTGGTTTCCCACTGTGAGTGGGATCCTGGCCAAACACTGTCTTTGTCCATCACTTACTGCTCAGTCCTATTCCTGCTTTTCCCATAACCAGCTCATGTACTCAGTGAGCACTTGGGGTAGGGAACTGGAGAATTTTGATCTATAAGGGATAATTACGGCATAGCATTGCCATTTTAAGTTCTAGTTCTTCATTAAAGACAGTGTCTCCTTTCCAGACTTTCCTGTAGAAAAGTGACTCTCCCCTGGGAATCTTGCCTGCCAGTAGTGTAGTCAGGTAGTGCGTCCTTCCAGAAAATACTCTGCTCACATTATTCATTAGGAATTGTCTGCTTAATTCTGTTATCCTCTGCAGGTAATACTCAGTTAATATTTTTTAAATTACCACCTCAGACAGCCCCTCCACATTTGTGACATGGTGGGATTGTGCCTAGGGACTTGATTTCTGTGCAAAACAGTAATATCAGCCCCACCACCTTTTATGCTCAGATCCTGCATCCAGGCAAAGGCTATATAGGGAAAATTCCTGTCTCCTTGCTGCAAGTGGGGAGGAAGAGATGAAGCACTGGCAGAAAGAGTGGCTCCTCTTCCTCTTCCTGAACTGCCAGTGTAGCAGAGGCCAAGTACATTGGATTTTTGCTGCAGAACAGTGAAGCAATACAACAGACAAGAAAAGACCAGCAATTACCCATTTTCCAAGAAGTGGCTGTTCACCAGCTGCTGTCTGTTTATGAATTTACCTAAAGCTACCTTCAAATTCAGACTTTCTGCGTGTAGTCTGTTCTCTGCCCAGAAGAAATACAGAAAGTTTCCCTTTCTGCCAACCATTTTTGTGAATCTAACCACTAAATGAAAAGAGTTGCAATAGCTGTGGGGCAGATCACTCTTGAAAAGGATGTATATACAGAAGAAACATTTGGTATGATCCTACAAATACAATAAAGGGGCATGTATCTCAGGGCTTAGCTCACACATGATTCCATGTTTCTTATGTTGTTGCAATCACAAATTGGTCCTGCCCCTCAACAGCAAGGGAATTTGAATAGTATAGGCAGTTTTACACAGGAAGGGTATGCAGAGCTGGGCTTCAAGCTCTATATTCGTGTAATACCTGACGTAGTGTGACTGCTGCTGTCAGTGCTCTGAGAGAGAGCATGAAGCCTTGAGGGAACCCATTTCAACCTACGCATTTTCCCAAGCAGATTTTCACGTCCTCTTTGAGCACCAGGTTATCTATATATACTGTTGCTTATTTACATTGATAGACAGAGATATAATGCACCCCAAACTATCTCACACAGGCTAAATCCCTGTCCTGCAAGCACCCTGATGGCCAGAGCTGACACTGTAACTCAGCTCTAAGTACATGGCTGTATATACTGTGGGAAAAAGGCACGTCCCGTGCCATCTCTGGCTTTCCCATTTGCCTTTCTGATCTCCCTCAGCTAGGGAGACTCCAGTCTGACAGTGGAAGTGTGTCTGTCTGTCCTCTGATGAGCAGCTGGAGGGAGCGGCCTGGCCTTTGCACACAAGGTTGGAGTACGGATGTGCTCATGTGCCATCTCCATGCGGATGGTGGGGAGAAGGCCACATGGAAGTGTGCGTGGGTAGGAGGCAAAGCACACCCACGTGCCAAGCAGCCCCACCACAAGGGGAAGATGTGCATAAGCAGTAGTGGTTCTGCTGGAGAAGGAGAATGCTTTCCCCACAGAAAAAACAAGCACCAGCTGGGGATTCCTGGGAGGCAGATGCACCGTGATGGAAGGGTGACACCACCAACAGCAATTGTGCATTATCTTTCAGAGCAGTGGTTTATTTGAAACCTGTTTCCAACTGACCTGACAAATTCATTTCCAAAGCAACAACAGATGGCAGCAGACAGATGGCTCAGTAATTTCAAAGCCTTCCAGAGAAAGGAAGTGTCACTATAAGCCTGCACTATCTTAACATTACGAAAGAATGAGATCTTAACATCTGCATTAGCTGAAAATAGTGTTAGGACACATGTTGTAGGCTGGATTTTTGCAGTTATTCTCATGATTTCCATTGGCATAGCTTCACAATTCTCAAACCTTCTCCTTACCTCAAAGTGGCATTTTAAGCCAACATTTAAATGACTTCATGACTATAGATGTTTTCCTTGCATCATCTTGGTCCAACCACATTGTTCCTTGATGTTTCAGTTTCTTGTCTGCAAAACACAGATAAAAATCCTGTACTGATCCTGTGCGTTTAGACAGCAGACTCCTTGACAGAGTATTTTCCCATATTTCCATATGTTCCTTTTTTTTTTTTTCATTGGTGCTGGACTCTGCCTTGCTGGAACCTTGCCCTGTGCAAGAAACAATGCTTAGAGGGCTGTATTCCTTTGCTACCAGCTGAAGAGTAAGGGGGCTTCAATTCTGACTGGTGTTTTTTTTTTCTTATTTATGCTAAGGGTTTGCTTTTCTTTGTTGCAATTTTACTGCTGCCTATCCCATTCCGAAACTGAACTCTTTTGACAGTTTTTCTTTTTTAATTTTCCCCTTCTCTTAGATATTTTACTGCTGCAGCTTTTTGAAAGAATCGTTCGTCCTCCCTTCTACATCCTCATCACATGACAGAAGGCCCATTAAATGCTAGAACCAACAATTAAAACATAAGAAGTGACCTCTTCTTTCTGAAGCCAAGTTTCATACATTCTCAGCTCTGACCTGTCCTCCAGAGTACATGTACAAAGTACATACTCCTCATCTTCTGAGAAGCTAATCAAACATAATCAAAAGGAATCAAAGGGATGACTCTGTCTTTTCATCTGGTGCATACCCATTAAGCAGAATCAGGAGACAGAGGCTTGTGGCACAGCATAATTGATCTTTGGAGAGATGAAGCCATAGGCCTGGATAAGTCTCTTATTTTTCTCACTTGAGACATATCATAGCTCAACCCAGTGGAGTTATATCCTTGCGAAGTTTGTTTAACTGAAAGGAGCACCAGACCGATTTTCCTTGTTCCAGGAAGCCCAGTCCCTCTGTGCCATCGTGGTTGTACTTCAGGGATTACAAGGCAGTTGGCTATCCTGAATTTCCCTTCCTCCTGTGCTAGACAGAGCAAGTTTGGCCACTTAGACCTGTTGGCATTACAGAGAAGGTAAGGCTTTGCCTGGTGGTGATGGGACTGCATTGAACTCAAGCCCAGAACTCCATGAGGGTTTCAAAATTAGGAAGGGTAGAGGTGATAGCATGTGGGTACTCTGCAGTCAGAAGGAAAGGTATAAGTGTATAGACTAAACGGACACGAAAAGATCCTCACTGTTATCAAGCAGAAGATGACCCTCGACGCAGAAGGAGAAAGGTGTTTTAGGAAGATATAAATGAGGGAGGAGAGAACCAGCCCTTACTATGAAGCCCATGAGCAGTGACATAATTTTAATAAAGCAAGGGATAAGCTGAGGAGCAAAAAATGGCAATGCCTGTTGAAACTAGCATGCAACAAATGAACTTTAGCAGCTACCACAGGGTTGTTTGCTGTTCACTCTTCAGAATACCCTCGGTGTTAGGTGTTACAGTACAGGCCTCCTGGACACAAAAGGACAGATCACCCTGAAATGGAGCGTGGCTAGTGAAGATTGGTCTGGCATAGCTGCAACACAAAGGGGCAGATGTGCATTAGGATGGAAATTACAGGCCACTCCAGGCCTCCCATAATGTGATAGGGGTTATATCTGCCTTTTGAGACACACAGATCTGGGAAAATTCTGGTTCTGCTTGCTGCTGCACAGAGGAAATACAAGCTTAGAAGACAGGAGATGCTGGGAACAATGTCATTTCATTCCCAGCTTTTACCAAAATGTTCTTACTGTCCTGTTGCCTCTCATTTTTTTCTCAGCTATCCTGCTTACAGAATGTACGCTAAGATCAAACAGGATCTGGGGACTGATTATGTTCCTCTAGCAGAGATCTGGGCTAAGGCCTACCATTGCTCATTCAAGTCAAAATTTTGATCCTCGGTTGGTAGCTAGATGATATGGGTGGGTTTCCACTAGAGAGCAATAGTGTCTCCTATACAAAGGAGCCTGCCTTGCCAGTTGAAGGAAGGACTTTTAAAAAAGCATATGAGTAACCGTGGGGATTGGCACCAGCTGCTGTAAATGGAAAAGACACCAGTCCCTCAGTGGATATAAATCCAAACCTAAAAGTACAAGGACTGAGATCACTGTTTCTGGACTAGGAGAAGGCAGGGGGAAAAACACAGAAGTTTTACTTTCCTCAGTGCTTTATGCCAGCACTGCATAAATTGCAGTGTCACCTCCAGCAAATGTTCATCTGTCTCCACACAAGCTGAGAAAATAGAGGATTAACTGCTAGGTCCATCAGAAGGATCCTGAGTAAAATAGATCAGCAAATGTTCAATAAACCCAAATGTGGACTGTCGATACAAATACAGCTTTCACCATAAGAAACAAGCAGTCCTTGCTCCAAGGACTTTAGCAAAAATGATGCAAATGAAGCCAGGTTATTTTTCAAAAAGTATGTTATTGACTTGTTCCCTAAAAATTACATTTCCACCAGAAGTCTACCTCCAGCCAGAAGCCTTTCCTCAGCAGATAGGAAGCAAGCGCTGGTCTCAGCAGGCACCTGGCTGTGAGGGTAATTGAATAGTACAGCAGAGCAGGTTTGGGACTCATCAACACTCATGGGCTTTAAAATGAGATTACACAGCTCTTTAAATAAATCAGCTATATTCTACCCTCTAAGAAAAATGCTACTGCTGAATGAAACTCTTCTGGGTTTTTAACAGCAGTAAAATAGAGCAAACATGTTGTCTCTGCTGCTCAGTGTGGTATTCACCAGTCTTGACCATGTGCTTGGAGGCCTTGTGTTCACCACAGGTGAGGAAGGGAATTAATTCATGTCATGTGACAGTCATGTTTTCCTGTTAAAGCTTCCTAAGAGAGGCTTTAAAGTTTCCAGGTTCAAGACAGAAAGTCAGACAAGAGCTGGACTTGAGAAGATATTCTTCTGTACCTACAGAAGTTAACAGTGGTCCTGCACACAGCCAAATGACACATGAGTGTCTTTCCAGTCAATAAAGGTGACTTGTTGGTCATAAAATGCATGTTTTGTGTGTTTGTCCAGAACTTGCCATCAGTCTTGCTGCCTTTTATTTCTGATAAGCCAGGATTGCATAACTCATTGGAAAAGGAATTAGCATGGTAGATGATGGGGAATTTTTATGGTACATTTTGAGGTAAATTAAACAAACATTTTTGTTTAAATATAAAAGAAAAACTTAATGAACAGTACCCTGGGCAGAGTCCTACAGCAACAAGAGATTCTACATGGACTCTGCAAAGCTGCACAAGTAGACTTTTTACAAACACTCTCAGCAGCACCGATCCCAAGAGTGGCTGCATGGAGCACCTCAGCCCAGCTCTGAGTCTATTCCCCAGCCCAGCTGTGCTATCCAAAGGTGTCCCCCGAGAGTGGGCTCTTCTTGGGTCCCATTCCAGGATGGCTACAAGACAGTGCTGAGGCTGTTGATTATCTCATCACCAAGGGAAGCTACACTCCCATCATGAAATCCTTCTGTCTCTGTCATTCCTGCTTCCAGTCAGATGAACACCTCCTTCCAGATGGGCCTTCTTGCCCTCCATGCCACATCATACTTAGGTCACAAATTTCCACTACAGTTACAATTAGATTTTCCCCTTCATTAAGCAAACTGGCTGACGAAGGGAGCTTTTTAGTCTCTTTGAAAATAATCCTGAGGGGCATTTTAAGTAGGGGGACAGAGACTCTGACCTGGATTTTGTGTGAAGAGAAGAGCCAATGTATACTTACTTTGCCCAGTACTGTTAAGGAGATGGTCTGCAGCCATTCACAAGTTTAGGCCTGGTTAAGAAAAGGGAAGCTGAGGCCAGGCTGTTGGAATTGCTTGGGAGGCACTAGAACACAGCATTTGGGAATCAGCTCATGCACAGACAGGCTGTGACATGCCATGTACCCCCACCTCTGACTCCTGTGGTGTAAAATGGCACTGACAGAAGCCTCAGAGAGGCTGTGTGCATTGCCCAAAGTCACAAAGGACCTGTGTCTGAGCCAAAAATGGTGCCCTGGTACCCTGGGACACCCTACAGTACTAGCCTTCCTGCTATCCTTAGCCTGGCTTTTCTGTGCTTAAACAGTAATGCATGTTCCCATTCCCTTGTGATTAACTAGCAAGAAATAATTTATTCCCTGAGAGAAAAAACATCTTCAGCCTGCTGTGTGTTTAGACAACTATGAATTTCTTGAATAAATTGATACAATAACTATGCTGAACTTTTAAATCTGTATGGAAAATAACCATTACAGTTTTTAGGTGCGTGTGTCTATTAACTAACACCGCCTCAGGGAAGATGAGAGATGTCAGCTCTGAATGGGCACTGGAGTTCCAGGAAGTGAGAAACAGGGCTGCAAGTGCCTTGCTGGCATCATTCATTTCTCTACCACCTTTCAGGAGAGATGGTGTCTTGTCCTGCCTGGGGCTGTAATCGCCTCCCCTCACAGGCAGGGGCGATGCAGCCCACGGTGCCCCCAGGCAAGGAACTGATCTGAAAAGCAGTGGGTTTGAAGGGCCCAGGACAGAGCCCTGCCCATGCAGTGATCCCTGCGGCACACAGAGGACAGCAGCCATTACATGCTGTTATCTTCTTCATGGCTGGGCTGATTTCAAAGCGGCTGCATCTTCATCCTTTCAAAGGTGTGGTGTCCCTGTGTTGACACGGGTGTGTTGTGCTCTCACGCCAGTCGCCGGTTTCTGGGACCGCTAAACTCTCGCTCTGCAGGCTCAGAGACTGTTGCACTAATCGGAATAAAAACATCAGTGAAACGGGTGGTGCCATCTACTGGGAATCGAGATTTTTACAGACAAGACCAAGGATTGATATAATGCTATTAGTTAGACTCTCTCCAGGCCTTATCTGACACTTTTGCAGCAAGGTGTTAATGGAGAGCCCACTGGCACCATTGAAACTCAGAATCTAAATCTGTCTGTTTAGAAATTTCTATGAGGCATCTCCCTCCCTTACTAGAGTAAGAGCACATGGAAGGGCCAGGAAGAACTGCTTCTGGCCTTTGGACCTAGGAGAAAATATTCATGCTGCTGTGGTAAAGTGGAGATTAAATGCCCTGCAGCTGTGACAAACTGATGTGGGTTGTTTTTGAGGTCTGACAGGAGAGGAAAGCCTTGAGATTTCAAAAGGGTCTTGGACAGATTCTCTCTTCTGCTTTTGCTGAAGTTGTTCCCCAAAAACTTTGATAGAACACCCTTATAAAGCAGGGTATAATTTTGTCACTAACCTCTGCCTCAGTACCTAAAGTATCTAAGAACCAGAGAGCTCTGGGGCCTGGGGAGAAACCTTTTGGAGTCCCCTTTTCTAGACACACGTATTACTGGATTTGGCCATAGTTTTGGTTATGAAATGGAATGCTTCAGACTGCTCAGCAACTCCCATGCCATTTGGAGCAGCAATTTCTCTTTGCTGTTCAATAAAACTCCTTCTGGTTCATGGTACTCATAGCCAAACACCGAGTCAGGTTTTGCTGCAGTGTGCAGTCATTTTGTCAGATCCCAAAGTAGAGAGAAGCCATCAATAAGCCATTTGCTGCAGGCCTAAGACTGTCCACATTTGATTCAGTGGGAGTTTCACCTCTGATTTCTGTGGGGAAATCATCATGAATGCCTTAGAAAAATCCTTTCTGAACTGCAACTTTCTCTCCTTGTAATGTTTGAAGCCTCCCTCCCTGACCCCAGATATTGTCTAACAAGCAAAAATCAATTAATTGCTAATGTTTTAAATGCTGTCTCCAGCAGTTATTCTAGATGAGCTATTTGCTGTATTAGAGCTGCAGGCCCCTGTTTTGCTTTCTACAAAAAGTCACAAATTCATCATGTTGGGCTTGTCACAGAAATTCATCAATGCTTTAATGCCCTGAAAAATAGACCTGAGACATTTTCAGAGCAACAGGTTAACACATGGTTTAGATCCTGACTTGGACTGCAAGGCAGATACAGCATAGATGCATGTAGGTTCACTCCAAATCCTAATCTAGCAAATTTCTCTTTAAGTGAAACACAGTTAATGGAAGACTCGAGAGCAGCCCTGTCCAATGTGCTCTGCTGTGAGCTAGGATGGGCAGACTTCACCAGAACAGACTTTGAGGTTGGCTTTCCTCACTGATGGGCTTCTGTTTAGAGATGGATCATTCATCCTTCTGCTCTCTGTTTTGCAGGGTTTGCTAGGCTTTTTTTTTTTTTAATCCAACTGGTCTATCCTTGATGGTCTAATATGTGCTCAGAATAGGGGCTGTCTTGTGTTTGGGTAGGAAAAAACCCAACACTGACTCCCAAGAGGTTTTAATTCTTCCTGAGACAAGCCCAGATAAAAACTGAGCAGCCCCCTGATCTGTAAATCTTCCATTGTTGTGACTTTTTTATGTATAGGTGAGAGAAAAGCCCTTTCAAAAGCTCTAACCTCAAAATCCCAGCCTGAAGTACTAGCACTCCTGGGAGAAGCCAAAAGCATCTGTAGGGAAATTGCCTTTGGATCTCTCATGCTACTGTTTGACGTGAATGGCAATATTCTCCCAATTCCTGTGCTACACAGCTGTTCTAAGAGATTCAGGGGTTTTTATACCTGAGACTGGTTTTCCTCAAATACTGAAAGGGACACTTGTGGCTTCCCTCTTAGAAGCACCCAGATGCATACTCCATGTGGAGAAACACCCTTAATGTTCTCTGTTTCTTAATCCTTGACTTTGAGAGGGTTTCAGTGTATCCTTAAAAGGAAGAGCTCCAAAAAATCTTTATTTGGGAAAGAAATATAATGCTACCAGCCTTAGGAAGTGGAAATACAGTGCTCTTGTGAAAATCATGTGTATGAGGGAGAGGGAATAGGGATGAGTGACAGTTAGAGGTTGAGAAGGCTGGGAAGAGCAGGTAGAGACAGGACACTTAAAATTATTTCCTGGTTAACCATGATGTTAGTCTGTGTGTCACAAAACCTCTTTAGGTAGAATTTTAAGTAAAAACATGTCTGAATAATATGTGTGCTTTCTTTCAAGAGGATAAGTAGTCTCAGAAATTTTTTTTTTTGTCTGCTAGAAGTGGTTTATTTTCAAACTCTGAGGCCTGATGCCATTCTTGTTTACGCAGCTTGCACATTCATGAAAGTGGTTTCACCAGCTCTAACAGCTTTGCTCCTGATTTGCACCCATGTCCAGCATTCCAGCCAAAGAACAGTAAAAAGATTTAGAGGGGAGGAGCAGGAGTAAACCCAGTGGTGGACAAGAATGTCCCCACAAACTTCAGAGCTGGAGCTTAAAGGAATGTAAAGTATATGTCACATCCCCTGCCCTGTAAGCCAGTGACCTCAGAAACTCCAGTTTATACACCTTCACCCTTCATTTGCTAAAAGGAAAAGGAAAAGATTGTCATGGTACATTAACATGAAGGCTATGTGTGTGAGAGGCTCAAAGGAGATTTACAACCTTGGAGCTTTCTTTACAAATAGTCCTTGAAATAGTGGTTTGGGAGGGGGGAAGTCAAACTTTCCTCTAGTACCAGATGGAATAAGCAGCTTAGATTTTTTTCCTCTCCTTTTGTGATCTAAGGAGAGTAGAGCTGGTCTTGTCTGAGCTGCCTCACAGAGGCAGTGGTAATAACATTGGTTTGTTCCTATATATCCTTGGAGTATTTGGGGAGCAGGGGGGATGTTGTCTCCTCCTTCTCTCCTGTGAGGAACAACTTTTACTAAAATTTCCTAGGGGGGAGTGGATCTGTTCTGAAAAACATGGTATGGGGTATTAGGAGCAAAGAAGAGACTTCTGCCGCTTTCCAGTGCTTTTGGGACAAGAACATAATCCAGCCCAGTTCAGGCTGAATTTTGCATGTGTGCTGAAGCCATGCTGGTGTGGCTGGCAACACCGCTTTTCAGCAGCAGCCTGGTTATCAGCATGTGCTAACAAAGACCTTGTGCCCTGACTGCAATGAACGATTAACTCTGTGTCTCTGGCGGCCATGTGGACCATATGCCTTTGCAGGCTAGTGCTGCCTGTTCTGGGAGCACAGTATTCATTTCCCTTACCTCTCCTGACTCTGCCTGAGATGTGACTTTTGTTCTGCTTTCAAGAAGGTTTTTGCTAAAGGCGGCCTCGTTGAAGAGTGAGATTTGCTCCACCACGCATGAGTGTCATCAGGAGCCACAGAAGCCTTCACATTTGGTGACGCAAGGGCTATCGAGCATAGAGCTGAGTGAGTGCATGACCCTCTGTCTCAACAATGTGCTTTGTCATGGAAAAGGATGTCACAGGCTGCACACACTCCCTCCTGCTTATGACTTTGAGTGGCACCTGTACCCTCTCTGACAGACCAGACTTCTCTGGAACAGGCTTACGGCTCGCAAAACTTTGGGGAACACTTGGTGAGGAGAGAGTAAAACAACAACAACAAGAGTGCTATATTTGAGTCACACAGAAAAGGACATGCAGGACTTGAGTGATCACAGGAGCAGTAACACAATACACACCTCGGAAGTGTTCCACTTTCAGTGGGTGACTAACGGTACTGGATATGGCACAGCAGAGGGGAGGGGAGGCTGCTGACATATATCTGCTTTCCTTCCCCACGTATGTTTTCCTGTAACCACAAATACCATTCAGCAAGCCTATGCGAAGCTGTGTCAGACTAGCAACATTTCCATGCTGTACCTGAAAATTATGCTTTGACTTCTAGTACCTTTGCACAGCAAATATTTGCATAATGTAAAGGAAAGTGTAAAGGATCCCAGCCTAAAGCCTTCCCTGACCCTTCTTCTCCACATGATATATTTTGGTGTAGCCATACATAGTCCTGCCCATTCCCCAGACAGCCATGCTCAGAGCACTCTAGAGACCCTGGGATATGATTTCTGGTAGGACTGAGGGAGCCAGCCACCTTGGAAACTGGAATTCAGGTTAGCAGCATTAATGTTTGTGATTATTGTGTTCAAGTGACAAACAGGCTGTGTTCCAAATGCAGTGGAACACAGCCTGTTCCAAATGCAGTGGCTTATGGTCTCCTTCAGCTGTGGAGACGCCCGGTTATGAAACTCCACCTTCATGTGAAGCCCCTCATCTTCCACTGGGTGCTTGGTGCTGGTAGGTCTCCCCATGCACCAATGTCTCTGCCACTTTCCCAATATTCAGGCCAGCTGGTGGTCCTCCATGCCCTCCAATGTTGCTGGGGGCTAGGGGGAAGTAAACACAGCTGTAAGGATGCAGTAACTCCCTCTCATAACTGCAAAATATCTTCCAAGGATCTTTCCCATCCTGCTTCTTTGGAAGTGAGAGCAGGCTGCCTGTCTCTGCACACCCAGCTCTTGCCAATGTGCTGACTGCACTGTGAAGGGCCCAGGTGCCTGACGTGTCCCATGCTTCCTTCCTGCAGCTATTTCCACCTGCCAGCACCTCCATCTTCTGGGGAAGAGTTTCTCTGTGTGCAGTTTGGGTCTTAAACACACCAAACAAGTGCCTGCCCTTGTTCCCTTGCTCTCCCTATGTGGGGTTTAGCAGCCTAGGTTGGTTGTAGGAGTCCTGAGCAACCCAGTGTTGTGAGACTGCAGTATCACAGGGCCAGGTTCCCAGCTCTGCCTCAGCAAAGCACTGGCACCCATGTCTAGATTTTCAGCACGTGGAAACTCTTGTTGGCTACTCTGCATATTTAAGGACTGCAGGGAACCAGGGCCAAGGCCAGGTAAAGCCAAAGGGCTATCTGTGCTTTTCAGATATAACAGATAAAAAGTGTCAATTTCCATTTCTGGGATGACAGTGCCACATTCGCAGACCCATTCAAGCCATCAACCTTTTGCTACCACGTACAACAACTTGTACAACAACTGGAAGCGGGTCTATTTTAACTCTTACTGTGAAGGTGACACTCCTCAGACACTAAACCCTAACATGTGACTTCTGTAGAGGTCTGTAGAAGTGGGCTTAAGATGGAAGGACCTGGAGGGAACAACACTGAAGGGATGCATTGTCCTGAGGTTTGTCAAGCTCACATGAAGGTAAATAGGTAACAAGTAAAAAGCCCAGAGTTCTTGGTGACAACCAGTTTTCATAGAGCAGGCTCTGAAAAGGGCTATGATCATGAAGAAAACTGTGAAAACTTGATTCATCAAGTACTCAAAAACGTAGAAAACAAATTCCACCTGTATTTATTTACTATTTGATATTTTCAGGTCTATTCCATGATTTTTCAACAATGAGAACGATGCCACAGATATTGTCAGTGCTAAGCTAAAGACTTCGGTGCTGCCAGACTGATATTTTTCACACCCCAGCTACAGCCCTGACTGTAGTTGTAGCTTGCATACATAGCCCCATGGATAAGCTCCTTGACAGGCTGGCTGAACCTCCCCACTGAAAGAACAGGCCAGTTAAGCAGCTGTGACTTTGATTTCAAGCACAGCTCTCAGTATTGGCTGACAGTCGAAAGTGCCTTTTGAACAGCTAAAACAGTTTCACATACTTTAGCAATGGTTTTAGGGATCTTCCTTTCATAGGAGCAACACCTACAATGCAGCCAGCTGCAAAACCCCACCATCCTAGCTGAGAGTCCCACTTTGGTTTTCATAGGAGACTGCTGCTCTGGCTGACCAAAAGTAAATGCATAAATTCATTTACAGTGGATGGAGGAATTTCTTTCTTTTTTGCAACATCTGTGAATGATCAGCATCAGGATTCTGTCTGATTGCTGGATAGCTAGCAAATCCAAGTTGAAACATCTGTGCATCAGATATGCATCATTGCTGATCCATCTGCAAAACATATCAGATGTCAGTTGATTGATTTGAGCTTGATAGGGCTAGATAACCAAGCAGTAGGAAAAGAGAAACTACATGGCACAATGAGAGTTGTTCCCCCTGCCCCGCTTTCTTTTCAGCTCTATATTTTAGTTCCACTGTTTATGTTTTTGCACTTGTTTTTCTTACATGGTGCAGTTATTGGGTTGAAAATAGATAGGAGAATGAAAGCCCACATCTCAAAAATGTGGGAACACATCTGTCTTTGGCAAAAATAATTGTATCTGTGACTGCCATCACCAAAACCATTAATGAAACATGTAATGACATCTTCCAGAAACTGCTCTGGGATCTCAGTGGGAATACTGGGGTGGCGTTCAGGTTCTGTAACAGGGATTTTAACATTTTTGGGTGTCTTTTAGTTTTTAAATCACGTTGATTCAAATGCAGTTGTGACACTAGAGATCATTATTTGAAGCTGAAGTCCTATTTTCTGTCTTCCTAATCCCTGATTGCATTTACACTGGTCACGACCATTCGTCATTGCTTCATACTGCACACTTCCTACAGCACATGCACATGCAGTTATTGCTCTTCTGTCTGCTTCCTTATTGACCTCTGGAAGTGCAGACGTGCATGATGATGATTAAGAAGACTCTCATGGTCAGTTTTTTAATGTGGTGTGCAAGGCGATGTGGCCTGGCTTATGACTGTGTATCTGTTGCAGCAACTATAGTATCCCTCAGTACTGCAAAATTGGCCTACATGTGGGGCTTATATTGCCCTTCCAGCAATTAGCAAAGGATTCAGCCATTACCATTGGAGTAGCAGGTCTCCAAACAGTGCCTGAGAGGAGAAAATGAAAATCTCACTCATCCCTACATTGCATCATCATGGGAAGTGATAGCATCATGTTGCTGTGAGGTTTTCAGGCAGACGTGACCACCCAGATGTGACACAGGCAGCAGGTACAAAGCTAGAAAGTGACAGCTTTATACAGACATCTTTCTGATTCTGTGCCACATGTGGATAGCCAGCAACCAAATCCTCTGCTGAGATCATGTCATGCTCTAGTTTTTTATGCTGCTCTGAGAGCAATGGGTGTAGAGTGTTTCTGTGCAGGAAGTACTGGTAAAACCCTGTTTCTGAGACAGAGAGAGATGAAGGCTTGCTTTAGCAGCCTTGTGGGATTCTGTGACTATTATAGCTAACAGAGGGGATCTGCCACACAGTTTAAAATCACAGCCATCAGTCTGTTAAATGATCTTCCCTCTGCAATTCAAGGGTAGCTTGTTAGCACTGTAGTTCAAACTTCCCAGTATGACTGTGATGGCTGGGTAAGTGCTTTGCAAGACTGTCTTTTAATCCTGGTAGGAGCAGAGCAGTCACTGAGCAGCTGGCTGGCCTAGCAGATGAATCCTCTCTTCTGTAGGCATCCCCTGTGTGAGATCACAGACGTCTACATGAGAAAGGAAATCTTCTCCTTGAAGGCTGTGGCTCAGGTATCATGCATGAGCTGTTTTATTTGTATCATGCCATCTGGAGGAAAGGTCCTTCAGCATAAAAAGAAACCAGCAGAAAATCACAAATGGGGAGAAAAGTGTGGACCTCATAACTGTGTATAAATACCTGAAGGAAGTGTGCAAATATGTTTGAGCTAACCTCTTTTCAGTGATGCCGAGTAATGGGCCCAGAGGCAATGGGCACAAACTGAAACACATGAGGTTTTCTCTGACCACCAGGAAACATTTTTTTACTGTGAGGGTGACCAAGCACTGGTGCAGACTGGTAAGAGAAGTGGTGGATTTCTGTCCTTGGAGATATTCAAAAGACTCTGGACTCTGTCCTGGGCAACTGGCTCTATGTGGCTTTGCTGGGCCTTGGCAGTGATTCTGTGACCGTGAGTGAGGCTATCACTTCAGACCAGTCTAATGTGAGCATGGTCTTCACCCAGGTACTGGGAGCTGAGTCCACCACCTCAGTGGCACATGGCAGTGAAAGGCCTTAGCCATGATTAAGTGTTAGTAGCAGTGCTTACTCTCGTGCAGCTTCTCTCTGTTGCAGACACAGAAGCACATTAGCAAGTACCCACATTTCACAACCATGGGTACATGAGGCCCTGGAAAGTTGATACAGGGTCATTTAGGTCTAAGACAGCTCTAGAAGCCAACGCAGTAGGCAATACCACCTACTGCATGAGGTGGTTATGCAATGCTGTCCTAGGGAATAAAAGAAGCAACGCATTTCAGCTTTTTCTTCCACAAAAGCTCTGTGACATTCCCTTTTGCTTCTGTCCTTTATGCCTGGGGGCAGTTTAACTGGTAACTGACGAAAGTGAGATTGCTGAAAGCGTGCCTTGCTCAGATCTAATAAATCACATAAAAGTAGAAGAGGAACAGAACTGGAAATGTCTCTGAATAATCAGCAGATGAAAAACCTTTTACAATCTACTAAACTTGAAACACAGGCAAAGATTTGGTCAGTTTTGTTTCAGAACTAAGTAATTCTGTGGTATAAATTAAATAAAAAGCCAGCAAGAGCATTTCTCTTATACTATGTGGGGGAAATATGCTCCAGATGCTTGCAGTCAAGCAGCAGTGTGATGGACTGGATGGATTTTGAAATTATGCCTCTAACTGATCTAAAAAGTAATGATAAAATATCCAGCAATCGGCTAGGTGGAAATAACAACTGGAATGTTGTAACCCAGGCCTCAGGGATGGCTCTTACTGTGTGTCATTTGGGGCAATTTTCAGAGACCAGACCCAAAACCAGCCCTAATGTTGAGTGATTTATTCTCTCAAGGTACTGGTAGACATGGGGAAAATTTTCCAGTGACTGCCTGGTCTAAAACCTGAACCATGGTTCTGAGCATGCAGCACTGGAAATGCTGAAGAGCAACATTACAACTGAGATAGTTTGCTGTCTGTGGAAATCAGCCTTGTCTCCCTGAAAGCTTTAGGGATCTTTGCCAGCACCAATAATCTTCTCTTGAGGAAGAACACAGGCACTGGGAAAAACAGTGCAAAGTATTTAAGACATGAAGTTTCTGAAGCTGATACAAAAGTGAATTTGGTCTCAGAGCACCAGCTATGTCAGGTATCAATACCATTTTGCAGAGGTTACAGAAGAGTTAGTTTGGAATTCTGGTGCCAGGACCAACCTAGCCTGTACATAATCAGTGGCAAAGTAAAACCCTGGGATCCTATGCTTTCCCTGTTTTTTACTTACAGAGTAGTTTAAGATAACTGTGTCCAGAGTTAGCAGAGGTTTTATGGCTAGAAGACAAGCAAATGTGCACATGAATCGGTGTGGTGACTTGGACTGAAGAAAAGCCCTCTTGCTGCTGAGCAGATTACTGCAGCATGGATGTCCCATTTCTCCAGTGGCTTCTGTGGCAATTGACTCCTGCTGGACTCATCTGTGCTATTCACATTTGCAAAGGTGCAGCCATAGTTTTTAGTGAGACTGAAAACTTTTTCACTTTATCACATATGTCTATATGTTATATATTTATATAGTTATATAATCAGCAATATTTTTTTTCTATAAAAATGTCAGTTCTAAACTCTTGGTTTCACTTACACCAGCACTAGATAATGATTGTGACAGTGGTGGCTGTGACAGATGTAATAAGATGCTTGATTACAATGCTTCACTCAGGATGGCTCCAGGACCTTGTCCACCCCAACAGTGCAGGGATCACAGAGACAGGTCCAGGAGTAGCACAGCTGCTTTACCACAGGGATACAGGGACACACCATATAACCTGGTCCCTGCATGTGTTGTCGTATGGAGTTGTGCAGCCCCACCAGCCTATTCACTAACTTTGTTATCTCAGCACAACACTACATGTTTATTTGACATTCATCCCACTATCAAGGACCCTCGACCCCTGTATATTTCCAAGCAAACTTGAGCACCTGGCTGTCGACCTGTATTCCTTAAGGTTTCCAAAAACACAAACTGTAAAAATATGATCCATTCTTTCACAGGGTGTCTTCTATTGGTTAGAGTGAGGTGACCAATCCCAAAAGCTGGTTAGACCCTTCTAACACAGCAGGCAGCTTGCAAATATTCATTCTCCCAGCTTTTCACTATACGCAACAAGATCTGCCTATGGAGGTGTGTGAGAACAGATGGGCAGCAAAAATGATTGTGAAAATGCTTCTGGAGACCAGATCCTATTCTGGGGTGTCAAGCACTCCCTTCAAATTAGAAGACAAGGGGTGAACCCACACTAGGTCTCCATCCCTCCATTGCAAATTTTCCTGAAGGGAATCAGAGAGCTCAATCCTGTGGAAAACTGCTGGAGTCTGTCAATAAACTGACCCCTGGGTAGGTGCTGGTGAGCAAAAAGGATGCATTAAAGCCAGAAAGATTTGAATCCCAAGCAAGGAGTGACAAGGTATAATTGTGTCCAGTGATGGGGAGAATCGCAGGAAGTGGGGTGTAAATTATCTAGTTTCCTCCACTGCAGTCTAGCCAAGAATTTAACACCCTTGTTTGCTTAGGAGAGGTCCTGCAGTGCTTTTAGTGTCTGTAAGGGCCCCCACGCTTCTGCTGTCTCATGCAAATGTGCTGAAAAAGCACTTCTGAGCAAATGTCGTGAATCAACACCAGCCCAGGCTCCCCAGGAAAAAAACAGTCAGTCCTCTAGTCTTTACTGGGGGTCTCTCTGTAATTTATGGGTGCCTGGAGGCATACTTCTTGAGGAAGTGCAATCTCCTCGTTTCGTTTAGAGTTACAGCCTGAAGGCCATTTTTAGAACTGACAGGGACATGTCCTGTGCCAGCACAGGAAGAACATGTCCTGGCACACTGCATCTCATCATGGTCTCCACTACAGGCATATCAGCTGGTCCTGATGAGCAACTGGAGGGAGTTTTCTTGCAGGATGATATTTTGCACAACCACAGAATTGTTACCACAGAGGTCTATTCATTAAGTAATGATGATTTTTAAAAGTGATTATCTTAGATGGAAAGGTTGACTTGATGTAAGCTTACTGTAAGGAAAATCCCTTTCACCTATAACTGATGCTCTGGTATCCATTTCCGTTTAGTCAGCCTGCAGCTAAACCCTATCAGTGCGTAGTCACTTCAGGGGACCCCACACCTGGGACTAGTGATTTTGCTGTGCGTGCAAGGCACTGAGCCCAAAATCACCAGCCCTGCCAGGTCTGAGGTGTCATTCTGGCAGCAGTGGCAAGCACAATGGAAGAGCAAGAAGTTGGGAAAAAGAAATCCTTACTAGCAGAGCACCTTGAGGGTGTGCTAAGTGCAAACAGGCAGAAAAATTCTCCTTTTCTAGACAGGGCCAGGAAAGCAATCTTGTAGGTGATGCAAGAGTTAAAAAGGCAATGCAAAGACTGGAAGAGCAGCAGATGCAGCAAGGCTACTGAGCTGGTGTACAGAGCGGTCAGGGGGTAAAACAGGTGGTGAACAAAGCCAAGGTCTGGCACCACAGATTTTGTGACAGGCAGAAAGATTCTTGCACCCTAGTCCCAAAATATAGAACGAGTATGTTGGGCTCTTTCCCCTTTTGTCATCAGGAACAGAGTTTCAGCTAGAGTGCATTTGTCTGGGTTCTCATCCAGGCAAAAGCCATACATGGGCTGGTGTAGGGAAGCATCCAAGCTGGTTTCCTGCTCCAGCCCGTATACAGCTTTTAGAGGCCCAGCCTAGCAGTAATGAAAATTTTGTTCATTTTTAACAATTAACTCACTGTCAAACATTTGGAGAAACAACACAGCCTCTTCCTGCCTTAACTTCCTCATCTGTGTGTTCTTCTGACTTGACGATGACCAGGATACATCCTACAAGACTTGGTATTCATCCTACAATGTTTTAATAAACTTTTACACAGGAAGTGCTGTTGTCTTTGATGCCACTTCTCCCCCAAATCTTCAGGTCTTTAGGACACAGTCTCTGTATTGCTGATGTTAAAACATTTTCTGTCCACTTCAGTTGTATGACTGCCACTCCATCTCATTGCTGCATCTGTGCAGAGACAGACTGACACATCTAGATACCGATTAGTCTTGCTTTATTGTCCTATTGCTTGATAATAGAAGGAGGCACAATCAAGCAGATGTCAGAGGAAAGGAAGATCCCTTAACCGGATTTAAAATGCTATCTGTAACTTTTTTCAATCCCCTATACTGAACTGTTTGTCATTTATAAATCAATCAAATAGGATCAGGAAGTTAAGAGTACAGAAAATAATAGTGCCTCCTTATTTCTTGTAGTAGAACCAGTCAAGATTGTTTCCTGTGCTGAACCTAGATGATTTTATTTGAGCATATGGTCCTCTTGACTTCTGTGCAGAGCTGTGAGAGCTGGTTTGTAATGGCACTGCATGCTTGGTACCAGTCTGCACTCTTTGTGTGGAGTCTAGACATTGCCCTGCTACTGGGCTGTGATGTTGGCAGCTATTGAGCAGAAGGACCCAAGGGCAGATGGTTCTATCTGTCTAGGAACAGATATTGAGGCCTGAAGCCTTCTACAGTGGGGAGAATCTCATGAAGATGAGATGGAAAGAGACCATCCTAGGAAATGTATGGTGCTATGCTTTAAGATGAATCCATAGAAATCATAATGCCATCTTCTGGTCAGAATGTCTTTATGGAGCATAAGAAGAGAGGCAAAGAACAATACATCCCAAATCCCTTAATCTGCAGAGAAAGAAGACTGGAGTTAATGTCGAGTGCTGTTTAAAACCCTGTCTGCACAGTATCTCATGCAGATCCCATCTGTGCATGGGTGTGCACTTGGGCTGCAATCCTGTGCAGTCTGGACTGCAAAAGTAGCTCTGACCCTTTGCAGATTCAAGAGAGCAGATGAGATGAGCCTCTGGGCTTCTATTACTGATAAAAGCTGACCCCATGGCCTGGGGAGAACAAAAGTGTAGCAGCTAGCTTGGCTGCTTCTCAGGTATGGAGATGAAGTGACCTGAGAGGTTTATGGAAGTCCTGCTTTGGATCTTGTATTTTCTAGCGATGGGTTAAATGTCCCTGTCTGTCTGAAGGAAGACTAGAATTAGAAGGCCTCATGAAGCATTTCATGATGGCCTCATGAAATGTCAAAGCTAATTCTAGCAAATGCCTCTGAAGCTTAAAAAAGGAGGCTTTGGTTTAAAATAGTTGCAGATAGTCCCGGTAATTAAGGAGTCCTGTCAACAACTGGAAGGCAAATGAACAGGGTGGAGTAGCTCCAGTGCATGTGCCTGGTGTCTAGGAAAGAATGGGTTGTCTTGCTAATGGTTTGGTACATATGGCTCAGTACCAGGTCTTTAATCTTCACATGGTGAGCAGATATCCTTAGGAAAGAACTGTGTCCCCAGGAACTTCCTTCCTAAATGTTTTTACATGTATTCAGTATTAAATATATAGACCAATGGAGGTTCAGCTTCCTTTGCTTGTTCTGGTTTGGGTTTGTTTTCTGCACAACAGAGTGTTTGACCAGATTTCAGCCTCCAGTGGAAATCTGGTTCAGCTGTGGTACTGTCCATCTGCTTCAAGTCAAGCATGCTTCCAAGAACCCTCCTGGTTTGGAGGAACATGGTCCTGCTGCTTTCATGTCCCTGGCAACTCACTCACTTGAAAGGCACCACAACGATGCAAAAATTTGTTTTATGTTATCACAGTTGAGTGCAGAGGAGGTAATTTGGCCTGTCTTTATAGCACATCTTTAACACGGGATTTAGGGAGTAATCCTGTGGTCACTGAAATCCTGGACAGAGCTGTCCGTGGAGAGACTGCAAATCAGATCCAGACTGGCTAAGAAATTTACACAGCATTTCCAGCAGAAATGGTCATGGTGCCTGATAAGGTTTGGACAATACTTCAGCTCCTCAAGATCACCTGCTTGGCAAAGCGAGGTGCAAAAGCCAACTAGTAACAGGCAGTTACTAGTCCCCTCCCCACCTCAAATGCTGTTTCAGCAAATAAATTCAGCATCAAGAATTGTCAAGCTAGAGTTGTGCCATTTCTTGGAATAAGTAGAAAGCACATTTATTGGCTCTTTTAAATTTATCTTCTTTAATCCTGATGAAGAACTGTAGGCATTTTCTTCAGTATTTAGTGCGGAGAAAGAAAATTCCCAGTTCAGACAGAAGACAAAGCAAGTGCTGACTAAAAGAAAATTGCCCATGAAAATAGAGCTAGAATAAAACTTAATTCCAGCTCTGCTACACTTGTTGGGCTGACAAGAAACAAGAATCTTTACAGTCAAGTAAAGGATAATCACTGACAGGCTCATATCCAGCTATGCAGTCTCTTGAGAGAGCTCAAGGCTAATCCAGAATTGCATGGAACTTTCTCTGTATGCAGTTTCTTTAATTTTCCTGAGACTTTTTGCAGTTAGTGAAGCAAACTATCTGTGTAAATCTTCACAAGATCTGAGCTTTAAACACCTTAAGGCAGGGACGGCCATTAGCTGTGCAAGTCTGTATAGAAAATAACCCAGCAGAATAAGGAGCAGCTCGGCGCTGAGCAAGGACACATTCAAGTACTTCTCAGAAGGCAGGTCTGAAGGGGTTGGAAAATACCTGGCAGTTCTGTGGTGCCACAAGTGTCTGATCTGACCTCCACCTCTGACCTCCCCCAAAGAAAAATTCCACCCCATTGAAGTCAGTATCCTGAAAAACCCCCCAAAATGATTTCCCTTGTGCTGGAGCTTCACTCCCATGATGCAGTCTGTGGCTCTGTTACTTCCTTAGTAAATCAGGAAGCGTTCGTCATGTATTTATCTGGTTAAAAAAAAAATAAAAAGGCACCTTATATACTGTTAAGACAGCATTTCGTAACAAATTAATGTTGCTTACATTGTGTCTTCAACTCTGACATGGTTGCTCATATTTTTTAGAGCAAGTTACAAAACCAGTAGAAAATAAGATTTATCTCTTGGAAAACTCCTCTCCTCTTCTGGAAAATCCTTAATTACAGTTGCTAAAAATAAGGATAGTTTTTTTCCCTCTAAAGACACCTTGGAAAAAAAAAAGATAATTTAATGGATAAACTGAATTCAATGCACATCTACATGGTTTAGATTTCCTTCAGTTGTTCCAAAACAAAGCTGTCCTGATATTTCCTAGAAGACATCAGAAATATACCTATGTAAACGAAAGGTTTTACAAATTTCGGAGCCTTCCTGAGGGGCCCAGTCTTTACAGCTGCTTCCCAGATGGATGCTTATGTGCACAGGACTAGGGTTCACCTGAGTTTTCAGGACTAATTTCTCCTGCATCTTTCCTTCATCCCAGTGAAGGGCTTGAGAAGGAAGTGCAAAGAGAAGAGGAATTCCTGCATCCCTCCTTTCCAAGGCCTAAGCAGCTGTTTTTCTGCCAGTAGGGCTGAGTGCCATATACTGGCTAACAGTGGGGCTACACTTCCCATTGAGAGAGAGGGACTAAATCCCTATTTACTGAATTTAATAACATTATGCATTAATCACATTCATTTTTTACAATCTTTTGCATTTTTTTCCTCCTAACATTATGAATTACTAACTAACTCACACTACTTTTTACTATTTTGTTAGCACTTTATTCTCACATTTTAAATAGTTTGGGTTTTGATTGCACTCTTGTAAAAATACTTTCAGGTTGGGGAAAGCAGTTTGTAAACTGTCATTTAACTCCTTCCAGCATGGCTTCAAATGATCCTCTCCTTTATTTCAAAAGTGCTGGGGCCTAGGACAATTTAGAGCTCCCTGTTATGGTCATGTACTTTCTCTTCACCTCTTTTCAAAGTTTAAGAGATTTATTTTTGTTTAGCTTTCTCTCTCCATTCAAATTGAGATTACTATTATTAAGAGGCATTTGGAGAACAGAATTCCACTCTTTTCTCTTTATTTTTGGCTTTTGGCTAACTATGCTTGATAATTATATGTAACCACTTCACTTTGTAATATATTCCCTATATTTCCCTTCCAGCTGACCTAACACTTTCATACAGTAACATACTACAAAGTTCACTAACCCTTTTTTATCTGGAGGCATAATTGGGACTCTGTGTTCATGAATCTCTGAAGTCCACATCAATCCTTCTAAGCAAACTTCCTTTCAAATGCAGATGGAGTACTTTCTCTCAACTTGAAGAAGAAAGCTCCTTTGCTCCTTTATTATGTGCTTTATGATATCTGTTTCATAATTTTAAACGGTGAGAAATACTAAATACTCATGCTTAATTTTCATGGTCTTTAAAACTATTTTGAATTCATGTTCAACAGTGGGTGAATCAGAGTTGACCTGCCTGTTAAAGGACTGTGAATATAATTCTGTCCTGAACTCTGTGCAAACCTCTTTCGTGGCAGCTTCTTTCACTCAAGGTTCCCTGTGTTTGGCTGTATGAGGTGGCTTTCTTTCCCACTGCAGGTTAATGTTAGGTAACGAAGGCACATGCATCATCTGGATGTCTCTCAGGCATGTGTGTGCTGTGTCCCATGCACACATGTATGCGTGCCATCCCAGTTAGCACATGCAGGAGTTTTCGACTGATGCTCTGCAGATCTGTTACCAGTAACACCCACTTGAGGAGACTTGTGCCTCTGACAGCCTCTCAGCCATTTCCACATAAATGCTCTTATGGCCTGGGAAACTAACTGAAGTTAAGCATCAGCTGATGAGGGGGGAGAAAAAAAAAGACACAGCCTGTTTTAACACACAGCTCAGGCCACCTCTTGGCCCCACCTGTAGGTGGGATGTGAGTGTGAGCAACTGCTTCAACTAGCTTCTCCAACTCTGCTGCTGCAAGAGACACAGCTCCTTCAGTTACCTTGAATTAAGCACCAACTAGACAATTCAGGCCACAGACTCTCCATGGTCTAAGGCCCTGATCCAGAAAAGCATTTAAGCACATGCTTGTTTACCCTTTCTGTACAATGTTTATAAGCACATGCTTAGATGTAAGGACATTTTGAAGTCCTATTGAAATAATTTTGCAAAGGACTGGGATAAACAAATCCTGGCTGTTCCACAGAAATAAATTTATTAAATAAAAATGTTGGGTTTATCTCTAAGGTTTCTGCTAATAGAGTTAGGATGTGGCTTTCGACTGAAATGTCGCAGTGCAAGTAAAAATTACTTTGCAAGTCTCTTTAAGACACTGCCTTTGTCTTTTCTCATTCCCTATTTTTCATTAGCAATTCACCACAAAGAATGCATTTCCCACCTATTCAAAAATAAGGCCAAGCAGTATGTTAATCTGCATTGCCTGTAGGCCTCCAAGCTGTGTTTCAGAAAGCACTGTTACGTATTTTGCCACTTTAAAACAAAAAGCAAACCAAATGGCCACACAGAAGGTACCTAATCAGTCTGCCAGCACATCTCTCTGCCTTGATAAATTTATTCTATTCTCTATAGGTTGATTAGGGTACTGTATGAATGCTATCTGGCTTTCATGCCCAGACACACGTATGACCAAATGTGTATCTGGCTTACTGCATTCCAGGGCAAAGAAAATGTTGTTGCTATGTTTTACACTGGGCTGCTAGGAGTGGTGTTCGAAAAAGCTGTTAAACTACCTGTGATGGGTGGGAAAAGTCATTATTTGAAGCTCCAGTGTTGAATCAGGGTTCTTTTTTAGGGGGGGATAACGATGAAGAAAGAGGTACCATCTGCACTTCTTGCTCTGATTGTTATAGGAGTACCTAAATCGCTAGCAAAATGCTAGTAGTATTTTTCCCTGCTGTAAAAAAAGAGAATAATAATTAAAATAGTTAGGGAAAACAACTACAATTCATTGCATAAATGCCATATCCTTCTTCATATAATGCTCTTTGCTCTAAATCATTGGCATAACCTGACAAAAGAAGACTCACTTCATGTATTACCCCAGTATAATTCTCCTCAGCAAAATCTACAATATTCAGAAATACCATAATGCACATAAAAGAAGGCAAAACAATTAAGGGTTCTGTCTCTGCCTTCTTTCTTCTGGAGGCAGTTAATTTGTACGAAAAAACCAGACAAAAGTAAAGAATGGCATCTTTTCTTTCTTTGAGCTGATGAGAAGTTAGCCATTTACTCTGAACCAGAATTTAACCTTGCGGAAGGATATCTGGATCTCTGGGGTAGAAAAAGATGTGTTCAAGAAGTAAGAATATGGCAAAGCTAAAGAGACGGTGACTGAGTCTGCAAACAGCCAGAAACACTTGCCTTGTATTGCTTTGTGCATTGTATTTTCACATACACAGCTTTGGAAGGAAGGGTCTACATTAATAAAGAAATTATAGTGGTCTTTTAAGACCATCTTTGTTCATTCCGTGTACTAAGCCCAAGGGTAGGTCAGGACCACCAGCAATTTAAAAAAAAAAAACAACCAACCAAATCAGAAGAAATCTCATTTATGCCCACAGGACAGTGAGCATAATGGTCACTACTAAGGTAGAAATTGTAAAAATATATATACTATTATTGAAAAGTATATATAGCCAATATATTAATAGAATAGATATTGCTAATGTAATAGTATGTATTACTAATATATTCTATATTAATAGATAACATGTATTATTATATATAATAATACTGAGAAAAGATGGAAAAACTCATCATGGAGAATGAGCTGCATAAAAGCAACACCTTATTCTACTTAAACAAACAGATACTGCTTTGTAGAGTGGCTTTTTCCCTTTCATTTGACCTCTATTGTCTTTTTACTTAAGGCTTCAATAGATTTTGGTTTTGTTGTTGGGAAGTGCTTAATTAAAACAAGTAGGGATGATGCAGGAGGGAGTGTTTCATACAATAGGGCCATACACCTTAGTGAGCCACAGATGGTTAGCATTCTAACTTTAAAGGTTTACTCTGCGTAAGCCTTGAAAGTGCTAGGTTTTGCTATGTGTGAATTAATTGCACATGCCATAATAAAAGTATCAGGAGGAGCCTACTGAATATTTTGAGAGCTATGAAAGCTCATTCTTTTAATCTGCTCTGGATTAAAACCTGGTGTGTTTTTGGCTTTTCTCAGTATTTTTAAGACTGTGCTTAGCAGCAAGGTGTACTTCTGTGAGGATTTAAATACTAGGCTTCTCGGCAGGAACGGCTGAATGTCACCATTAGAGACAGTGGTACATTCTTCAGTGTGTTTTTGAGCACACAAGGATCACACTTAGAGCACGGTACTAGTAACACCACGGTGACAGGTTCGGTCCCTGTATAGGCCGTGCACTGAAGAGCTGGACTCAACGGTCCTTGCGGACCTTCCAGCTCGGAGTATTCGGTGATGCTGTGACCACTGCTTGTGCAAAGCACAGTGGGCACACAACTTTGGAATGGCCACCCATGAAACAAGAGGCAGTCAAAATAGTTCAAACCGACGGACAATAAAAAGGCTTGTGAAGAATCACAATATTCCATTTTATATTCACTTAAGGAGAGCAGCAGGAAGGGCACAGACAGGCGGGCAGGCCCCAGGGCGGGCAGAGCCGGGTGCTGCGCTCCCTGCGGGTTCGCCGAAGGCTGCGGGACGGGGGGCGCGGCCGCCCCAGCCCCTCGGGGCCAGGCGAAGTCCCTGCGTGGCACTGCCCGGCCGGCGGCTGTGGGACCCCCCCCCGATGCCGCCCCATCGCCCGCCCCCGGTGCGACGGGCTCCGCGCCCTCCCCTTCCTCCCCCCGCCCCGCAGGGGACCTTTTAAGAGGAGGGGGCAGCGACTGGAGGGCTTGGCCGGGGGATGGGGCCGCTCCTGCGAGGGCTGTGGGATTGAGTCGGACGGCCAAAAAAAAAAAAAAAAAACCAAACAAAAAAAAAAACCTATCAGGGAGGGGGAAGGAAAAAAAGAGGCAGAAGAAGTCACATTAAAAAAAAAAAAGAAAGTAGTAAAACGGGAGGTGCGGAAGCAGGGAAAGCTGTGGGGGCAGAACAGAAACTGCAGGGGGCCGCGGTCCGCAGGCTGCGCGCAGCGCGGGGATGGTGCGCCCCGGCGGGCTCTGCCTCCTACTGCTGCTCCTGCTGCTGCTGCAGGGCTCCCTCCTCCTGCTGGCCACAGCCCGGCACGGCCGCGCCGCCGCCTGCCCGCTCCGCAGAAAGGTAAGCGCCGCCCGGGGTGCCCTCCTGCCCGGGGTGCCCTCCTGCCCGGGGTGCCCTCCTGCCCGGGGGGCGCTGCCGTGCGCCCCGCCCTGCCGGCGGCGCTGGGGCGCGGGTCTGGTCCCCTCGGGGTGCGGCGACGGGAGGGGGCGGTGTGCGGGGCTCAGCCGCGGCTCAGTCCCTGTCAGGCGGGCGCGGTGCGCGGAGCTCGGGCGACAGGCGGTCGGGAGCGGCACGGTGGCTTCCCCGGACTGTGCGGCAGGGTGCTGGGACCTTGCACCCATCCCTGGGTGCTGACGGAAGAGCGTGCCGGGAGAGGAGGACCCCGGGGTGAACCCCAGCGGGATCTTTTGCCTGCGCTGAGTGGGAGCTGCCCCCGTCGCCAGAAGACAGACTGGCCGGGACTGACATGCAGCCACCATCCCAGGCAGGGGTACCGCCTAGTCCCACTGCAGACCGCCGAGCGTGCTGGAACAGGTTCGGAGCAGCAAATGGCCATTTGGAGTGAAAACGCGGTTACGTGTTATGTTAGGTTTTGCTCGTCTCCTAAACTTAGCAGCTTGACTGCAGAAGCCAGGAGCAGCATGCGCTGACTTAGCTCCGGTGGGTGGTTAGCACAGCAGAGGATCCCTGCTGCAAGTAAGGGGTGATGTTATGGCCAGTGTGGAGCGTGTCTACAGGGTGTCTGTAATTTCTGTGAAAAATCAGGAAAGGTCGTTCTCATTGAAGCTTCTGAGGTAAAAGTACCAAAAATCATGTAGGAAAAGCCTTCTTGAACTTACTTTGTGTTAACAGGCCATCTGTGCTGTCTCTTGGCATCTACTTGGACCTGATGTGCTTCTGGGATGTGTGTACCACCACTTCAGCTTCTCTCCCAGGCAGGGTTAACTCCACCAGCACAGCTCTTAAGGAAGCTGAAAGCCCTTAGAAGTAAATGCAGACCTGCTGCACCGGGGAGGTGCCAGAGCCACTCAGCAGGCTCACTGCAGGGTAGGTGTAAGAAAGTTTTGCAACTGAAGAAGGTCTGCTCTGTGACTTCACTCCTCTCTCTCACCTGCTCATGCACCTACATGTAGCCCTTGGTTTTGGGGCCTTCCTGCCTCTAGGAGCATGCTGGTTCCCCAGGATATCTTTTTGTAGGATTTAGGGCGTTATGGAATCAGCCATATGCCAAGCTGCATGTGCTTTACTGGAGGTGTCTCCCTGAGCTCGAGTTAAACAGAGCTTAGCCCTACCTTGTGGGATGGTATTTTTAGGATTTGCTTGGAACTAGTTTGTGAACTGGATTTGTAGGTGGCCAGCTGAGACACTGCCATAAAGCCAGGTCAAGCCTTTGGAGTGAGTGCCCACTTCTCCTTGAGGACATGAGGTGCAAAAGCCTGTGGGCTGGTATGAAACTACTGCAAGGAGCTAGTGAGAGCAAGGACAAAGAGAACAGCTCCTGAGAGCCTGAGCAGAAGTCATACTTGTGGAAATGGCTAACTTCACAGATTGGGTGGGACACGCAGGAAGTTTTTCTCAGGAACAATTGACTGGACTTCTGCCAGTTACTAGCAAGACTGGAGGTGAAATGCATTAATGATAGGTCATTATCTGCTGATTACTCTGTCGTTAAAATGTGAGACCACCTGTAGTTCTGGAATTGGCAGGCCGTTTCCTAGGGTCATTAGGACAGTGGTAGTAACCGCACTGTCTAGGAATGGCAGCGTCTGCCTTATTTACAAAGCTGTTGACTTTATCCTTATGAATATTTACATCAGCTCCTTAGGAAAAATACACCATCTTGTTCCTGCATCACCACGGATGGCTTTTTAATTTACTTTAGTTCTTTATAGGATTCCTTTTCTTACCTCTCTTAGACAAGTCTAACTTCCTTCTTTTTGTCAGGTTGCCTAAGTCTCTGCCATGAAAGAAATATGTGTGTTGTTGCCTGAAAGAGAGAAACTGCTATTTTAAGGAATGAACCTACAATACTTCAGAGGGCTTTCTCATCATCACTCCAAATTATACTTCAGGCTACAACCAACAATGTGCCTCGTCGTTCTAGAAAAAAAGAAAGACATAGAAAATAGTTAATTTAAAATTAAGTATGCTGGAATATTTTTAGGTTGTGTTCCAGATACTAAGTCTGGTACTACTTTGTTTTTGCTTAACATTGGAGTATATTGGAAAAATCAAAGCCAGAATTCAGGGATTAATTGTGGAATGCTTGTAGTTGTAGTTGGTTAGTATTTTATGATGTGTTGTTCCTGATAGAGGGCCAATTAATTTATATGGCTACTTTTCCCCGTATATGCCCTTCAGCAGAACAAGTCATCTGTCTGCTCTTAACCTGTGGCTTTTTAGTTAAAAACTTTATTTTTCATTTCTGGCACATTGGATGTGTTTTTTTTAGTAGCTGTAGCCAGTGCAATGTTTATCCCCAAGCGAGTTCTGCTTTAAGTCTTAAGCTGAGTTTGAGAGTGTCAGTAATGCATGTGGGCAAAAGCTCAAGAGAAATACTGTTGAAAATGTGGCTGGCATTTCTGTGTGCATTACCATAGTTGTATGGGCCCGTAACATGGTGAGTAAAATCTTTGCCTCAATTAGGTATAAAGGAACATGGCAAGATATGACGCCAGGATAGATAAGAGAGAGGGAGAAAGCCATATAGGGAGGGTTATAGGGCTGCCTGCCTGAGTGAAATATTGCATGCCACGTGCTTTGGCTTCTGTAGGAAGCAAAAAAAAAATAAAGCATGAGAATACTGTGGATTGAGAAACAGTGCAGTTCTGGGCTGAGGTTTGGAAGGTGTGGCTGTGAGGCCAAGTGGTGCGTGTTAGGGCTCCTGAAAGACAGTGAAGCCACAGAGGGCACCTACGTGCACAGTGAGTTACACACTTTGTGCTTTGAAATGTATAGTGTACATAGGTAAGACAGAAGATGGAAGGAAGCAGAACTCATGTAGAAGGAAGCAGACCAAGTGTAGGTTATCCATGTCTAGAATTCCCATCCAGTTCCTCAGTCTCTGGACAGCAGTTTTCCTTTCCCTCTGAGCCTTCATTCCCCATATCACCACAACCTTCCGTCTTTGCTTTTTTTGTTTAGTTTTTTATACTCCCATGCTCTTCCAGATGTTTGGAGTGCTGTCACTAGATGAATCCTTTGTTCCTCCTGGTGTTTTCCCTGAATTGTTTTCTGCATGTTTCCCAATTTTACTCTTGTTAGTATGTCATTCAGCCCAATTTGAGCTAGTTTCTCTGAAAAAAAAAAAAAAGACACTTTCTCTGATCTTCTTTGGCGATTCTTTTCCAGGAGAATCATTGCTGCTTTGCTTGAAGTGATGCATGATATCTGACAAATGCAGTAGTATTTGTGTATTTGAAGACTACAGGTTGCATCCTGTAATGGATTTATAAATAGTGCTGAGAAAGGAATATGTTTGGGCTAGTTAAAGTGAAAAAAATCTGAGGCCTGGAGTTTTTTAATCAAAAAGAAGGAATCTCAGCTCCCAAGGAAATACCCTTGATGTGCACCATGCTTTTCCAGAATTTTTGCAATGGCTGTCACCGTTGTCCTGTTGTGTTGGGGAAGTGTTGTCTGTCCTTTTGTGTCCCCATTGCACCTCAGTGAACAGTGGAGTTCGTCCCCTGTGCAGCCTTGGTTGAGAAGGAGGCTTTCCGAATCCCGTGGTAGGGAGTGGATCCCACAAGTTCCAGTGTGTTCTCTGTGACATTTTCAACTTTTTCACCTGGGGAGGTAAGGCAGAAGAGAAGGCACCATGCCACAGTGCTGAGCATTCAGAAATACCTTGATCTGATAATTCCTCGGACCTCGGTGTGGCAGCAAATTGGGAGAGTTGTGTTCTCTTGTGAGACTGCTGCTCTTTCCCGTGCTCCTCTTTCCTCTTGCCCTGTGATGAGTGATGCATTGAGTACCACCTGTATATTGTAGAGTGGAGACACAAATACGCATCTATGCATCTTGATCTGTTCATGAACCTCTTTGTCGTTATGCTGCTGGAACTGAAATTCCTCAAGTTGTACAGCCCAGCTGCCATAAGCCTCCAGGACAACACTTTGACTGTAACTTGTTTGTTTTAAAACACCTTTTTTTGTTGCAACAGCTGTGTTAAAGGATCCTACTGCAAAGGAAAATTGGGCTGTAGCACTTTTATCTACTGCATGTTCTCAGGGAAGTGAGGTGCCACGGTGGTGGTGTATGGTGTGATGCTGAACAAGCCTTGGCACTACTCCTGTGCTGTTTCATGGCCACCTAGAGCGCTGTTTAACAGCTTCCCTTTCATGGTATTGGGGTGAGATTATATCCTTGCTTTTTCATCTCTGAAGCTGCATTGAGACGCGTCAGAGCTCCAGGAGGTGAGCAGGGAGGTGAGAGTGCCCGAAGGTGCAGCAGGGGAAGACAGACCTGCTCAGGCACACCCAAGGCTTTTCCCTTTCCCCTCTCGCACAGAGCGGTAACAGGCTGTTTGCAGGGGTCTGGCACAGAGGCAGAGCAGTGCTGGACTCCAGTCTCACCTTCTGAAGGAAAAGGAGATGCCGAAGGAGTGTGAGGCACTAGCATGTCCAGAGCAGCTGTAGTGCCATCTTTTAGAGGGAGAGTGAGCATTATGATCTCCCCTTGTGCCATCACTTGGTGATGGTAACAACTACTGGTACCCGGAAACTGATTCTGCAGGATCCAGGGAGTTTCCAGTCAGTGGTGGAAAACTGAGGTTTCTCTGTCCTCTCATGCTGGCTCCAAGCTTTCTGTGAAGGAAGGTCTGAACGGTGCTTGGGCTGATTTCCCGAGTTCCTGACTACTCCTTTTGACATGCATGTGCCAGCAAGAGGGCTCAGCGGCTCTGCTTTGTAACTTCTGTATCGAGGACTGTGTGAAAATGTTTGCTATGTCTCAGCCTGCTTTCTTCTGCCTGTGATCTTTAAAGGAAGACGTTATGTACTCTGTGCCTGATGGCCTGCTGCATTTCTTCAGAGGTAGCACTGGTAGCTGGCAGTATTACTCTGCTTTCAGTATCCGATTATGAAAGTTGGGGGGGATAAGCAGAGAAAACAAAAAAAAGAGTGTAATGCCAGAAGCCTTTCTAGCTGGGCTACGGGCAGTAGTCCAGAGCAGTGCTGATGATCACGTTAAAGCAGTCATCTGGGCTTGAGCCTTCTTGCTGGGGCTGAATTGAAATTTTAAGCTGTCTGGTGACCACTTGTTCTGTACAGTTCCTTGCAGTCACAGCTAGTTTTGTGCACTCCCACATACGTGATGATACTTGCATGAGGAGAAGGAGTATTGACCTCCTAACCTCATGCCTGTCCCAGGTGCCTCCTCTGTCTTTATACTTGCAGTAGATAGAAAGCAGCACCTCTGGTCCATCCTCCTTGCTGCCTGACCACTACTTCCAGTTCATTTCTCACCACAGTGGCATGTCCTTTCATTTTCCCCTTCTGACTAATGTCAGGGGAGACCCTTGTCTCATTTTCCCTCTTGTTTTACTTTGCATATTCATTCTCCAGAATTCTTTACAGGTTTATGTTAGATTTTTATTCACCTGTTGCCATGTATCTTTTGTACACCCTGGTGCTCTTCGTGTTTGTTCTCCCTTCTTCCCATGGTCTTCAGGAGAGTTTTTATGTTCTGTAATTCAGGTGCACATCCCAGGACTGTCCCATAGGATATGGAGCTGTAGAATGGTGTTGCCAGAGTGTAAAGTATCCTTCATACTCTTGATATGCTGCAGAACAGTCTGAAGAGCCCTTTGGAATATATTTGGTTTGTACAGTGCTCTTGGGCACATGGTGCAGTTCTTGGGGCTCTCCCGTACAGCTCCAGGAGCTGGACTTCAGTGATCCCTGTGTGTCCCTTTCAGCTCAGGATATTCTATATTCTGTAGTTCATGCAGGTAAAGTGGACTGGTGGTAGCACTTTGCTGAAGTGCTGCCTGATCTGTGGCCTAGTTTTGATGTACAGAGCTGCTGGAGAAGGTTGTCTGGGATGAGCCATTGCAGAGCAGTCTTTAAGGTTAACCTTTATGACCCTGTGTTTAGTGTCAGAAATTTATGGGCAGTGTGCTTCCAGTAAATTCCTTCAAGCAGCTTGTTCTGCATTTGGCAGTCAGGCAGGCTTCTTAGATCAGCACACATGCACGGTTAGCCTCAGTGCTGAGGTTAGAGTTATCTGCTGGCTCAAGACTGACCAGATGTTTGAGTGCATCTGGAAGCCTGTTCTCTTACTTAGACATGCAAAGGCTACCTCTTCCTGTCTGTGCAGACAGACACCATTTGTGTCCATTGCTCCAGTAAGTACTGCTGTAGCAATGGGGTGCTGTGGGTGATGAAGGTTGTGCCTGCTGCTGGTGTAAAGTGAGTTGGAAGGATTCAAGCAGGATCCATATTGTCCCATCTGCTCTTCTGTTCTGTGGGAACACCACAGCCCTGTATTGAGGTATCCCAGGTGATGCTGTGAGGTACATTTTCCAGCACCGCAAATTTAAATCTGATTCTGACTTCCTGATAGCTGTGGGTTTTGAGAGATTTTAAAAGCTAGTTAGGAAAAAGAAGCTTTTTTACTTCCTTTGTGTTTACATTTGGTCTGCAGAATTTTTTCCCCTTATTTTCCAAGGTATTGCATGCTCTTCTCTGCTACTCAAGAAAGAGTACTGGGCTGTGAGGGGTCTCGACTGTGTGTCTGTCTGCCATGTGCAAAACTTTATTTCTACCTGCTCCAACAAGTCTGCCTGCCAGCCATGTTGTGTGTTACTCATTTTCTTGGTGTCTTGCAGTTGTGGTTTAACCCCAACTGTCAACCAAGCACCACACTCATTAAACTCCTATCCCATGGGATGTGAGAGGGGAAGAAGTGAGAACAGTCTTGGGTTGAGATAATGACAATTTAATAGCTAAAGAAAAAGTCACACATGCAAGCAAAGCAAAACAAGGAATTCATTCACCACTTCCCATGGACAGGCAGGTGTTCAGCCGTCTCCAGGAAAACAGGGCTCCATCATGCATAGCAGTGATGTGATTTGTCTTGAGAAGACAAATCCCATCATTCTGAATGTCCTCTGTCCTCTCCCCCTGCCCTCCCTGGCTTTTTGTGCTGAACATGATGCCATATGGTATGGAATATTGCTTTGGTCAGTTAGGGTCAGCTGTCCTGGCTGTATCACCCCTCCCAATATCTCGTGCACCCTCAGCATCCTTTCTGGCAGTCATACGACAGGGAAAAAGGCCTTGGCTCTGTGCTCAGCAGTAACAAAAACATCTCTATACTATCAGCACTGTTTTCAGGATGAATCCAAAACGCCGCCCCATACCAGCCACTGTGAAGAAAATGAGCTCCATCCCAACCAAAACCAGCATACTCAAAGTGGAAAGTTCGCCCATGATGCTGCGCCACCTTCTAAGTGTTACAGCAATTTCTTTGATGAAAGGTGCATTGCTGTGCTGAAGTGAGATGTGAAAATGATAGAAATCCTGCTGTCCTGCTTGGCTTCAGCAAAGTGATGCCAATTATTGACTTGATAAAAAGCAGAAGTTGGGTAAATGTCGTGCTTGGATCGTGGTATGCTAGGGCTGTGCTCTGCTGCTGCTTTTGGTAGATACCCAGGTGATGTATCAGGTGGTGTACTGTTAAGAAGACACAGTGTTACCTTTCAGGAGGAGAAAGCCAAAGCCAATCTTCTTACGTTTTTATTAACAAAAATTGAATTTTTACCTCAAGACCTGAGAAAAACTATAGTCAAAGAGGACTTTGTGCGAGCAAAGTCACTTTAGGAAAAGTCCATGCTGGCAAGCTGCTGAGCCAGGTGACCTGCTGGCTTGGCACCATGTTTTCCTTAAGCCCTCTGCTGCAGTGGCCTGGTGTAAATATGTGTACTTACTCAGCTGTGTCTCCCTCTCTCCCAGCAAAATGAGCTGAACTCCTTCCTGTGGACAATCAAGAGAGATCCCCCATCTTATTTCTTTGGCACCATCCATGTCCCATATACGCGTGTTTGGGATTTCATCCCAGAGAATTCCAAGAAAGCCTTCCAGCAGAGCCACATTGTATACTTTGAGCTGGACCTCACTGATCCCTACACCATCTCAGCTCTCACCAGCTGCCAGCTCCTGCCGCAGGGGAAGAACCTCCAAGATGTGCTGCCCCGTGACATCTACCGCCGTCTGAAGCGGCACCTGGAGTATGTCAAGCTCATGATGCCGTCCTGGATGACCCCAGACCAGCGGGGCAAAGGGCTGTATGCAGACTACCTCTTCAACGCCATTGCTGGCAACTGGGAGCGGAAAAGGCCGGTCTGGGTGATGCTGATGGTGAACTCTCTGACAGAGGTAGACATCAAGTCGCGAGGCGTGCCCGTCCTGGATCTGTTCCTGGCCCAGGAAGCAGAGCGGCTGAGGAAGCAAACGGGCGCTGTGGAGAAAGTAGAAGAGCAGTGCCACCCGCTCAATGGGCTGAACTTCTCCCAGGTGAGGCGGAGTGCTGTGCAGGGTGCCAGGCTGGCTGCTCAGGTGGGTATCGCAGCAGCAACAGTGTGGGCTGGGGCGTGGGGTAAGTGCTTTCTACCCAGAGACTTGTGTCTGCTCCCTGCAGCCCGTGCCTTTGCCTGCATCCTCAAGAGAATTTGCTAGCACAGGAGATCAGGCCAGAGATGAATTCATTTAGGCCTGGCCTGGGGAGACCCTTCTTCTCTTCCTTGGGCAACCATGGGCATGTTCTACCCTCAGAGACGCCAGACCTTTGGACATGTGCTCTCTCTCCCTGACTGGGCTGCCCTACAGGAGCCCAGGACAGGCTGGGGCTCAGTGTCCAAACCTGATTTTGTAATAGCAAGTTAAAAAGAAAGAAGTGATTACCTGGGGCAAGCAGGGGTGCTGTGAGTAGTGCTGAGAAGTGCTGATTGGAAAAGTATCACAGTGGATATCTCAATGCCTGCAGAAATAGGGGCCCATGCTCCACACTGGGAAAAGTATTTTTGTTTGGTTTTTGGGGTTTTTTTTCCCCTTCTTTTGTTACCAGGTGAGGGTCAGCACAGCTTTCTGCAGGGAGCTTCACAGACTAGTACTGTTGCCTTATTGGGCTACCTAGAAACGGAGACTAGACAGGAGTAAGGGAATAAAGGTGGATATTTATTTGAAAGGCCTTCAAAGGTACACCCTGGGGAGCCAAGGCTACATCAAAGATGGACCCCAAGCTGGACCCCAAGATGGACGACGAGTCACGAGTTCTTCACACTTTTATAGGTTTGGTTCATTTGCATATCAGCATAAATTTGCCAATTAAAACTTTAGCAAATGATGTAACTTCTTTGATTTCTCCATCTCTCTAGAGGCCCTGGTTTACACCTTTTGGGCCCAGGACAGCCTAAGTGTCCTTGAACAACAAGCTCACAGAAGCTTTGTTGTGTCTGTCTGGCCTAGGAGAGCAGCTAGCAAGCTACAAGAAACTTCAGAGCTACACACTAAGCGAAACAGAATTTGAAAAATATAAAAGTTAAAACCTAAGGCATCAGTACAGGCCCTTGTGCAAGTGTCTTTGTGCTTCCAGACCTGCTGGAGTTCAACACTGTTGTTCATGCCGGCGAATGACCTCTATGTTGTCCATGTGTAGGATGAGGTGCTTCTCTCTGAATGAAATACACCAGGCAGCAGTGTCTGTTTTTGTCTCTGCATAGTGGGATTACAGGCATAAGGTTGCTCTCTGACATGGGGTACCTTCACTGCAGGGAGGTGCTAGTTTGGGGAGTGGCAGTGGCATTTGTTTAGGAATAGGTAAGACCTGCATTTTGCAGCATGCCCTAGTAGCACGAGGTGGGAGGACCTGTAGTGATAGGGCTGAGGAGTTTTGACTGATGCTTGACCCTTTCCCCTGCATCCTGAAGGCTGTCCTGTCACTGGTGCAGAGTTTGGAAGGGAAAGAGCAGAAGGGGAGTGCAGCACAGCAAGGGCAGGGACAGCAGCTCAGGACAAATGTCTGAAGTGCTACTACCCCAGACAACACTGGTGGGGGGACCATAGTGCAGGGAATAGCACATCAGCCCAGGCTGCAGTCCTGCAGTTGAGCAGTCCTTAAATGCAGGCAGGGCTTCTGCACTTCTCTCTTCCATTGTTTGGAGCTGGGCAACTTCATTTACTTCTCCAGTCTTTTGCTTAACACTGTGCTTTGAATCTTTATGCTGTTGCTGTTAGCTCACAGCTAACCTGGGAAAAGGCCGGGAAGTCCCTTCTTTTCCCCCTCTTAACCTGGTTGAGGATTTATAAACATTATTGCCCATGTTTTAATTTTGCTGATACTGCCCCTATAGTTTATTGTGATAGAAGTGGAGGGGGAGGGGAGGTTTGAGCATTTTTCTCCACTACCTGTAAGAAAGTGGTAGGGAGACTGGGAAATGTTGATTGCAAATCATGTCACTGCTAAGCTCATGCAAATGTTGGCTCTTAGGCCTTCACAGCTTTCTTCAAAGACCACCTGTTACTGTGCTGATTTGCACATGGGATCAATACCAAGTGGTCCAAGAAGCTGCATGGGCAAGGGACACAGAGCTGCAGTGTCCAGAATTGCCCAGCCTTCTGAGAAGACCAGAGAGACAAAAACTGCAGGAGAAACTTGCCTCTAGATAGGAAAATGACAGCCCATTGTTGCTGCACGGTGAGTGGAGGTGTGCATGTGCATTGTGGAGGTGTGCATGTGCATTGTGCAGGCTGCAGCTCCTCCCATGCCCCCTCACTTAGAGGGGAAGGAGTGCACTGTCCCTTGAGGGAGCAGGTCTGGAGCAGCTACTGCACTGCAAATTCACACCTCCACTGCTGCCCACTACTAGATTTCCAATACAGGCAGCTCAAGGAAAAGGAAAACCAGAGGCAGACGATTTTTATGCTTCTAAGCCAGTTTCATAGCTGTTTCAGAAAGTGGCTTGTGGACTCTTGTGGTTGGCAATTCTGTAAGTCTTAAATTTCAGAGCTTTCTTGTCAGTTTGTTCAGGCAGTAGAGTTAATTATGCGTTTAATATAAACCAAACAAATGGTTTGAAATAGGCTCTTCCAAAAATTATTTTCTTTGTTGTGCTGCTGTGTGGAAACCTCCAGTATTGGGCCACTTCTGTGGCTGCTTTTCAAACAAGTGAACACACAGGCATGACTTAGAAACTTCTGTTGAGGAAAATGGAACAAAAACTGTGAGGAATGGTCCAATCCTGTACAAGAAATATCGTAGAATCACAGAATGGCCTGGGTTGGAAGGGACCTCAAAGATCACCTAGTTCCATCCCCTCTGCCATGGGCAGGGACACCTTTCACTAGACTAGGTTGCTCAGAGCCCCATCCAATCTGACCTCGAACACTTCCAGGGATGGGGCATCCACAGTTTCTCTGGGCAACCTGTGCCAGTGCTTCACCACCCTCACAGTAGAGAATTTCTTCCTAATATGTAATCTGAACCTACTCTCTTCCACACTGGAGCCATTCCCCTTTGTCCTGTCACTACATGCCCTTGTGAAAAGTCTTTCTTGTAGATTTCCTTCCCATACTGGAAGGTGCATTATAGGTCACCCCAAAGTCTTCTCTTTTCCAGGCTGAACAATCCCAATTCTCTCAGCCTTTTCTTATAGAAGACGTGCTCCTTTCTTCTAATCCATTTTGGTGGCCTCTTCTGGACCTACTCTGACAGGTCCATGTCGTTCTTGTGCTGGGACCCCAGAGCTGGATGCAGTGTTCCAGGTGGGGTCTCACCAGAGCAGAGCAGAGGGGCAGAATCCCCTCCCTGGCCCTGCTGCCCACGCTGCTTTGGATGCAGCCCAGGACACGTTTGGCTTTCTGGGCTCTGAGTGCTCATGGCTGGGTCATGTCCAGCCTCTCATCCCCCAGCACCCCCAAGGCCGCCTCACAGCGCTGCTCTGCATCTGTTCATCCCAGCCTGTGCTGATATTGGGGGTTGTCCTGACCCAGGTGCAGCACCTGGCACTTGATCTTGTTAAACTGTATGAGATTCCCATGGGCCCACTTGTCAAGCTTGTCCAGGTCCCTCTGGATGTCATCTAGAGAGACGCTTTTTTTCTTAGGGCAGAATTACAGAGAAGTTATTTACTTAGCAGAGAAGCAAGTTCAATGTTTTCAGTTTGTTTCTGCATAGAGTTTGCTCTTTCTTTCACATCCAAAGTGACTGTACTGCCTGGTAAGGTGGACTCCCAAGCCACTTCCAATCCATACATTGTTATTAGCTAGGTCCCTCTTTTGATCCATTCTATTGAGCATGTTGGTGTATGTTATTGCAGGTGAAGGTCTGCAACAGTGTGTTGTCTCACTGGGGTTGCACAGTGCTCAGTAACTGCAAAGTGCAGACAAACCCCAGTTTTCCTTCTCCTTGTGAAGAGAGAACAGTAAAAAAGGAAAAAAAAAAACCTCTGCACCTACAACAGCCAACGCTGCCTGTCAAGGGGCTCTTTTTTGGCTTTTTTTACCGAAGACTTTTGGTTTATGACTCTCTTATTTTACCTGACAAACCGCTCTGTTCTTGCTCAGCTCAGGCTGGCTGCCCACATTGCCAAATCATAAAAGTATCATTTCTGTTCAGTACACAACGATATGTACACAGTCTGTGAAATACTTTACTGCCTTCTCAATCCCTCTGTCTTGTTCCAAGTTCTGTGCAACTTCGGGAGTGTAGAAACATTAGTTTGTCTCCACTCCAAGGCCATGGTGTTTATTTTTCCTCTTTCATGCTGTTTCCGTCCTAGTTTGTCTTACAGACTTGTTCTCCCAGTCCACCTTCTTTGATGGGTAGTGCCTCTCTTGTTGCACTACCCTGTATGCAGGTCTCATTCCTAGCTGCATCTGGGCTTTGTAGCTGTGTACAATCTGCCACTGCTGACTTCCAGCATGGAGTCAGTGCCTCCCAGCTGTTCTTTTCCAGTTATGCATGTGCTTACATGTTTGGTGCATTGGGGGCATTAGTGCTCCAGCCCTAAATAGCTTTGCTGTCGGCTTCAGTAGTGTCATGAACGTCAGTTTAGTACTGGCTCAGAACACGAGCAAGCGTTGGCCTGTATTGTGCCAGGCACTTGCTTTGGTACACTAAGGTGGTGTCCAGGCTGTATTCCTCACAAACTGGTTTCAGCTTGAGCACAAGAAGTTTAGACTTATGTCTGCCCTTTGTGTGGACCCATGGTTAAGTGTGTAAACACTGTCCAGCCATCACCACTTCTAGCCAAGATCCCGGCCAGTTTGACTTCTCTGATACTGGGACACTTGGTAGAAGATTCTATTACCTGTTCTTGATTTGAGAATTGTTTCCCCACATGACTTTCCTGTGGTCATACCTTGTCACAGCATTTGTCCTACCTGAGCATCTGAATACATTGCTACGTATTCAGAAGTAGTCTTCAAAGCTGCTTGGGATGCAGTAGGAAGCAGGGAGCCACTAAGGGCTGACTGCTTATGAAATCCTGGCTCCAAATCTGGGCTGAGCACTTGAAAGTCTTGTCATTTGCATCTTTCAGCCAGTCCCTCATATAGCTCATTGCAGATAGGAAATGAGGCAAAGTTTTCTACATTGATCATTTTGTATTAATTAGGACATTATTTGTTTATGTTTCTACTCAAAAAACAACCTTTGCAAGCAACAAAGTGCTGAGGATTCTTGCTTTTCTCTAGAGGGCTCCCAGCACTTCCAGCTTCTGGATCACTGACACGACTGTGAGAGCTGTAGACTCCTGCTTAACAAACATAGCCCTTCTGACATAACAGCAACATCATTTTTGCTGCTTAATATGTGTACCCACTGGGGTGAAAGGGCCACCCTTGGTAACTCCTTGTATAAAACTGTTATTTGGGAAAAGCCTTGAATGTATGGGGAAAAGTAGAAAGCAAAGACACCATGGCTTTGTTACATGTTTTGTTGGTTGGTTTGTTTTTTTCCCGTTCTAAGGAAGTTAGAAGGGATGGCTTGAAATCAGGTGCAAAAGATACGATATGAAATTGGTGAGATTTGTGCTATGCTTCTCATTCCATTGAAGGGTGTTTTTGCTATACTTGGTTGGTCAGTTATAGTAGTTGTCTTTAATTTCTGGGAGGATGATGAGGCCGGATCTGGCAGTGTTTCCATTCACAAGACCTTGGTTCAGGCTCATCTTTGACAATGACAGTAATGGAGAACCTCAAAGAAGGAAAAAGCAAGGAAAGGCACATAGTACAAGAGATGCAAAGAGTGGATTAGATTCCGTAGTTTAGGTCCAAATTTGGAGCAAAGCAAAGAGCAGTTGCTTGATGAAGGAGCTGACAGAGGAGCAGAGCATTTTATTGCTAAACAAGTTGGATGGGACACTGCTTGCAGTAACATGATTGCATCTGCTGCCCTGAGGGTGTAATTGCAAGACTTACTTGTTAGGACCAGCCTTTTCTCCTCAGGTGATGGGAACATCAGGGGTTTGTGCACATGAACTGGAGCTGGAACAACTGAATTGATCCTATTTGCATCTTTGGCTGCTGGAGTCTGTGACCTAGATTTGTTTTTGTTTTCAGTTTGTGTGTAAACAAACCTGCAGCCTCCACGTCTAGACATCAGGGATGGTGAATGGGCTGGCTGGTGGGAACCAGAATAACTAAGGCTTCACATTTCTACTGAAATAATTACAGTTTAATTAAGTTCTTTTTAACTACCTGGTGATTTCAGGGTTCTTTCCTCAGTGAAATTAAAAGTGGCGTTCAGAAGGGTGGGGAGTTTGTTTCAAACAACCTGGACTCTGTGGTAGGGCTTTGAAACGTCAAATTGTGAACTTTGCTCCTTGCACTTGCTCTCTATATGCCTATCAGCTAGCTGGATTTTCCCATTAAAATTGCCCGTAGCTCAGCATATTACACAGCAGAAACAGAAGATGTCAGGTTGCAAACACGGCTTCTTCTGTCCTTGCTGCTCCCATGGATGGCTTCTTCCCTCTGTGTGGCTCCCAGTTTTACACTGTGAGCATGCCAGTGCACTTCCCTTTTTACTCAGTGAGCAAGGGCTGGGCGACGAAATATATGCACTGCTCTGAGAGTGCTTGTGACTGGGTTGTCCTGCTGTCCTCTGACAAGTGGTGATAGACTGGTGGCCTGTTTGGCGGTGCACTGTGTGACACTTGAGATCCTCCAGCTTTGGGGAGGGCACTGTTGCTGCAGAGGAGCCCTGTGAGCAGGCTGGGGGGTGCCAGGCATCGGTGGCCACTCTAGGTAGCACACAGAAGCTCTGACCTGAATGCTTTTTGAACAGCTCAGCCGAAAGTAAGGAGTGTGGAGCAGGGCAGAGATGTGGCCTTGGCATATTCAGCTGTTCAGGCAGTTGGGTGCCCCTGTGCAAAGCTTTGGTCTGCAGGTTCTCAGGTCTTGACACAGAACCACAGTGGTGGATCATGGTGCTCTGGTGCTGTGGCTCTGTTGGATGCCTCGTCCCAAGGGCTAACTACTTACAGAACCCAAAGCATGGGAATATAGCTGCCAGCTTTTCCCTTGGACAAAAAGGTTTCAACCAGTCTGGAGACCTTAAAGGCAGATGCCTGCAGAAGTTGTAGAAGACGGCTTCCTTTCCCACTTAAGAACTGGACTGCACTCCTGTCACAGTCCTGTCCAGTACTTGTGAGATGTTTCTTCTGGCCCAGACTGGATTGCAAGATCCATGGGGATCCATGTTGGCTCCTGCATCCCAACTGACAGTGTTTCTGACTCATGGCAGTGGTTCTGAAGACTGATTTTTAGTTTTCATCAATGAATTCAGAACAAAAATAAAGCCCAGCTTTAGTTTTCATCTGTTTGATTTTGTGAGGGTTTGTATTCCACTGAAAAGCCTCTGCTGTCAATTCTCAGTACTTGTGTGAGCATTACAGCTGTAATCAGTTTGTCCTTTAATGTTCTATTTGTTGAGCCTGTCCCAGCAGTGCACATTTTCTATGTGTTAACTGTTGACTCAGCTCTTCCCAGGCCTAGCAGCATCTGTCTTGTGACGTGGCAGTTGTGTGTGTGCTTGGTGCAGTGGTATTGTCACTGTCCTCATCTTTCCTCGTTTATACATCTGTGTTTGGCTGGGGTTCTTTCAGGCACAGTGGTTTTCTGAGCGCTCATGCTTGCAGCTGTCAAAGTCCTATTTACTCACACTGCTTTCCAGGGAAGAAAGAGTTTTACTGTTGTTGCTGGTCCAGTCCCTGACTGCTCCCTGATCAAGGTGAACTTGCAAGCCAAGTTACATGTTCTTTCTCATCTGTATTTACATTTTTAGGTCTTCTAAGTACTGTTTCTGTTCCCATGTCTTCAGTATGTGAAGTGTTGGTTTTGTATTTCTCTAAATTCCTACTGCCATACGCTGTCTTGAGAAAACTGTTCATTGGTGCTGTTGTCTTAACACAGAAAACTTGCAAAACGCTATCAAGGTTTTTGGAAAGGGTATGGTTTCCGTTATATTTGTTGACTTAAAATTTCTGTATCCTATGATTATTTGTAATAATCTTCATGAGGGCTTTTATTAGATAATTTGAAAGATTGATTGCAACTAGGATGAGGCTGAACGTAGTTTTTAAGATGACTGTTTCTTTTTCTGACCGAAGGCAAAAAGGAAAGAGTAGGAAAAAATCTTCTTTTTTTTTTTTGTAAGGCAGAAAAGATTGGGTTCCTCAATAAAGTTCTTATCATCCAGCAGGCTTAGCAGCTACACTCACATCCACACCAGACATCATCTGTTTCCAGCATGCCTGGTTGAAAGATGTTCAGACACCAAGGTGTGTAAACAGTTTCAAGGGGATTAGACAGATAGGTGAAGGATAGTCACACCAGGACATCTCATACATGTCCCAAGTGCCATCTCTGGCTCCAGGCATCCCTCAGGCCCTGACAGCCTGAATTGAGGGCAGGTGCGAGTGGAAGAGTTGCTCCATAGGTTGTGGGCTTCTGCTCCACTGGGCAGATGTGGAAAGCTTGTTCCCAAAATGTAACTGAGGTGGGCTTGGAAACTGTTATGGAATGGGTCAGCTGAGCTAAGCTTGGCAGTGTCCCTGCTGGAACATTCAGATACCCACATGTTCTCCCTTTCCACAAGAGTTACCTTTCTTGAGCATGCAGAGGTCACATGTGAACAGACAAGTAACGTGGGGAGCAGTTGGCCGTGCAGTCTGAAACCAGGGAGAGGTTTAGGAAGGTTTATCCATGGATCATGAGATCAATCCTGTCAATTAAGAGCAAATATGTAACACTGTTTAGTCCGCAATTAACTGTGATGTCAGTCTTGTCCTGTAACTGTTTGAGGGAAGATTTAGGTAGCTGCCCTTGTGCGTTTCTCAGTCTCTTTGTTCTTGACGAGATTAGCAGGATTGCTAGTTTCAGCCAGAACTCGGATTAATCTTTGACAAAAATAGATACACTGACTTGACTTCACGGAAGTCAAGTCTGGTAAATGCATTACAAGAATGTTCTAGCACGTAATATTTTATTTTTTTAATGGAAGATTTTATGTGGTTTTGTGTGATCTGTTTTGCTTTTTGAGTGTGTTCACTAGGAAGACATAGTGTTAGAGACTGCTTTACATCTTACTCATTTCTATGTGGATTACTCATAATTTTTCCATGTGTCCCACTCCCTCCATGTTCCCCAAACAGCACCATGTGAGAAAAATATTTATACATATTTTAGGACCATCAGGCTGTCAGACCTCAAATTAACTGGGCTTGCAACTATGCGTCAAATCTGGCTGAGTTTGCTGCAAATAAATTAGTGCTTCCAGGTGCTGCTTGATCCAGAGAGCAAGCCTTATCCCGTTCTCTCCAAGGTGAAAGCTGAGGTTCTGGCTGCATTTGCTGAGTATGTCTGATGGTGAGGTATGGTCACACTGACCACTTGTAGTAGCTGTAGGGAGAGGCCCCACTCTAGGGAGACATGGTTTATGGGGAGAATATCGTGCCTTTTTGCTGTCTTGAGAGCGCCTCATGTAGAGTTAGCCCCTCTGCTGTTCAGAAGTGGCACTTGTTGGCTCATTGGGATGTCACATAGGATGAGCAATCCTACCCCACCAAGGACGTGAGTCTCTTGGTGTGCTTCACCTGGCTGAGTGGGGAGCCCGCGCAAGCCTTTTCTTACTTCTGCTTGAGGCAAGTCAGCACAGGATGGCATCATACAGTTCCTTGGCTTTGCTCTTCCATCACCTTTCAGCATTTTGAGGAGCTTCCTCCAAGCTCCGAGGAAGTGTGTTTGGGTTTCTCAGGGAACATACAGTATAAATAACACCAGATGCTCTAAACTAGCAGGAGAGCTGCAGCCCTGCACTGGTGTGCTGCTGGATGTATCCCAGCACAAAGTGTTGTTGAGGACTCTGGTATTGACACTACAGTCCTCAGTTCCCCCGATTCAGTGTAGGCCAAATTTTCAGCTGAGTCAGGTAAAAGCTGTACCTTTGTTTGGGATACTAGATTAACTACTTAAAGATTTTAACCGCTGAGAAAATTTGAACTTTCACCTAGACATTGTCCTAAACATCTTCCTGCCTGTCCAACTGCAAACCTTTGAGTCCTGGCTCCTGCATATGCCCAAAGAACCAGTGTGAAAAGCAGGTTTTGGTATTGGTTGGGACTCGTTTTGCAGGGTGGAGCTGGCTAAATCACTCAGATGCTCAAAAATCCACTGGTTTCTTCCCACATTTTTACCCTTCTGCCTTCTGAAGGGCAGGTAAGTTATGTCAGAATCCATTGGTAAAGAAAACTAAAGCCACTTAGCTTTCCATGGTTACACAGGATCAGCACAAAGCTAACTCTCCCAGGTCTTTCACTAGACATCTCACTCAGGGCTATGCAGCTTTGGGAACTCTGTGGTTGCTAGCCTGCTGGAGCAGGGCTGTCTCAGCAGGAAAGACATCTCCTTAGCCCCTGCTAGTCGGATTTGCTGCTGTTCTGAGCTCAGTTTCCTGCCTTTCCCTGGCCAAAACAGCCCATACTGCTGGAAATGTGCAGCAGTTTGATCACCTGATCACAGAACCACAATTTGCAGGTTACAGAATATTCTGAGTTTGAAGGGACCCACAAGAATCATCAAGGCCAGCTCTTAAGTGGATAGTCTATATGGGGTTGAACCCACAACCTTGGTGTTATTATTAGCTCTAATGAAATGAGCTAACTGTAGCGTCACCTGTGGTAGCCAATGCCTGTAATCATACAAAAGCCCCCTGACCATGTATGCCTGAGGAAATTCCTGCCCCTGGAGTTTCAGAGTATCCCTCAAAGTGCAAACATACCAAATTCCTCTTTACCTCTTTGAGAGAGGAACTTATATCCTGTCAGTGTTGGTATATTTGGCAAAATGGTCTCTGTAAATTTTTAGGGCTGAAATTTCTGCACTCAGGTAGTTGCAGATATCCTGAGGTGAGCTGTATCTGTACTCTCCTTGAGACCAGAATGGATAATACAGGCAGTTAATGTAACTTTCAGCCTTGTGTTGACCACTGCATTTCCAGTTTCACAGCAGCCTGCATTTAGGCTTGACCCTGTAAAATGCAGGCGTGTCAGGAGTGGTTGGAAGCTTCTAATGGAGGCATTTCTGCTGAAATAAATCATACCGTACACGTAAGTCTGAGCTCCTGTACAATCTCTGCTGCTCAGCCAGTGTACAGTAAGTTGTTAGACTAGGGTAATTTGATCACAAGTTTCAGCCCTGTGTGAATTTATAAGGCCTGTTTATAAAGATAAATGGGCTATTGTCACAGCTGGAGTCCCATGGGATAAGCTGCATTTTTGTAATGTTCAAAAATAGAGTAGCTACAGCCATGTTTTCTAGGAAGGATGAAGTGGAGAAGGAAGAGAAGGTGACACCATGTATAATTTTATTTGCTTTGACGCTGTTGGTAAGTCAAAAGAAGAAGACATGGAAAGCTCAAGGTTGTAGCTGACCAGCAGTAATGCAGGGCCTGGAAGTACCTGTTACCAGTATGGCACAGTGCCTGGGTGAGCATCTCCTTGAAACTCTACCACAAGAGAACAAGAGGAAAATTATACTTCCATTTAGGCACTTGAGGTGTGTTTTCACAGCACTCCAAGAAACCTATTCACCTAAAACACATGTGAATAACACTGTCTAGAAAGTATTGATGCTGTCTTGGAGTAATGCAATTTCAGACCTCATCCGGGTTAATAAAAAATGACTTAATCACTGATTTGAAAAGGATGTTTGCTTAGGTACAAGTAATCATGACTGAACTTTATTTTTATGTGAAAAGAGAATATATAGTCCCAACCAATAGTATATATGATTGGTGCTCTAAGGGGGTTCAGTTTTTTGAAATGGAAAAGAATTATAGGCCAAATAAAGTAGAAGGAAGAACTTAAGCATAAAAATGGGAATGATAATTGGGCATTGTTCAAGAATCCTAATTAGGTCCCTAAGAAACCACAATTCTGCATTTGCAAAGACAAATTTTTTAGTTTAAAAGAAAGCTCTTTTGGTTAACAAAGGAGATTAAAGCAGCAAAAAACTCAAAATGCAATGAATGGAAAAATAGAGCAAGCAACATAGACAACTAATCTGCAAGCAAAGGCAGACAACTGATGGGGGAACTGAAGGGTACCAGTGAAGAGCTTTTGGGCAGCACATTTGAACAATAAGAAGGGATTCCTAAAATGTATCAGGGCTTCCTGAAATCCTAGCAGTGGTGTAGGCTTCATACTGACCAGGAGTGAAAAAGCATGCTGAAAAAGCAGTGGCAGAAATAATCAATATTTATTTTGTGATGTTTGGAAAGGAGAAGACTCTGTATTCGTAGCTTGGTCATAAGAGAATGTTTTCTGCTCTGCTCACGAATTGCTTGCTGTAATTAGGAAAAATGTTAGATGTCATTGTTTTTAAATGTTCAAAACAATGGTTAACTTACAGTCCATGATTTTTAGAGACTAAGCCAAGAAGCTCTTTGAATTATTAATGACACTTGAAAAAATTCAGGGGAGTGGAAAAAAAACTACTGTAAGAGCATTATTCTGGGACAATGAGGGAGTAGCCTGCCAGACTACCCGAAGTTCAGTTTGGTCAGAGCACAGAAAATCTGATAAGCTCTGCAGCTGGTGAGGAACTGAGAGAAGACAATATGATACTAGCCAATTTTCCCTGAATGGGAAACTGGCCTTGTCAGACAACTTCTTCATATGAGTATGATTTGTTGTAATAATTGATGACGTACTTACACATAGCTTTGAAAGCTTTTGACTTTGTTCCTGGTGATACACTGATACAGCAGTACACACCAGACAAAATCAAAGTGGCTTGTTGTAAATAGCCCAGAGTACTTGTGCATTCTTAAGGAACAGCTGGTGATGGGAAGTCATCTTCCACCAATGAGTAGGAAGTCTAAAAATACTCGTAAAGAAGTACTGAAGATGTCTGCTCCTGGTCCTGCATTATCCAGTGGCTTTGGCAGTGATACAAATACTACATAATTGTTTGCACAAGCATGGAGATGCTGTGGTTGGAGGGGATGTAAACAACAGGTCAGCTGTGGGAGCAGAGCTGAGTCACCTGAAAAGCAGGGCTCGTCTAGTGCTGTTCTGTGCAAGGCTGTACATCTAGAGCAAAGCACGGAGGTCAGGCTAGCAAGACTGGAGGCCTAGTTGGGAATATACTGATGGTGCAGCAGGCTTGGAACATACTAGTTAACACAACTGCCAAGCTCAGTAGTTCTGCTGAGAGGGAACTTGCAGTTCTCAGGTAGGAGTAGGGGAGAAATGTTCTGAGGACCCTAGTTGTGGGAATGCTGCCTAGTCCTGGTGTCAGCACTTCAGAGAGCATTGAAGAGCTGAATATAGATCAGAAAAGAGCTACATGATTATTTTGGGACCTGAAGACCATGCTTTTATAACAGGGAAGTAAACAAACTTGATCTGAAAAGTTGTGTCCAGAGAAACAGACAAATAATTCCTTGAGTTTGCTTGGGTATTTGTCTTAAGGCAGCAGGACAATATAACAAATGCTGTATGTCTAGTGGCCTAGAGGCTGAGGAAACACACTATCAGATTCAATACAATTGATCTTTAGTGAAGGCAGTTAGCCAGTTTAACAAATTTTCTTAGGACTTAGTGGCATCATTTAGACTTCAGGCTGCCACCAAATAGCTCTCTGAAACAGAAACTTTCTAGGTAGCTGCTGGCTTGTGCACGGTATCCATGTACATTTTGATCTATCTGGACAATGACTGTCTTAATGCTAATGTGAAACCAGACTTTTTTCTTATAGTCAGACATAGGACAAGAAGTTTTTCCAAAAGAGAGGTACTGTGACTTCAGCAGGCAAGAATGGGGTGACAGCTGCAGGTCAAACTTTGTGCTCTTTGCTGCACATCCTCTGCAAATGGGCTGAGCTTTTAGGAGCATTGAAATGAGCACCAAGGAGTGGGGGGGTTGAGGTACTGGAGGCCTTTGCTAGCCTGTTCCAAATGCTCTCAGGCATCAACCGTGTGTGTATGTAAGTGTGAAAGGAACCAAAAGATTTGTAGGTCTGCACTCAGTGCTGCAATGCCTGCAGAGAAAGATCCCTAAGGAGCAGGCACCACCTCTTCTATGCTCTGTTTACCTGCTTAGCAAGGAATGAAGTGGGACCTTAAAGCCATAATGATGCCTGGACACTACATTCCTGCTCAGGTTAGTCAGGAATGAGCCACTGGAGTTCAACATCGCCTTCATCTCACTAAGGCCCTGCCTTAACCTCAGTGGTTTACATCTGTTCCAGGACACTCTAAAGGCCCTGTTTCTGTCTGGCACAGGGTAGGGGATGGCCTCAAGAGTGTGGCAGGTGCAGGGATGCATGGGAGGTGGACAGAGTGCCCTGTGAGCATACGGTGTGACACTGCTCCCCTCATATCCACAAAAGCCCTTGCCATACCCTGTGCTGCCAAGGTGGGGGGCTGGGGTTTTGGTAAACGATAACAGCCCCAGCTTGTCATTGATGTGTGGCACTGAGCGCAAGGAGCACCAGACAGATGAAGAGTGTTTCCTGGTCCCCTTAATTCAAGGCTGTCCTGGAATAATAGACGATTTCCTGTGTGCTCCTGTTAAGATGGCTTGAGTTAGTCCCCAGAGCAGTGCTTTGTGGTGGTTGCTGGGACAGCAACAGTGTCAGGGACCCTGTGAGGCATAGAGGTGGGAAATTGTGGCAGCAGTGGTGATGGTAGGTAGCTGAATTCACTCACTCCTCTTGTTTGTACTCTCAGTATTTCCTCCCCAGCTGAGGTTCATACTGTCTGAGGAAGCTGCAGGATGTCTACACAGTGGCACTGTCATGAATTCTCTGGGAATAATATAGTTTCTTTTGCCCAATATTTGGTTGTAATTTTAGGATTGTCCAGTTTGACAATAAAAGCTAAAATTTCCAGCTGACCAAAGGAATAGTTGGAGCACATTACCACTATTTCAAGTCTGTTTCCAAAATGTCATTGTGTTGTCACTGTTAGAGATAGCATTGTAGTTAGGTGGGGATATCTCTTCTGTCCTCCCCGTGCTCAGTGAGGGTTGGAAACCTGGCCAAAGACATTGCCTTGCTCAGGCAGTTTTCTAACATGTAATGTTTTGAGGCTATTACAGTGTTTTGAAGACCTGTCTTGAGTGTATCTACTCCCTGTTGTGGTGGATTAGGGAAGACAGGTTGCCTGTGTTGCTGGAGCATAATGTTTTTGTAACTTCCAGAGATTATGGGCTTGCAGGGAGAAGTCTATGGCACTGCTTTCACATTCCATTTACCATTTATGATTGTGTACATGCAGCTGAGCAGAAATCTAAAATTTAGAGGAATTGTGTCCTTTGTTAGCTCAGGAACCTAAATGAATTAGAGTCTAGTTTAGTTGATAAGGTGGTTTTAGGTCATAGGTTGGACTTGATGATCTCAAAAGTCTTTTCCAAGCTAGTTAATTCTGTGCGTTTGTGTGACTGTGAGACAGGAGAAACAGGTGTTTCCACATACCATTGTCTTTAGGAGATGTATGTTCATACATAATTGTTGCTTCTACATATCCTTCAACCAGCAATAGCTCTCTGGAAGGAACCACCCTGCAGGCTCTTTGCTGAACTCAGAGCTGGTGGCTGGTTTGGCAGGGAGCGCAGGACTGGATGCTGGCATAAAGCAAGTTCTCAGGCAGTGCACTGCAGTGGTGGTGGTGACTCAGTGGTATCTGCATGGTTCACACGGTTATGAACCCATGTGCTGCATGCTTTTCTGTTCTTGCTCTTAATGTAGATGTTGGGGATCTCTTGAGAGCCTGTTCGTTCAAGCAAGTCTGTAGAGCTGCTGCGTGGTGCTAGACCTCACTGACTCAGGGCATTTGCCATGTGCTGTAGAGACAGAATGGTCAAGAGCTTTAGATAGTGTTAAAAGAAACACTCATGTTCAATTTTTCTCCCCCTTAAGTTGGGTTTTCTTCTCTCCCTGCCTTAACAGCAATGTGGTTTAGGGCACATGTCACTGCTGATTGCAGAAGTTAAATGAAATGTTACTTTGTGCTCGCATGGTTGTATTCAAAGGAACAACAAACCCCAAGGGGCATGTGTGTAGCTGGAGAAGGGGATAGATGATAGGGATTTGAGTTACTCCCATTTTCTGCTTCAGGTGGTTGTTCTTCCTTTTGTCTCACATCTAGGGCCATCTCAGTCAGGTCTGGCTTGCCTGGCACCCTGCTACTGTGATGCTCTATATAATCCTGCTGCTGTCACTTCCTCTGCTGCCTCTGAACTCCACAGGCATCAGAAATTCAGTCCTCTGCCTGTTCAGGATGAACAGAACTCTTTTTTCTTCCCCCCTGCCAAATTCTGGGCTCATACTCTTTTCTGGAGTAAACACAAAGGGGCAGAGCTAGAACTGAGTTTTAACTGCATTCCTGCCTGCTCCCTGTTACAGTTTAACATCAAAACTTGGCCAGAACTTTGTTAGTTTGGTTTGGTTTGGTTTTTTTTCCTTTCATGTATTTTTTCCTGGAATACACACTGTTATTCACAGTTGGATGGGTCTCATGCAAACCAGTGGGGTGCCTGAGCTCTGACTCTAATCAAGCAAGCACTTTGGCTTCATGTTTAAAAACAAAGGCGACCATTAAGCAAACTTTCCTGACTGCTGGGTGGCAGGCATCAGCCCTGCAAGAGCACTTCTGCTTCAACTCTTCACTGGAGTGGCCGCAAGTCTCCTGGAAGTTGATGTCTGCTGAAGGTTTCCTCCTGCAGCGTCACATGCAGTATGTGTGATGTCCTGGCAGATGGGCGCAGGGCTCGGGGCAGCAGGTCTCCCCACTGTGCTCCTGGCCTCAGTGTGCATGCACCAGCTGGTGGTCCAGCCTGCCAGGAGGTGACCAAGAAGGAAGCCCAGATTCTTGCCAGTCCGACTGCCACGACTTTACTACACACTGTGCTGAAAATACCCTCCGGGCAGGACTGCATTCCTGGCTGGATTTGTACACCTGCATGCTCTGCAGGTTGCACAGCCAGAAGTGCAGGGAGGGGTGGGATAAGGCTTAGGTTTCCACTCACTGACAGCCCCTTGTGAAGTAAAAGGAATGCTCTTCCCTCCAGCTGGAAAACGGAGGCCAGAGCATGGGCGGTTGATGGGGGTTCACCAGGGCACGTGCCATACATAGACAGTGCCATTCCACAAAAGGTTAAAGAGCTTCCCAGCGTCTGGTGGTGAGTGCTGTGCAGACATTTGTCATCTTCTACCTGGTAGAGGGAACAAAAATGTGACTTGTTTCAAGGCTGGCCACAAGGCAGTTGCTCTAGTGCTGCTGCATTTTCTCAGTTATTTTCTCTGCAGCTGAGGTTCCTGGTTTTATATGCTCACCTGCCTTTCTCAAGGACTTTCAATGAGCCAGAGGTTCTCCATGTTGCCACACTGTCCCAGGGCACAATGCAGTGCTTCTATTCAGAGCCATTTTCTTCCCCCTCTTTCTCTCTTCTTTTTTTTCATGGTCACCCATGCCAGGCCGAGGTGCAGTACTGCTGAATTAGGAGGAACATCTGCTTTGAAGCTGGGATCTCGTACCAAATTGACCATGATCATCTTCAGTCCCAGCATCTCTGCTTGCAAATGCCTCCCTCTGCACTGTCAGAGCTTAAGTGTGTGCATTGACACTGCTGGTTTGCTTGAACTCCTGTTTGTTCTCTGTTCACACTATGTTTTAATCCAACCTGGCACTCCTAGAAACTAGTCAGTTTATCATCCAGGGTCTAGCTGTATGTCATGTAATGGAAACCTGGAGATTCACCAATGAATGAGTATTCACATTAGGTATTGTAAGTATTATGTGAGGTTTTCGAACACCCTGTAGATAGCTTACTCTGGTTCTAATAACATTTGCCCTGGCCAGGAGGCTTTCTTCCATCCCCTTCAGTCCCTAGAGGAGAGTAATTGCAGATTAGTTAGCTGATAGCAAGAACTTTATCCTGCAGAGGATTTTATTGATGGGCTTTCATAGCTGAGGGTTAATATGGTTGGGAAAGCTCTTCTCTGAAAGCTGCACTGCATTTAGTTTTAATGAAGCAACTGTTCTTGCCTCAGACTGATTTTAGTAGAAGCAGTCATCCCTTATCTCTGCTGTGACTTCTAATAAGAGTGGCAGGAGAAAATTAAGGTACTCTCTTGTTGCTAAGACTCACAGAAATGAAAATCTGGTGAAGTCTCTAGGTCTCAGATAGTGGTGACTGAAGCCAATCCACTTCTCAGCGTTAGCTCCTACCAGGAAGATGATCTTTTTGTCAGTCACATGCCGTCTTATTTAGTAGTGGCAGAACCGTGGTAAGAAACAACTCTGTCCCAGCATGAGTCAAACAGCAAAGGGATTGTGAGTTTAGGCTTCAAAACTGCACAGCATGAGCAGCCGTGGGAAAAGGGGTTGTGAAACAGTTGGTGCAGGAGTGGAGAGGGCTGAAGTCAGATTTCTCAAGGACAGAGGTTCTAAGTCTGAGAGACACTGCAGTCACTGAGTGAGTGACAGAGAGTGCATGGTAAGTAGCACAGTGGAACAGCTCCCAGTGTTGGCATCACTTTTTCCTCCTCTACTTCTCCAAGCTGTGCCAGTGGCAGGCACTTAGTATATGCTGTAGAGGTCTGGTTGCTCTTAAGTGTTTACATTTCATGCATGTCTGCTCATACTCTATTTATGTGATTTTCAAGCAATGTGTAACCTTGTAGAATTTGGCTCTAAGGCTTTTCAAGGTGGCTCTTCTTACACCAGGCTCTGCCACTGAGATATAGGGTGAGTCACTTGTTGTGCGACGCTTGATGTGGCAAATGGAGCGGCAACTACAGGAAGCAATGCTTAACTGCAGAATTAAAGACACAGGGTACAGCTTGTGAGAGAGATGCTTGATGTTCTCCGTCACTTTTCATATATAACTTCAGGTTTTAGATGTCGAGGTCTTTTGAGGTCCCCTGTGGAGAGTCTCACAACTTGTTCTGGTGGCACAATGAGGACACCACGTGTCAGCCATGAATCCCTTTGCTGATTTGTGGCTAGGCAGGGCTTTGTAGACTCAGTGCATCAAGAAAGGCTTATGTTGGCAAGAAGCAGAGAGGTTGAGGTGTTGAGAGACAGAGGTGGGGTCCACTGGATGGTAGCCCATTATGGTTTCTATTTGACTGCAACCTTAAAATGCTGTACAGCAAGTTGTCTGGAGAAATGTGCCAAATATTGCCTAGTGCTGCACCAGTAATTATTAGTGGTGTAGCCTATGATAGCAGAGAGTCCTCTTCCTGTGTGGCTGACAAAAGTATTTCTTACCTTTTTCTTTTTTTTTTTCTTTGTGCTGGAACAACTAGTAAATCTGTCCCTGATGTGCAGCCTGCTACGTGGTAGACTCTACTGAAATTAATTTGCAGTTCTGTGGTCCATCTAACCAGGCATTACAAGGGACGCTCCAGTTATGCTTTGCAGATCAGTTACCCTCTCCTGAGCTAGCAGTTTACAACTGAATATTGCAAAACAGGACAATTTTTGTTCACTTACATTCTTTCCAGTGAGCAGTGAAACATGAAATTCCTGGACAGAGATTGAAGATAGCAGTTCCCACTGTCCCAGCGCAGACTGACTCATTAATGTTAATTTTGCATTCACTGCTTAACTGTAAAAACTAGGAATTATGATTCTAGCTTGTCATTGCCAAATCTAGGGATTGTATTACTAAGAAAACATAGAAGATATATATACTGCAATGGCTTACAAACTGGAGAAGGGTCTGGTGGTGACAGGCACAGCATAGTGGAAAACACATGCAGAAAATTGCAGTCAGGAGCAAAGAAGGAAGGAAGGATGAGAGGAGGAGCCAGATACACTCTTAGCAGTGGTGTATTGTTAAAAAAGATCATTGTGTCTTCTACAGGAGAATGAGACACGTTAACAGCTCTGTTGTCTCCGTTAATCTTTCAAAGTGGAAGTAGGTAACTTCCCTGGAAATGGGAAGAGAGCACGGGAAAAGGGACTAGTTTGGGACTGGATCTACAAGAGAAGTTTTCATTCAGCCATCTTCCTTGTAATGTGATTTTTGTGTCTGCTTATCGGGACGTGCTGATAAACAGTGATACCTGTTCCAACAGGTCGAAGCATGCTAATCAGGTCAGCTGAATTAGTAAGTGTTGGCCTCAAGTGTTTCCCAGGTTTTGTATCCTCTAAGATCGCCGTTTTCTATCTTTTACTTTGTCTGCTAGAGGCAAGCAGTATAGTATTTCACTAGGTAGCTGGCATGCAGCGCAGCAGCGAATGAGCTGGTGCTACAGCTGGTGCATCCCTCTGAGGCCTGGCTAGCTTCTTATCCAGATATAGCCAGGAGGGAGAGTTGAACAAGATGCAGTCCCATGAAGGAGTGAATCAGAATGCAACAAATGCTATTGGATAATTAGCTCGCTGTAATAGATTCAGAGGAACAAAGTGCTGATGTATCCATGTTAACTGTTGGCGTGACATAATCTAGGCTGGCCTGGACCCTGCACTACATGTTTTGCAAGTGCCCTCCCTATGCACAATGAGTCTCCCCTTGGAAAGAGAAGAGCATGGAGCACTGATGTTCTTGTAGGACTGGGGTATGTGGAGTGGGAGAGCAGGATCAGAGGCTCCAAACACATGCTCTTGGTGTCAGAATGCCTGGCTGCATAGTCTCTTCTCCCTTACCTCTCCTCTATGTTTGTCTCCAGTGATTAGTTCTGACACATACCAGAGACTTGCCACCTGATGAAAATGAAAGAAGGCTGAGCCCAAAGGATGTGTTCAAAGACACCAGGCAAAGCTTTCAAGACAAGGTCTAGAGTAGGAGCAGGCTTTGGTGTTCAGGAGGAGGAGACGGAGAGTCTTACTTGCAAGTGGTGGCTGGAGGCAAGTTTCTGCAAACAGGTCCTGTGTGCTACAAGGGAAGTCGGTGCTGTTATGTTCCTGCAGACTTCCATATACCTTGTACAGGGTGATGAGGTGGTGTAATGCCCTCCACGTCTCACCTATGCCCTGCGTCCTGGGCGAGCTCTGCGGCAGCACTGCAGTTCCTGATTGCCAGGTCTGTAGAGAGCTTTGACTAGATTTGCTCTGAGGATCTGATGTGAACTCTTTTCTACCAAAAGTTTTGTGAAAAGGGCAGGGAGTCCTAAGTTAGAAAGAAAACTGTGAACATGTTAATGTAATCTTGATGATGGTTTGCAAGAGACAATACTATGACTGTTACGTGGGTTTGGGTTTTGTTTGGGGTTGTTTTTGGCAAAAGCATTCTTTTCCATTGAAGGATGCTTGGGATAATATGTGATGGAAAAAGAACTTGGTGTTTCCAGGCTGAGAAATTATAATAGGAAGACCTGGCTTTAATTCCCAGACCTGCCATTGCCTTTCTGCCTCTACTGTGCTTTCTGTTCCTAGTATAACATCAGGATTAACAGTGCTGTGCGGAGCTGTCATGGAGACATTGGAATGAATACGCTGTTCCAGTACTTGGAAATAGCAGTAGCAAAAGAGTTCACAGGAACAGAGGATGGTAGCATGTTGCTTCTGCTGTTGGCTTTCCTAAATAAATACAGCCTGGCCATGTGCTGTAGTCACACTCTAGATTCATTTTTTTGAGGAGTCCTGAGAAACTGATCCTTTCCTAGCCTGAGAACGTAGCTCCCTTAGTAGTACAAAGCCATTTCAGTAGCCTTTTAGGGAGGTAGAACTGGGTTGTTACTGCAAAGCAGGCTGAGGAGACGTGTGAGGTAGTCTGACTGCTTTGAATGAAGGTGGATTTAGTTCCCCAAGAAGTCTAGGTGTTTCACATGCAGTGAAACTGTGTTGATAAATTCGATTTCAAATATTTTCTTTCAAGAGCTAAGAATGTCTTTTTGGCAAAAGAGTAGAAAGCATGCATCAGGATTACAACAGATACACTTTCTTGGATGAGTACAAAATCTGTCCTGTAAGCAACAGCCAAATAATTACCTAGGAGAAAAGCAAATATCAGAATTGCTTACTCTCTCCATTGATCTGTTAATATGTCTCTTAATCTCAGGTGATGCTGCTTTTGTGTATGATGTTTCCTGTTAAAGGATTTAGTGAGTGTGGATATTGTTATGTTGGTTTAATTTTAGCACAGTTTTCATTAGGATTGACAGTATAGGCCCAGTATTTCAGAGACCCAGCGGTAACTGGGTGTTTTAATAGACCTCTGTTTCTCCAGCAGGAAATAGATTGTCATGTTTGAGAAGATTATATTCTAAAACACAATTACTTCAGAGGATAGTCTTGCGCCAGTGACTTTACATACTTTTGTGGAGGCAAGGATAGGTGTTATCTCTGGATTTCCTTATTTTCAGGGCTCTAGTGAGTGTAAATGGAAGTATTTTGGAGACCGGAACAGTATTTCACACTTCTGTCACCAATGGGCATGTTAAAAAAACTGCAGGAGGATAAGTCCCTTTAGACTGGGGGAGAGGGGGTGTTGGCAGATGCTGCTGTGTGGCCTGAAGAAAATGTTCTTGAGAGCTTTGTCTCATGAGTGCTTTGTCTCATGGTTAAATGAATTATGCTGGGTCTTGGCAACTTTTAGTTCAAGCCTATGTGTCATGTTGATGGGTTTGTGTTTAGTGCAGGGGGTGATGTACAATTTCCTGTAGGCTTCTTGCAGTGTGAAGAGCATCCCTTTGCTCCTGGATGTGATGTTTGCCAGATAAGTAAATATGTGTTGGCTGAAGCAGATTTTGAAAAGTGTCAAGTGGTTTACAAGAACATGTCTTCTTAGTTTCAGTATTATTTGGACTCCTATATCCGAGTCTGCATCTAAAAATCTTTGCTGGGATAACCTGAAATCTGCATAATTCTGGATTTTTGAAAGAGCTATTTAAAGGGTCCTATTTCTTTTCACTGAGACTGTTAGAAGATGTTAGGTCTGAATCTTCTCACTGTTACTTTGCCTGTGTTTTGACAGCCCCATCATCGACGTCACTGCAGAAGGAGTGTGAACAAGTGTTTTTTCTAGCTGTTAGTGCAATGTAACAGCTCTGATTGCTGGATGTGAAAAGATTGCTTCTTGCTGGTTTGGCTGTGTTCTCAGCTGTGTTGCTATGTAACAGAGATGCAGAGGGAAAGCACCAGCACGCTTTCTGGCCTGGGGCGGGGGGG